>CM053784.1:133961424-134406424 GCA_028749045.1 Cupressus sempervirens | reverse complement strand
TATATGTTTTGTAGAAATTAGGTGAATCTTCTTAGGTTTACACATACAATGACTAAGGAGATTTGTAGCATAGCATATGTTAGTTTTGGTATTCACAAGATACATAAGAGAACCAATTATCTATTTGGAGAGAGTAGGATCAATGTCCTCAGATTTTGGTGCTTCTCCTTTTAGCTTGTGTAAATTTTTTTCCATCAGAGTAGATAAGGGCTTACTATCCATCATTCCAAATCTAGTTAGAATATCTTGAGTGTACTTTCCTTGATGTAAGAAAATTTAATCTTTCTTCTAATTAACTTCTAATCCCAAGAAGTACTATAGTAACCCAAAATCTTTCATTTCAAATTCAGTTATCAGATCTTGTTTACATTTTTCAACTAATTTATCATCACCTATTATTAGCAAGTCATCAATGTATAGAACAAGTATTAACATCTCATCATTTGAGATTTTGAAATATATGTTTGAGTCAGCTTCATTTTTTGAGTATCCAAGTTTGGATAGATAGTTGTCTATCCTTTCATACCAAGCTCGAGGAGCCTATTTGAGACCATATAGTTCTTTCTTGAGTTTACACACATACAATTTTTTATCTTTTATGGTGAACCCTTTAGGTTGCTCTATGTAGAATTCTTCATTAATGACCCCATTTAGGAATGTATTTTTTACATCCATTTAATGAATCTTCCATCCTTTTGATGCTACAATTGCAATAATTGTTCTTACAGAAGTGTAACAAGCTACTGGAGCAAAAGTTTCTTCATAGTAAATCCCAGCCTTTTGAAAAAATCCTTGAGCAACAAATCTAGCTTTGTGTTTTTCAATACTTCCATCAGTGGTGTATTTGATTTTGCATAACCATTTTGAAGATACAACTATTTTTTCTTTAGGCCTAGTTACAATATCCTAGACATTGTTCTAAATTATGGAATTTTATTCTTCTACCATGGCATCTTTCCACCCTTGTCACTTTAGGGCTTCTTCAACTATTGATGGTTTGGTTTTGTTTAGCTCAGTTATAAGAGTAGGGTAACATGATTGATTTCAAGTTCTCTTGTTTTCTTTTGAGATCTCATCTAGTTCTACATTGTTTTCTTCAAGCATCTTCCTTTCCCATAATGATCTTTTCTTCCCATTAGTTATTTCTGGTTCTCCTCTTTTAGATGTGCCCTGCCTCTGATTTTTAGTTTGTCTAATTTCCTCATCATCTAAGTTTGGTTCATCTTTTATGCTGGTTGAAAGTTTTAAAGAAAAGTCCTCTTCAAAAATTACATCTCTACTTATTTCAACTAATCTTTGTCCAAGAATATAAATTATATAACCCTTGGAATTTTCACTATATGCTATAAATATACTTCTCTTCCCATAAGGTTCAAGTTTAGTCCTCTTTTCTTTGGGTATGTGTATATAGACTGGACATCTGAGTATTCTACGATTACTTAAATCTGGTTTGGTCCCTAAGAAGACTTCTTAGGTGTGGTATTCTTTAAAATTTAATATGGACATCTATTTTGAATGTATACTGTAGTCTTAGAAGCTTTTGCCCAAAATGAGGCATGCATATTTTGATCATGTAACATAGCTTTTTTAGCTTCAATGATGGTTCTATTTTTTCTCTTTGCAACTCCATTTTATTGAGGATTATAAGGTATTATATACTATCTTTTAATCCCAACAGAATTACAAAAACTTTTGAAGATTTCAAATGCATGTTCTCCTCCATTGTTTGATCTTAATGTTTTAATCCTTTTACTGGTCTGATTTTCTACTAATGCTCTGAAGGTTTTGAATTTTGATAGAACTTCATTTGATCCTTTGACTTTCAAGAAATAGATCCAAGTCTTTCTAGAAAAATCATCAATGAATGATATATAATAAAGGAACCCTCCTAGAGATGGTGTGGGCATGGGTCCACAAAGGTCTGAGTGGACTAGTTCCAAGACTGATTTTGACTTATGTTCACTAGAGGGAAAAGGTTGTTTTATGATTTTCCCTTTGGCACACCCTTTACAAGTTCCTATATGAGATGAGTGTAGTTTAGGAGTACCAGAAGCGATCTTATATAAATGAGGAAGTGAACTAAACCCAATGTGCCCAAGTCATCTATGCCATAATTCATTAACATTTGATGTTTCAAGACTAAGGGCTTGTATTTGAATATTTCTTAATCTATATAATGTTCCAAATCTAGACCCTATGATAATAACACTTTTCATATTTGAGTTATTAGGATAGTATAGTACTTTGTCTTTGTTGAAGGTGACATGATATCCATCATTGGTTAGACTTGTGATAGAGATTAGGTTCCTCTTTATGCCTAGTACAAACAAAACATCTTTAAGATTAATTGTAGTTCCATCTTTTAATTGTATAGAACAGGTCCCAATACCTTCTACTAGATAGGTAGAGTTGTCTCCAATTGTAACTCCTTCAATGATATAAGTTGCAAATGTATCAAAAATATCTTTGAATCTAAAGATGTGATGAGATGCACCACTATATATGATCCAAGCTTCTTTATTTGAATTTACTTCACTTGAAAGTGTAGAATAGTAAAGTTGATTTTTATTTTCTTTTGTTTTAGCGAGGGAGGCTAGAATTCTCTCTCTCTCTCTCTCTCTCTCTCTCTCTCTGTGGATAGTTTTTGAAAGTGTGTCCTATCTTCTAACACTTATAACACATAAATTGAGAATGATCTTAATTTTTAAAAATCTTTTTATTATAATTGAATTTCCTTTTATTGAATTTCCTCTTTTGTTTATTTGAGATGGTGTGAAGAGCTTGATTTTCTCCCTCTTGATTTGAAGTGATCCCTCTAGAGATTAACCTTGATTCTTCTACTATGCATTCATTTTTCAACTGATCAAAAGTAGGAATTTAAGGTCTACTTACCACTTGTATGAAGGTATCCCAAGACATTGGTAGCCCTCTCAAAGCTATTAATGAAAGTTCTTGATCTTCTATTTTTTTTCCAATGGACGATAGTTGTTTCTTCATTTTAGAAATCTTCTCAAAATAAGAGTGAATAGAATCTCCTTTTTCCATTTTAATATTCAATAATTGAGATTTTAAGGTGATTATTCTACTTTATTTATTTATCTCAAATGTATTTTTTATGATCTTGAATACTTCATATGCACTTTTGATATCTGATATAGAAGGAATGATGTGATCTTTTATTGAATTAACAATGATTTTCCTTTCTTTATTATTATGTCTTTTCCAAGTGAGTCTTCTAGATTCATCTTAAGGTATTGGGATATCCTTTTCAATGTAGTTTTCTAGTTCTAGTTCCTTTAGAATCACAACGATATGAGTTTTCGAAGAGAAAATTTTGATGCACCTCCAAGTCTATCTTCAGCTATAACGTTATTTGTCATTATTTATTCCTTCAATCAAAATTTGAGATTTCTCTACCAATTTGGCTCTAATACCATGTAAATTTTTAGTATGTTGAGATCTTCTACTTGGTGTAAATCTCAATTTCAATATATCCTAAATATGCAAAATATAAATTACAATATAGTACTACTTATACTATGATTTCTATTTGTTGATAGTTGAATGAATTCAAAAGAGAAAAACTGAATTTTAATGGAGACTAATATTCAATGTTGGTCTACAATGAGAGAGTTAGATTTCCATTGTGATTGAAAAACTTCTCATTGCAAACCATAATATATATGTGCAGACAAGGAGAGAATAGTCATGATGGACAATCACATTGAATAGTTACGATGGCACTAAAGCCCGACAATCATGATGATTAGTATGTACATTGATTATAATCTACTTATAACAAAACCTTCAGTCACAATGGTTAATATGTACATGGATTATTATTTTTTGATAATAAAATCTTATGTGAGTACAATGTGCTATTGGCAGTTGGAGTACATACAAAAATGATTAATGTAACATTACATTATATAGATTCTTAATAAAATCTTAAGTATAAATGTATATGTATAATATTATATATATATATATATATATATATAATTAATGAATCTATTATGTAATATTAAACTTGAGTATAGATCCATAAACACAAAAAAAAATATAGATACAATTTCACACAAGCTAACATTCATAACGCATATGTCCCTGGGGGTCCTAGAACCTCTAGGGACACATGTCATTATGAAATGGGTTGAAAGGGGTCGTATGTTAGCCTATGATCCCCTTCAACCCTTAAGATGGATTACCATATTCCTTAGGTGTATGAGGGACACATTTCATGATGAAATGGGTTGACAGGAGTGGTAAGTTAGCCTATGACCCCATTCGACCCATATGATCAATTACAATATGTCCCTAGGGGTCCTAGGACCCCTATGAACACATGTCATGGTGAAATGGATCAAAGGGGGTTGTAGTTTAGCCTATGACCCCATTCAACCCATATGATTGATTACCATATGTCCCCAGGGGTCCTAGGAACCCTAGGGACACATATTGCAATTAAATTGGTCAAAGGGGGCTGTAGGTTAGCTTATGAGCCTATTCAAACCATATGATCAATTACTATATGTCCCTAGGGGTCATAGGACTCCTAGGGACACATGTCATGATGCAATGGGTCAAAGGAGATTATAGATTAGCCTACGACCCCCTTCAACCCATATGATCAATTACCATATGTCACTAGGGGTCCTATGACTCTAAGCCTATACCACCCCTTCGACCCATATGATTGATTACCATATGTCACTAGGGGTTCAAGGAGGCATAGAGACACATGTTGCGATAAAAAGGGTCCAATGGGGGTTGTAGGTTAGCTTACAAACCCCTTTGACCCTTAAGATAGATTTTCATATGTCCCTAGTGGTCCTAGGACCCCTAGGGACACATGTCACAATGAAATGGGTCAAATAGTGTCATAGGTTAGCCTACAACTACCTTCAACCCTTAAGATGGATTACCATATGTCCCTAGGTGTCCTAGTGATGTAGTGCAAGGTAGAAGAATCCCCAAAGGAGATGTCCTAGGCCCCGAGAAATAACTACATAGTAGAAAAACAACAATGATGCAAGATCTGATGCCAAATCACAACTCTTTATTCATAAAATAACTGATTAAATGCAATATGTCTGACTATAAGGCCTTCTAGGTTAGGGCCAAATACAAATAAGAATTACAAAATAAAGTCTGGAAGATCCAATAAGATATAATTACAAATCCAATCCCAGTGAGTTCATATACACAACTTAATAAAAACACCAAGAAGAATCAACACCTGTACCCTTAGGTCCACCAAGAAATCCTCTGGTCCTCGCGCCACAACCCTAGCTCTTTAAATTTTGCATCTACCATTTATCCCCTTCTCAAAGCTAGGATGATCACTACTACCTAAAGACAGCACAAAACCTGTTACTTTTACCCAACTAAGCCACAAGTCAGCCCAACTCATTACAAACTAAATTAACTCCCTTACACTAAATATAGGTTGAGCCATAAGTTGTATACAACACCAAACTAAATACCCATACATAAATTAAATGCCAAAAGTTGTTTCACAAACAACTTGGCACCAACAGAACTAAGACTAAACTAAGTGTCAATAAAAGCAAGCCAAGCAGCAATAAATTCCCAAGCATTGATGAGTTCTAGAGACCATGTCGAGTTCCTAGACCATGTTGATTTCCCCAACCTTACCGAGCAACCAAAGATGATGCCCAGTTCCTAGAGACCATGCTGAGCAACCAATATTTTTCAAGCTCCACAACACTTAACCAAAATCCCTCCAAACATGTAGGATTGTTGGAAACCCTAGGATGCTTCTACATCACCTAGGAGCCCTAAGGAAATGTGTCCCTATGAAATGGCTCTAAGGGGGTAGTAGGTTAGCCTACAACCCCCTTTAACCATTATGATTCATCACCATATGTCCCTAGGGATCCTAGGACCCTAAGGGGCACATGTTATGATGAAATGGGTCAAAGGGGGTCATAGGTTAGCCTACGACCCCATTTGAGTTATATGTTTGATTACCATATGTGTCTAGGGATCTTAGCACCCCTAGGGACACATGTCACAATGAAATATTTCAAAGGGGGTTGTAGGTTAGCCTACAACCCTATTTTACCTATATGATCAATTACCATATGCCGTTAGGGATCCTAGGACCCTTAGGGACACATGTCACGATGAAATGGGTTGAAGGGGGTCATAGGTTAGCCTACAAGCCTATTTTACCCATAATATCAATTACCATATGTCACTAGGAGCCCTAGGAACCCTAGGAATATATGTCACAATGAAATGGGTTGAAGGGGGTTGTAGGCTAGCCTGTATTAGGAATAGTGCTGATAATATTAAGAATAATGTTCTTTTTACAAGTTTTTGAGAAGAACTAATGGATGAATGAACACTCCATGAATGAAATTCCTGATTCTCATGGAATAACTCATCTCTTACTTGTACAATATTGCACTAACATTAACATGTGCAAATGAGAGTTTGTTTGAAGGTGATCACCCTAGAAGGAGGTGTTAAAGGAGAATGGAGATTTAGATATGGAGAAACACTAGAGAATTGTTCTGAAGGAGGGGAAATTTTTATGTTTTGAGGTGTCTAGTTACACCCAATACAAGGTGAATCCACCCTTTTTTAATCCCATAAGTTTTGGGACAACACCTAATTAGAAAACCCTATTTTAAGAGGGTTTTAAGGAGCAATTTTGGGCTTTACTATGTAGAGGCATCCAATGATCAAATTGATTGGATATTGGTGGTTTGAAGTCATATGTAGGGACTTTTGAATGTCTTCAAGGTAGGGAGTAAGTATTTCTTGTAGCTGATTTGAAAAATCACCTTATTTTAGGCCTTTTATTTAAGGATAGTCTGAAGAACTTGGGTTTTGTTTGAAACAACCTAAGCTTGGATTTGGATATGTTAGAATGTGGCCAAATGGGTATCTAAAAACCTATAGAGTTAGATTTATTTTTTGGGAAATTTGAGAGGAAATCAAGCTTCCTTCTGGAGGCCTAATTGGGGTAGCTAGGCCTAGAAGGTAGTTTGAAGAGTTTTAGGTGTTGGGTGATGCTTGATAACCAAAACTGTGTTGAAATCCTTTAAATCCATCTTTTTCTGGCCTAAGTCAATCATCCTAACCATCTAGGAAGTCTTGGAGTCATTTGTGTACTATTTTTCCTTATAGAGAGTTTGTAGAATACTAGTCAATCTTCACAAATTGGTAAGTTTATAACTGGACTATTCATTCACCACCCTTACCTCTACATTAGGGATTTGAGGTCAAAGGTAAAGAAAATTTAGTGTGTACATTGAAGAAAAGTTTATATAGTTTAAAGCAAGTACCTTGGCAATGGTATCATAAATTTTGCATTTTTATGCTTAAGCATGGTTACAATAGGTGTCATTCAGATACTTGTGTTTATTTTAAGAGGTTAGATGATGACAACTACATTATAAATATGTTTATATATTGATGATATGCTAGTAGTTGGGTCTAACATGGAACACATTAAGATTTTAAAACAATAGTTAGCACATTCATTTGCTATGAAGGATTTGGGGATAGCAAAGAAAATCCTTGGTATGAAAATTTTCAGAGATAGGAAGAACAAAAAATCAATTGACATTATCTTAAGCTAATTATATTGAGAAGGTGTTGCACATTTTCTCTATAGAGAATGCTAAAGTTGTTAGTACACCTTTACCTAGTCATTTAAAAATGACTAAGGAGATGTGTCCAAAGACACTAGAAGTTTAATTATGCTATGGTATGTACTAGGTTAGATATTGCACATGCAATGGGAGTTGTTAGAATGTATATGTGTCATCCAAGGATTGACAATTGAAATGCAATCAAATGGATTCTTAGATAGTTGAGAGGAACATCCAATAAGTGTTTACATTTTGGGGGCCCTACTACTCATTTATAGGGCTATGTTGACTCAAATTTCGTAGGGGATATTGAAACTAGATGGAGTATTACAGGTTATGCATTTACTATTGGTAGGATAACAATGATTTGGATTTCTTGATTGTTGAAGGTTAATGCTTTATCCACGAAAAACGTAGAGTATGTTGCTACTAGAGAGGCATCCAAGGAGATAATATGGCTATAGTTCTTCATGCAAGAATTGGGACACCCATAGAGGGATCATTATTTGTTTATAGATAGTGAGAGTGTCAATCATCTTGCAAAGAATTATGCTCTACATTCAAAGACAAAGGACATATAGTTGTACTACCATTTCATTTGGTCAATTTTGGATGATGAATAGTTAAAGCTAGAGAAGATACATATAGATGATAATCCAATACATATGTTTACCAAGGTAGTGATAAGGGAGAAGTTGAACTCCTCTTCACCTTTGGTTGGTCTTCTAGAATAAACAAAATAAAAGAGTAGTAGAGTCCAAGGTGGTTTGGTATTCTAGTGTGAGCTACAGGTTCAATGATGATATGATCTCTCTCCAAGTGGGAGATTATTGGTGTGGATTTTGATCAATCTCCAAGTCAGATTGTGATGTATTGCCTAATTAGACTCAGAGGTTAATTTCTCTCACTTTATTCAGTGCAACTTCCCCCCCAAATTATTACAACATGGGTTTGGTAGCACCCCTAAGATGGGGTCAAGGGGAAATGCCCCTTATGGGATCCTAGGACAACCTCCCTTATGAGGTTAAGGGGCAACACTCTAAAGCCAAAAATGAATTGACTATTGTAAAGGTATCAAATATTATTTTTCTATTGGATGACTTATTCTAGCCCAAATTTTGTAAGTAGAAAAAGATTGTATAAAATAGCTTAGGGTTAGGGATTTCATAACATATGATGAGATTGTAATCACTATCTAATACTAATAATATTGGACGTTTTGTTGGTGGACATAGCCTAGGGATTGGGTGAGCTAATTTAAATCTTTGTGTCTTGTGTTCTCTTCTATGCGATTTAATATTTTTTGATATTGGTTATATTTTCATGTAGCTATATTATTTTTGTGCATGGTTAATCCTAATAGTAGATTTTCACTCCAATAGGTCCACAAAGGTCAGTATGAACTAACTCTAATAAATCCTTAGATGAATAGGTCTTTCTCTTGAAACTCGACTTTGTCATTTTACCCAAGGGTATGTGCAGGATCATGGTGTGCCAAAAAGTGGCAATGTGAAAAAAATAGACTTTGAACACGTCTAAAAGCGCTTCAAAATCTGCTTTGACTTTTTTTCACCTATCTAAGTACCAAACCTGAAAAGTAAGGCCCAAGCCTTATCGGATATCGGATATGAGATCGGATATCCGATATCGGCGACATAAAAATTAGAGGGAAAGGCACAAAAATTAGAGGGAAAAGAAAATTTGTAAGTGATATAACTAATTTGAGTTATGAAATATGTAAAGATATAATATATAATCTATAGATATATAATATAATAACATAACTATTATATATAAAATAATATATAATCTATATATTATATAATAATATTATAATATATTATATATATATATATATATATATATATATATATATATATAACTTAATGTAAAGATATAATATATAATCTATTAATATATAATAATATATTATGTTATTATTATTATTATTATCTATAAATATAATATATATTATTATTATTTTTACTATATTTTTATTAAATATAATAACGTAATATATTATATATATGTTATTAATACATATTATTATTATTATCACATATAAATTATAATCTATAATATATTATTATTATTATTATTATTATCATATGTAAATTATAACATATAATATATTATGTTATTATTATAATCTATAAATTATATATATATATATAGATGATTGTTATACTATATTACTATTATTTTTACTATATTATTTCTAGTGGAGTCATTTATATGGGTCAAAACGTCTTACAGGATGACCTATGACACTTTTTGACACATTCCATGACGACATATGTCCCTAAGGGATCCTATAACCCCTAGGGACATATTAGAATAGTTTATATGGGTTGAAGGGGGTCACAGGATGACCTATGAACACTTTCGACATATTACAAGATGCCATTTGTCCTTAGGGGTCCTAGGACACTTAGGGACATATTAGAATCATTCACATGGGTCGAAGGGGGTCATAGGGTGACCAATGACCACTTTTGACACATTCCACGATGACATATGTCCTTAGGGGTCCTAAGACCCCTAGGAACATATTAGAAACATTCATATGGGTCGAAAGGGATCATAGGGTGACATATGACCCCCTTCGACACATTCCATGATGACATATGTCCTTAAGGGTCCTACAAACCCTAGGGACATATTAGAGTCTTTCATTTGGTATGAAGGGGGTCATAGGGTGAACTATGACCTAGGGACATATTAGAATGCTTCTTATGGGTCAAAGGGGGTCATAGGTTGACCTATGACCCCCTTTGACCATTAAATGATGATGTATGTCTCTAAGGGTCCTAGGACCCCTAGGAACATATTAGAATCATTCTTATGAGTCAGAGGGGCTCATAGGGTGACCTATGACCCCCTTCAACCCATTAGATAACGACATATATATTAGAATAGTTCTTATGGGTCAAAGGGGGTCATAGGTTGACTTATGACCTTCTTTGACATATTACATGATGACATATGTCCCTAGGGGTCCTAGGACACCTACGAACATATTTGAATGCTTCATATGGGTCAAATGGTGTCATAGGTTGACCCATGACCCCCTTCAACCCATTAAATGATGGCATATATAGCTAGGGGTCCTAAGACCCCTAGGGACATATTACAATCATTCTTATGTGTCAAAGGGGATCATAGGTTGACCTATAACCCCCTCTGACCCATTACATGATGACATATGTCCCTAGGGGTCCTAGGAACCCTAGGGACATATTAGAATGTTTCATATGGGTCAAAGGGGGTCATAGGTTGACCTATGACCCCCTTCGACCCATTAAATGACAACATATATTCCTAGGGGTCCTAAGACCCCTAGGTAGATATTAGAATCTTTGACCCATTAGATGACAACATATGTCCCTAGCAGTCCTAAGATCCCTAGGGACATATTAGAATCATTCATATGTGTTAAAAGGGGTCATAGTTTGACCTATGACCCCGTTTGACCCATTACATGATGACATATGTCCCCAGGGGTGCTAAGAACCCTTGAGACATATTAGAATCGTTCATATGGGTCAAAGGTGGTCATAGGTTTACCAATGACCCCCTTTGACCCATTAAATGATGACATATGTCTCTACCGGTCCTAAGACCCCTAGGGACATATTAGAACTATTCTTATGGATCACCGGGGGTCATAGGTTGACCTATGACCCCCTTCAACCCATTAAAGGATGACATTTGTCCCTAGGGGTACTATGACCCCTAAAGACATATTAGAATCATTCTTATGGGTCAAAGGTTGTCATAGGTTTACCTATAACCCCCTTCAACCCATTATATAATGGCATATGTCCCTAGGGGTCCTAAGACCCCTAGAGACATATTAGAATCCTTCTAATCGGTCAAAGGGGATCATAGGGTGACCTATGACCCCCTTCCACCCATTACATGAGGACATATATCCATAGGGGTCTTAGAACACCTAGGGACATATTAGAATACTTCATATGGGTCAAAGCAGGTCCTAAGTTGACATATGACCCCCTTCAATCCAACAAATGATGACATATCTTCCTAGAGGTCCTAAGACCTCTAGGGACATATTAAAATTATTTGTATGGCTCAAAGGGGGTCACAGGTTAACCTCTTACCCGCTTTGACATATTACATGACGACGTATGTCCCTAGGAGTCCTAGGACTCCTAAGAACATATTAGATTCATTCACATGGGTCAAAGGGGGTCATAGGTTGACCTATGACCCCATTCGACCCATTAAATGATGACATATGTCCCTAGGGGTCCTAGGAGCCCTAGGGACATATTAGAATCATTCTTATGAGTCAAAGGGGGTCATAGGTTGACCTATGACCTCCTTTGACCAATTACATAATGAAAAATTTTCCTGGGGGTCCTAGGACCCCTAGGAACATCTTAGAATTTTTCATGACCCATTAAATGATGACATATGTCCCTAGGGGTCCTAGGACCCCTAGGGACATATTATAATATTTCATATGGGTCTAAGGTGGCTCATAGGTTGACCTATGACCCCCCTCGACTCATTATATGATGACATATGTCCTTAGGGGTCTTAGGACCCATAGGGTCATATTAGAATCATTAATATGGATCAAAAGGGGTGATAGGTTGACCTATGACCCCCTTCGACCCATTAAATGATGACATATGTTCTTAGGGGTCTTAGGACCCCTAGGGACATTAAAATCATTCGTATGGGTCAAAGTGAGTCATAGGTTGACCTATGACCACCTTCGACACATTACATGATAACATATGTCTCTAGGGATCCTAAGACCTTTAGGGACATATTATAATGCTTCATATGGGTCAAACGGGGTCATATGATGACCTATGACCCCCTTTTACCCATTAAATGACAAGATATGTCCCTAGGGGTCCTAGGACCCCTAGGGACATATTAGAATTATTCTTATGGGTCAAAGGGGGTCATAGGTCTTTCGAACCATTACATGACGACATATGTCCTTAGGGATCCTAGGACCCCTACAGACATATTAGAATGCTTGATATGGGTCAAAGGGGGTCATAGGTTGACCTATGACCCCCTTCGACCTATTAAATGATGACATATGTCCCTAAGGGTCCTAGGACCCCTAGGGACATATTAAAATCATTCTTATAGGTCAAAGGGGGTCATAGGTTGACTTATGACCGCCTTCAACCAATTACATGACGACAGATGTCCCTCGGGGTCTTAGGATCCCTAGGCAGATATTAGAATCATTCTTATGGATCAAAGGGGGTCATAGGTCACACATCAACCTATTAAATGATGACATATATCTCTAGGGGTCTTAGGACACATAGAGACATATTAGAATACTTCATATAAGTCAAAGGGTGTCATAGGTTGACCTATGACCCCCTTCAACCCATTAAATAATGATATATATCCCTAGGGGTTCTAGGACCCCTAGCGACATATTAGAATCATTTCTATGAGTCAAAGGGGGTCATAGGTTGACCTATGACCCCCTTTGACCTATTACATTATGACATATGTCCCTAGGACCCCTAGGGACATATTAGAATCATTCTTATGTGTCAAAGGGGGTTATAGGGTGACGTATGACCCCATTTGACCTATTAAATGAGGACATATGTCCCTAGGTGTCCTAGGACTCCTAGAGACATATTAGAATTGTCCTTATGGGTAAAAGGGGGTCATAGGTTGACCTATGACCCCCTTCAACCCATTAAATGATGACATATATCCCTAGGGGTCCAAGGACCCCTACGGACATATTAGAATCATTCTTATGGGTCAAAGGGGCTCATAGCTTGATCTATGATCCCCTTCGACCCATTACGTGACGACATATGTCCCTAGGGGTCTTAATACCCCAAGGGACATATTAGAATCTTTTTAATAATTCAAAAGGGGTCATAGGGTGACCTATGACCCCCTTCGACCCATTACGTAATGACATATGTCCATAGGGGTCCTAGGACCCCTAGGGACATATTAGAATGCTTCGTATGGGTCAAAGGGGGTCATAGGTTGATCTATGACCTTGTTCAATGCATTAAATAATGACATATCTTTGTAAGGGTCTTAGGAACCCTAGGGACATATTAGAATCATTCTTATGGCTCGAATGGGGTCATATGTTAACCTATGACTCCCTTAGACATATTACATGATCACATATGTCCCTAGGGGTCCTAGGACCCCTAAGAACATATTAGATTCATTCATATGAGTCAAAAGGGGTCATAGGTTGACCTATGACCCCCTTCAACCCATTACATGATGACATATGTCCCTAGGGGTCCAAGTACCCCTAAGGACATACTAGAATCATTCTTGTGGGTGAAAGGAGGTCATAGGTTGACTTATGATCCACTTCGACACATTACATGACGACATATGTCCCTAGGGGTCGTAGGATACCTAGGGACATATTAGAATTCTTCATATGGGTCAAAGGGTGTCATAGGTTGACCTTTGACCCGCTTCATCTCATTAAATCATGACATATATAGCTAGGGGTCCTAGGACCCCTAGGGACTTATTACAATCATTGTTACGGGTCAAAAGGGGTGATAGGTTTACCTATAACCCCCTCTAACCCATTACATGACGACATATGTCCCTAGGGGTTCTAAGACCCATAGGGACATATTAGAATGCTTCATATGAGTCAAAGGGGGTTATAGGTTGATCTATGACCTCCTTTCACCCATTAAATAATGACATATATCCCTAAGGGTCTTAGGACCCCTAGGGACATATTAGAATCATTCTTATGGCTCAAATGGGGTCATATGTTAACCTATGACACCCTTCGACATATTACATGATGACATATGTCCTTAGCAGTCCTAGGACCCCTAGGAACATCTTAGATTCATTCATATGGGTCAAAGAGGGTTATAGGTTGACCTATGACCCCCTTCGACCCATTACATGACGACATATGTCCATAGGGGTCTTATGACCCCTAGGGACATATTAGAATCATTCTTATGGGTCAAAGGAGGTTATAGGTTGACTTATGACCCACTTCGACACATTACATGATGACATATGTCTCTAGGGTTCCTAAGACACCTAAGGACATATTCGAATGCTTCATATGAGTCAAAGGGTGTCATAGGTTGACCTATGACCCTGTTTGACCCATTAAATGATGACATATATAGCTATGGGTCCTAGGACCCCTAGGGACATAGTACAATTGTTCTTATGGGTCAAAAAGGGTCATAGGTTGACCTATAACCCCCTCTGACCCATTACATGACCACATATGTCCCTAGGGGTCCTAGGACCCCTAGGGACATATTAGAATGCTTCATATAGGTCAAAGGGGGTCATAGGTTGACCTATGACCACATTCGATCTATTAAATGATAACATATATCTCTAGGGGTCGTAGGACCCTTAGGAACATATTAGAATCTTCCACCCATTAGATGATGACATATGTCCCTAAGGGTTCTAGGATCATTCGAGACATATTAGAATAATTCATATGGGTTAAAAGGGGTCATAGGTTGACCTATGACCCCATTCTACCCATTACATGATGACATATGTCCCTAGGGGTCCTAGGATCCTTAGGGACATATTAGAATGGTATATATAGGTCAAATGTCCCTAGGGGTCTTAGGGAATTTTTAGAATCGTTCTTATGGGTCAAAGGGGGTCATAGTTTGACCTATGACCTTTTCGGACACATTACATGATGACATATGTCCCTAGAGGTCCTACAACCCTTAGGGACATATTAGAATAGTTATTATGGGTCAAAGGGGCTAATAGGGTAACCTATGACCCCCTTCGTCCTATTACATGATGACATATGTCCTAGTGATATATTAGAATCGTTCTTATGGGTGTAAGGGGGTCATAGGTTGACTTATGACCCACTTCGACACATTACATGATGACATATGTCCTTAAGAGTCTTAAGACCCTTAGTGACATATTAGAATGCTTCATATGGGTCAAAGGTTGTCATAGGTTGACTTATTACCCTCTTCAACCTATTAAATGATGATATATGTACATAGCGGTCCTAGACTCCTAGGGACATAATAGAATCATTCTTATGGGTCAAAGGGGGTCATAGGTTTTCCTATGACCCCCTTTGACCCTTTAAATGATGACATATGTCCCTAGCAGTCGTAGGACCCATAGAGACATATTAGAATCATTCTTATGGGTTCAAAGGGGTCATAGGTTGAACTATGACCCCTATGACCTCCTTCGACAGATTACATGATGACATATGTCCCTAGGTGTCCTAAGACCCTTAGGGACATATTAGAATTGTTCATATGGGTCAAATGGGGTCATAGTTTTACCTATGACCCCCTTCGACCCATTACATGATAACATATGTTCTTAGGGGTCATAGGATCCCTAGAGACATATTAGAATCGTTCATATGAGTCAAAGTGGCTCATAGGTTGATTTATGACCGCCTTTGACCCATAAGAACGATTCTAATATCTACATAGGGGTCCTAGGACCCCTAAGACCATATGTTATCATTTAATAGGTCAAAGGGGATCATAGGTACCCCTATGGGCCCCTTTAACTCATAAGAATGATTCTAATATGTCCCTAGGGTTCCTAGGACCTCTTAGGGACATATGTTGTCATGTAAATGGTCAAAGGGGGTCATAGGTCAACCTATGACCCTCTTAGACCAATAAGAACGATTTTTATATGTCTCTAGGGGTCTTAGGAACCCTAGGGACATATGTCATTATGTAATTGGTCGAAGGGGGTGATAGGTCAACCTATGACCCCTTTTGACCCATATGAACGATTCTAATATGTCCCTTGGGGTCCTAGGACTCCTAGCTATATATGTCATCATTTAAGGGGTTGAAGGGGGTCATAGGTCAGCTTATGACACCCTTTGACCCATATGAAGCAATCTAATATGTCCCTAGGTGTTTTAGGACCCCTAGGGACATATGTCATCATGTAATGTGTCAAAGAGGGTCATAAGTCATCTTATGACCCCCTTTGACCCATAATAATAATTCTAATTTGTTTCGAGGGGTCTTAGGACCCCTAATGACATATGTCATCATCCAATGGGTTGAAGAGGATCATAGGTCACCCTATGAGCCCCTTTAATCCATAAGAATGATTTTAATATGTCCCTAGGGGTCATAAGACCCCTAAGGACATATGTGGTCATGTAATTGGTCGAGGGGGTCATAGGTCAACCTACGACTCCCTTTGACCTATAAGAATGATTTTAATATGTTCTTAGAGGTCCTAGGACCCCGAGGAACATATGTCATCATTTAATAGGTCGAAGGGGATCATAGGTCAACCTATGACCCCCTTTGACCCATAAGAATGATTGCATATGTCCTTAAGTGTCCTACGAGCCCTAGGTACATATGTCATTATTTAATGGGTCGAAGGGCATCACAGGTAAACCTATGACACCCTTTGATACATATGATGCATTCTTATATGTTTCTAGGGATCCTAGGACCCCTAGGGACATATGTCATCATGTAATGTGTCGAAGTGGGTCAATTGTCAACCTATGACCCCCTTTGACCCATAAGAACGATTCTAATATTTCTCTAGGGTTTTGAGGACCCCTAAAGACATATGTCATCATGTAATATGTCAAAGCGGGTCATAGGTTGACCTATGACCACCTTTGACCCATAAAAATTATTCTAATATGTCTTTAGGAGTCCTTGGACCTCTAGGGACATATGTCATTACGTAATGGGTTGAAGAGGATCATAAGTCAACCTATGACTGCCTTGGACTCATATGAATGATTCTAATATGTCGCTAGGGGTGCTAGGACCCCTAGGGACATATGTCATCATGTAATAGGTTGAAGGAGGTCATAGGTCAACCTATGATACCCTTTGACCCATATGAATGATTCTAATATGTCCCTAGGGGTCCTAGGACCCCTAGGGACATATGTCATCATTTAATGGGTCGAAAGGGGTCATAGGTCAACCTATGACCCCCTTTGACTAATAAGAATGATTCTAATATGTCTCTAGAGGTCCTAGGACCCCTTTGTACATATGTTGTCATGTAATGCATCGAAGGGGGTCATAGGTCAACCTATCACCCTCTTTGACCCATAAGAAGCATTCTAAAATGTTTCTAATGGGTTGTATGACTCGTAGGGACATATGTCATCATGTAATGGGTCAAAGGGGGTCATAGGTTGACCTATGACCCCCTTAGACCTATAAGAACTATTCTAATATGTCTCTAGGGTTTTGTGGACCCTTAGGGACATATGTTATCATGTAATGGGTCGAAGCGGGTCATAGGTCAACCTATGACCACCTTTGACCCATAAGAATGAT
Organism: Cupressus sempervirens; assembly: GCA_028749045.1. Classification (NCBI taxonomy): domain Eukaryota; kingdom Viridiplantae; phylum Streptophyta; class Pinopsida; order Cupressales; family Cupressaceae; genus Cupressus; species Cupressus sempervirens. The sequence goes on along the minus strand of CM053784.1, from coordinate 134,388,459 downwards.
TTTAATATTTCATCATGTAATGCGTCAAAGGGGTTCATAGGTCAACCTATGACCTCCTTTGCCCCATAAGAACAATTCTCATATGTCCCTAGGGTTCATAGGACCACTAGGGACAAATATTGTCATTTAATGGGTCGAAGGGGATCATAAGTCAACCTATGACCCCCTTCGACCCATATGAATGATTCTAATATGTCCCTATGGGTCCTAAGACCCATAGGGACATATGTCATCATGTAATGTGTCGAAGGGGGTTGTAGATCAACCTATGAAACCTTTTGACCCATAAGAACGATTCTCATATGTCTCTAAGGGTTCTAGGGACATATGTCATCATATAATGGGTCAAAGGGGGTCATAGGTCAACCTATGACCCCCTTTGACCCATGTGAACAATTCTAATATGTCCCTAGGGGTCCTAGGACCAGGGGGTCATAGGTCAACCTATGACCTCCTTTGACCCAAATGAAAAATTCTAATATGTCCATAGGGTACATAGGAGCTCTAGTGACATATGTCATCATTTAATGGGTCGAATGGGGTCATAGGTCAACCTATGACCTTCTTTTACCCATATGAACAATTCTAATATGTCCCTAGGTGTCTTATGACTCGTAGGGACATATGTTATCATGTAATGGGTCAAAGGGGTTCATAGCTTGACCTATGACCCCATTTGACCCATAAGAATGACTCTAATATGTCCTTAGGGGTCCTAGGACCTCTAGAAACATATGTCGTCATGTGATGGGTTGAAGAGTGTCATAGATCACCCTATTACCCCTTTTGACCTATAAGAACGATTCTAATATGTCCCTAGGCGTCCTAGGACCCCTAGGGACATATGTCATCATGTAAAAGGTCAAAAGGGGTCATAGGTCAACCTATGACTTTTTTTGACCCATAAGAACAATTCTAATATGTGCCTAGGGTTCCTAGGACCCCTTTGAACATATGTCATTATGTAATTTGTCGAAAGGGGTCATAGGTCAACCTATGACCCCCTTTGACCCATAAGAAGCATTCTAATATGTCCCTATGGGTCCTAGGACCCCTAGGGACATATGTCATCATGTAATGGGTCAAAGGGGGTCATAGGTCAAGTTATGACCCCCTTTGACCCATACGAACAATTTTAATATGTCCCTAAGTGTCCTATGACCCGGGACATATGTCATCATGTAATAGGTCAAAGGGGATCATAGGTTGACCTATGACCTCATTTGACCCATAAGAATGATTCTAATATGTAACCCTTGGGGACATATGTCATCATGTAATGGGTCGAAGGCTATCATAGGTCACCCTATGACCACCTTTGACCCACAAGAACGATTCTAATATTTCTATAGGGGTCTTAGGACCCCTAGGGACATATGTCATCATGTAATGCATTGAAGGGGGTCATAGGTCAACCTATGATCCCCTTTGACCCATAAGAATGTTTCTCATATGTCCTTAGGGGTCATAGGGACATATGTCATCATGTAATGGGTCAAAGGGGGTCATAGGTCAACCTATCACCCCCTTTGACCCATATGAACAATTCTAATATGTCCCTAGCGGTCCTAGGACCTCTAGAGACATATGTTGTCATTTAATGGGTTGAAGAGGATCATAGGTCAACCTATGACCCCCTTCGACCCATATGAACAATTCTAATATGTCCCTAGAGGACCTAGGACACCTAGGGACATATGCTGTCATGTAATGTGTCGAAGGGGGTCATAGGTGAACCTATGACCCCGTTTGACCCATAACAATGATTCTCATATGTCCCTAGGGGTCCTCAAGACATATGTCATCATGTAATAGGTCAAAGGGGGTCATAGGTCAACCTATGACCCCCTTTGACCTATATGAACAATTTTAATATGTCCCTAGGTGTCCTAGAACCCCTGGGGACATATGTCATCATTTAATGGGTCGATGGGGGTCATAGGTTAACCTATGACCCCCTTTGATCCATATGAACAATTCTAATATGTCCCTAGGGGTCGTAGGGACATATGTAATCATTTAATGGGTCGAAGGTGTTCATAGGTCAACCTATGATCTCCTTTGATCCATATGAACAATTCAAATATGTTCCTACGGGTCCTAGGACCCCTAGAGACATATGTCATCGTTTAATGGGTTGAAAGGGGTCCTAGGTCACCCTATGGCCCCCTTTGACCCATATGAACAATTCTATATGTCCGTAGGGGTCTTAGGACCCCTAGGGACAAATGTCTTCATGTAATGGGTCGAAGGGTGTCATAGGTCAACCTATGACCCCCTTTGACCCATACAAATGATTCTAATATGTCCCTAGGGGTCGCAAGACCCCAAGGGACATATGTCATCATGTAATGTGTCGAAGGGGGTCATAGTTCAACCTATGACCCCCTTTGACCCATAAGAATGATTCTAATATGTCCCTAGGGGTCCTAGGACCTCTAGGGACATATGTGATTATGTAATGGGTCGAAGGGGATCATAAGTCAATCTATGAGCCCCTTCAACCCATATGAATGATTTTAATATGTCCCTAGGGATGCTAGGACCCCTAGGGACATATGCCGTCATGTAATGGGTCATAGGTTAACGCATGATGCCCTTTGACTCATATAGACAATTCTAATATGTCCCTAGGGGTCCTAGGACCCCTAGGGACATATGTCATCATTTAATGGATCGAAATGGGTCATAGGTCAACCTATGACCCCCTTTGACCCGTAAGAATGATTCTAATATGTCCCTATGGGTCTTAGACGCCAAGAGACATATGTCATCATTTAATGGGTTGAATGGAGTCATAGGTCAACCTACAACCCCCTTTGACGCATAAGAATGATTCTAATATGTCCTTAGGGGTCCTAGGACTCCTAGAGACATATGTCGTCATGTAATGCATCGAAAGAGGTCACAGGTCAACCTATGACTTCCTTCAACCCATAAGAATGATTCTAATATGTCACTAGGGGTCTTAGGACCCCTAGGGACATATGTTGTTATGTAATGGGTTGAAGGGGGTCATAGGTCAACCTATGACCCCCTTTGACTCATATATATTAATAATATACATATATATTAATAACATACATATTAATATAATAATATATATTAATAACATATATATATATATATATATATATATATATATATATATATATATATATATATATTATATGGTTATTATATTTAATAAAAATATTATGTTATTATATATATTAATAACATACTTTTATATATATATATATATTTATTACGTTATAATATTTGGTAAAAATAATAATAATATAAATTATATTTTTAGATTATAATGAGAATAACATAATATATTATTATTTATTAATATATTATATGTTATATCTTTACATTACGTTATTATATATATATATAATATTATAATACATATTTACATAGTAATATAACAAAAATAATTTATAAATCATAAGCTATAAAATATTATGTTATAATATATATTACGTTATTATATATATTAATAACACACACACACACACACACACACACACACACACACACACACACACACACACACACACATATATTACTTTATTATATTTAATAAAAATATTACATTATTATATATATATTAATAACATACTTATATATATATATTATATATATATATATTACATTATTATATTTAGTAAAAATAATAATAATATAAATTATATTTATAGATTATAATGAGAATAACATAATATATTATATGTTATATCTTTACATTACGTTATTATATATATATATATATATATATATATATATATATATATATATATATATATATATATATTATAATACATATTTACATAGTAAAATAACAAAAATAATTTATAAATCATAAGCTATAAGTCTTAAATCTAGTTTTCCCTCCAAAATGCGTTGGGATTTCAAAATTTTCACCAAAATTCATCTAGCCATATCGGATATTTGATTTGAAATCCGATATCCGATTTCAAATCCGATATTCGATTTGAAATTCGATATCCGATTAGGCTTGGTATTTACCAAGCCTACCTGGTGAACCCAAAAGACATGTTTGAAGAGGGTTTTAGTGATACTCAGACTTCGGGTAATCGTCTGACAATGTTATTTTGATTGAAATTGAATGAAACGAAAAGGGTATTTTAATATCGCTCTCAAGATTCCATCAATATAACTTTTGTCAAATTCTGAGATTGATAAGTATTTATTAGTTAATTATCAATGAAGATTATTGTAAAGTGCTGATTGACATACTGATTGAAAAATAGCTATCATTTTCAAACAGTATAACATTTTTTAAATCTAAAAGTTGCGTCACATTCTATGCTTCGCCTAGTATAAGAAAAAAAAAAAAAAATTTGGTAAAATTTTCTATTAGTTAAGGTGGTCAGACACGAGGGTTTTTTTTTCCAAAAAAATTTTGGTAGAAAATTCATATTTAATTATTTATTTGGAATAAAAATACCAAAAAATATGCGTCACATCCGAGCATGAGTCTACTTTTCATATCTATAATTATATTAAAAAAATATTATCATTTGATTTTGATTAAGGTGGTCAAACATATACCTACTTTTTATTTTTGCCCTAAAATTTTTGTAGTACTGCATTAAAATTCAAACTTTTGACCAATCAATTATTTTTTTCTCCTAATAAGGCCTATTAGTTTTGAAACTAAATTCAATTTCCTATAGATTATTTTCTTGCAAATTTTGATATAAAGTCCATAACCACTTTAAAATTATGTGTCAAGTTGACATAACCCTGATTTTCTAATTTTTCACTGCCACTTAAGGCCATAGTTTGGTACACCATGATCCTGCACATACCCGATTGACATTTCTTACACATCACATTATCAAATTTTTTCAATCTTGGGAACCCTCTTACTCTTTTCATCTTACTATTGCTTACCAAATTATAAAATTTGACATAACAAATAGCCTCTTATTCCGTAATGAAATGTCTTCATATTGTGCGCACAAACATGTATCATTAGATAGGTCTAGGTAGAACAAGTTACCTCTTGTTTGTTTTCTAGTTCTAATAAGTTCTCCAAAACTATTATAGAAATTAGCTTTCTTGTGTTGAAACTCATTTCTATAACCTGAACTGATCAAGATTGCAACACTCAAAAAAAAAATTCAATCATTCAACCCAATAAGCATTATCACATTTGATGTTATCAATGAATATTATTGATCCCTTACCTTTCACAAGATATAGTGCATTATTACCAAAGTTAACACAAGTTCTGTTATAACATTATAAAGCTTCAAACTTACCTGTATCACTGGTCATGTGATTTGAGAAACCACTATCAATTATCCATCTATCACCTTTTGTCACATATGAAATAAGTGCAATTTTCTCATCTTAACTGGAATCATATTTCATTGTAACATAAACAACTTCTTCATTGTGACTATTAGAACCACTATTAGTTTCTTCTTCACCAATGTAACAATTTTTTTAATCATTTTCCTTCTAGTGTTTGTATCCTTTATTGTCTCTTCCATGTCTTCTTCCTTGGTACTTGTTGTCTTTCATTTCATCCTTGTCATCCCTGCCATGACATCTTACAATAATATGACCACCTTTATTGCATGAAAAGAATATTAAAGGAAGTTTATCTTAAAATTTTCCTTTCCTTCTAGGTATTCTTGTTGAGTTGAAAAGATACATTTGATTAGAAAGGATCAAGTATACAATCTAGAATCAAGATCTATAATCAACAATTTAGTTGCATAAGAAATTAGGTCATCTCATTGCTATTTTCTAACCATTGTAGCAGTGATCTAAATCTCTTAATCCTCTAATAGGGTCATACCTAATAGTGTGTTTTGTAACCTTTAACAAGGTTGGTTCTTAATAGGGCTCACTTCAGAAGAGTGAAAATTAGTAACTAGTCGCAATTGGTAGTTTTTTCCAAATTGGGTTTCCACGTTAAATATTGGTGTCACTTGTGTTTATGCTATTTTTTTTTATATGTATGAAACTAAGTTAAATAAGGCTAATCACAAAAAATATCTTAAGATTTTCCTTTACCGAGTTACTATTTCTATTTTAGTATTTTTTGAGTTACAACATCCACTAGTGTAAATTGAGTGCCTATGTATTAACCGAGCATCAATATTTTCAATGAAGTTTATGTTATGTATTGACATCTAAGGGATTTGGGATTTATTTTATTGGTAATTGAATCACCCCTCCCCTCTCAGTTACTCTTGTATTTCAAACAATTGGTATCAAAGCTTCTTGATCCTTGAAGAGAAAGGTTTCAAGGACCTGAGCTAAAGATTAGGATGTCTTATAAGAGAGAAATTCCTAAGCTAAACAAAGATAACTTCCAATCATGGCAAGAACTTATGAAGTTGCACTTGACAACCATCAGTGATTCAAGTTTAAAATACTTAGAAAATGCTTACAAGGCTCCTACTAGAACATTGACTATAGAACATATTGTCAAAAAGAAAAATCATAACATCATGATGATTGAAATTGTGTCAACTCTCAACTATGTTGAATTTGATGAGGTCAAAGGATGTGAGCTATTGTTCATGACATGTGGACCAAACTTAAGGATATCTATGGAGGTAATGATAACATAAAAAGAGAAAACGCAGAAAGCTTAAAAGGCTAGTTTGATCAAATGAAAATGAGAGAGGATGAAAACATTGCAAAATATGTTAAGAGAATCAAAGCCATTGTTAGTGCTATGAAAGCCTCTGGAGTAACAATTGAAGATGTAATAGTAGTGTTGTGGTTTCACAACACATGCCCCATTTCACCTAGAAATGGGGACCCCTACTTTATTTTTTTATCTTTTCAGATCCCTATTCCAAGGTTCAGGTCTTTTATAGGGTTTTTCCTAATGTCTTTGGCTAATCTGGGTCCCTACCTAAAAACCTAGATTCTAGAAACGAGGATTCTAAATGAGAAAGTCAATTTTTTTAAGGATAGAGGCACCCCTGGTGCACCCCACTAGGTGTGCTAGTATGCTAGTACTTCAAAGGTGTTAGAATTTGGAAAGATTGATAACTTAGAAAACTAGTGCAAAGAATAGATATCCAAGTATGAATGCAAATAATAAAAAAACAAAATAGCAACATAGAATTAGTCTCCAAGAGCGTAATTCAAATTCTAGAAGCAAAATAGCATTAAGAGGATGGAAAAAAAAATTGATCACAAATAGAAGCCAGGTAGCATGCTTATATAGACTAGGAAGAGGGAGGAGGTGGCAACACTGGCCAATGAGGAGCAACCATCTATCAGACTAAGGATAGCAAAGTATCTTCCTAAGATAGCTAATGGATGCTCACATGTAGGGAGGTGACACCTCACAACCACTATCTAAATAAGAAATACTTTATTAATCTTAGCAAGATTATTATAAGTGTAAGGAAAAACTAGCAATATAGGGAAAAATAAATAACCTACTAGGAAATTAAAAAACTACACTAACACCCCCCCATAAGAAAAGCTTAGGTGGATGTAGAAATGGGTCCCAAAAAATTAGGCCTGATGAGGTACCCATGTACATAAAATTCCACCAAAAGAGAGAGAAGAGAGCCCCCAAAAAAATTAGGACTCCAAGTGAGAGGAAGAGGCCCCCCCAAAACATGAAGCATACCGTACCCCTAGCAAAGCTCACAAATTTTGTCTGATAGATCCATTTGCATCGAACAAGTTTTCTTACCTTAGGAAGAGGGAAAAGATCCCAAGTGTGGTTCCTCATTAAGGAACTATACTCTTCCTACATAATTGTATCCCACTCAAGAATACTAGAAGCCTCATGAAAGAAATTTGGATCTGACATAGTAGTAATGAAGACATGTGGAGCATCCTAGAATTGTGAACGAGTTTGCCTAGTGTCAAGGTTTGTCAAGCCTAAAGTGGACCAAAAGATGGAGAATCTAGAGGAGAAAAATCAACCTATGAATGATGACTAGGAGAGGAAGGAGGTGAGTCCTCTGAATCACTCTCTACATCAGAAGTGGAGGTAGAAGACAACTCAGGTGAATCTGACTCATTAGAAGATCTGTCATGTATTCCAAGTGACTCAAAGGTAAAAGTAGAAGGAGTTGGAGAAGTGATAAAAATTGAGCTTGAAGGTCCCTCCTCAAAATGAACACTCCTCTTAATGAACAACTCATGTGTAGTAGGGTGGAGCAATCAATAACCCTTCACACCATCAGGATAACTTATGAATATGCAAGGTTTGCTCTGCAAATCCAAGGCCTTGCATTTCTTTGTAGGAATGTGGTCCTATGCAAGAGAGCCAAAAACTTGAAAGTGCTTAACTAATGGTTTTAACAGAGTTTTGGATATAACAAGCATAGTTAATGGCTTTTTCCCAATACGGTGGTGTAAGAGATCTAGAGTGAATCATATAGTTTTCCATTTCCTTCTAGGATCTATTCTTCTATTTTGTAACACCATTATGTTGAGGATTGTATATAACTAAATGTTGTACATCAATCCCATCTAAAGTGAGAAATCTTTCAAACTGATGGTTGACATACTCACCACCATTATCTGTGTGCAAAACTTTGATGGATTTCCTAGATTGCTTCTCTACAAAAGTTTTGAAGTCCTAAAAATGATCAAATACCTCTGACTTCTATTTGAGAAAGTACACCAAAGTATATTGAGAAAAGTCATCAATGAATGTGAAGACATATCAAGCCCTATTGAAAGAAGGATGTTGAAATGGACCAGCCAAATCACTTTGAACTAACTCTAGTATCTGTGAAGCTCTCCATGCCTTACTTTTTTCAAACTTTTCCTTAGGATGCTTACAAAAAATGCAACCTTGGAAAACACTGCCTGAGAATTGAACCAAAGGCAACCCTATAACCATGTTCTACTAGTTGAACTGATGCAAATAGTGAAAGTTAAGATGGCCAAACTGCTCATGTCATAATTCACTCACATCATTAGAGTGAGTGAGAAAATAAGATGGAGGATTAGGAACAAAGTGAGAAAATAGATAGAGTCATGACTAATGATCTGCTCTTCCAACTGCAATTGTAGAATCACTATGCAAACTCATGTATCTCCACTGAATTAGGAGTAAACTCAACCTACTTACCTAAACCTATGTGCGTGATGTGGTATACTAATAAGAGATTAGTTGATAATGAGGGTACACAAAGAACATCATGGAATGTTCCATCCTCCACATCAACAGATCCTCTCCCACACACCTCAACAAGAGTATCATCACCCATCAAAATAGAAGACATAGTTCATGGCTCCAAGGATGCAAGTTCTTAAGCCATGTGGTGCAAAGCACTAGAATCAAGAACCCAAGTGGATGGTGAGGAAGAAACTACAACAAGGGCCTTACCCTTTCCTTTCACCTTTTTGTTTTATTTTTTCTTGTTAGACCCTTCATTAGAACATTGTTTGATAGGCTCAAGAACACTGATATTATTCTTCTCAAGAATGTATGTCAAGTGATCAATTTCTTTCTTCAAACATTTATGTTCATCATGATTGGTTCTTTTACAATATGAACATTGACCTTTTCTTTCTTAAGCTTATCACCCTTGGAAGATGGGGTATCAATAGTTGCTTTTGAAGCAACTAGTATCTGATCCTTCTTTTCCTTGCTATTATTTAGTTTCCCATCCTTACTATTGTTGTTACTACTTTTTTCTTTTTGTTATTTTGTGCCTTGGTTGGTAGCCAAGGCATGTGACTTAGAGGACTTAAGAGTGCCCATCTGGATTAGCTTGTCCTATTCTCAAGTGAGATTGATAGCAAAATCATCTAAAGATGACAAGGTGAATTGAGTACCAAGTGCACCCTTAGCAGCATAGAAGGTAAAGACAAAAAAAAAATATTATGAACTTAGCTTAAAAAGAATACTAAGAATCAGTTGTTCATCTTTCTTTTCAATTCCACGTTATTTTAACTGCAGCCTTAATGTCTTCAATTTAGTGAAGAAATCTTGGATTGTGTTGAAATTGCCTAGACTTAAACTAATTAGTTTATTTTCCAACATATGACCCCTCATTGAATCTTGTGTGCCAAATAGTATTTCTTACTTTAACCATATTTCATTTGGTGTATCTAAAGATTCAATGTAAAATAGCAAATCAGGAGAAATAGACAAACACAATGTTCCATATGCTTCATCACATTTATTAAACCTCTTAGGTTTATCTTCATCTTTATTAGGTTTAGTTTCAAGTCCCATAGTTATGCTATTTAATCTAGCTTTCCTTAAGTGAATTTTCATGCATGATTTCCACTCAAAGTAATTGTATGGAGTTAGGATGGGCATATTTGTTTGATCCATGATGAAGAAATGTAGAGAAGAAATGCTAAAAAGAAGAGACCCCAGCCATGACAATGCCCCCAATTTTTTTACTCAATCAAAGAACCCCCCCAAAGAAATATGATTTGGCACTTTATTTTAGTGTGTTTACATCTACAACTAGAAAGAAATACTTAGTGGTCTTAATTTTAATGCATTAAAAACCTTCATGAAGAGCATATGCTAAAAGTGAAATTTGGGCATAATAATCAAGGAAACAAATAGCACCATTGTGATCTACTCAAAAAATCATGCACTTTCAAAAAATGAATTGCCTTGATACAAGGTCGTATGAGAAATTTATGATCCTTTAAAGTTTCTAAAATGAGAACTATGCACAATTGTAGCCAAAAATCTATAATTTATGAAGAATTTATGCATAAAAATCAAAAAACAACTCTACTAGTGGAAAGAGTACAAAAAAGTAGCCAAGGTCAAAACAAGAATCGTCAAAATTAAAGTCCATATGAGCAAGAATGAGGCATTTGAAAAATGTGTTCAAATCTATGACTACCAATGGAGAGGGGTATGACTATATCTTTTTGTGCATGATTATGCAAAATATAGAGTTTGCATGAAAAAACTATACGATACATAGATAGTTTTCTAGTGCTACAAACAAAACCCAGAAAGCATTTTTCTTGCTAATGTACATAAGATGTAGTTGTAGTGTAAATCATATGCCTTTAACAATAAAAAATGGCTCCAAAAACCAAGAAATGACCCAAAAATCAAAAGATGATATATAAATGTTGAATCAGCTTTCTTAGTCCATCAATGACATGCTAGAGCCCACAATACTGATTGAAAAATTTAAATATGCACGTTGGTTATCAAATTTGAGACTGAAACCCTAGAGATTAAAAATGTTTTTGTCAATACATTTTTTATTCTCAATATCATCCAAAGATGCAAGAGAAGAGCATACTTGATTTTTCAAAAAATTACAATAAGATTTATTACCCCCCCCCCCCCCACCCTTTGAATCTCTCAAATAAGGAAACTAAAATCTACTCTTACACATAGAAAAGCTCTAATACCATGTTAGAATCTGAAAAGATTGATAACCAAGAAAACTAGTGCAAAGAATAGATATTTAACTATGAATGCAAATGATACAAAATCAAAATAACAACATAGAGTTAGTCTCGAAGAGAGTAATGCAAATGCTAGAAGCAAAATAGTATTAAGAGGATGCAAAAGAAATCGATCACAAATACAAGCTAGGTAGCATGCTTATATAGACTAGAAAAAGGGAGGAGGTGGAAACACCAACCAATGATGAGCAACCATCTATTAGACTAAAGATAGCAAAGTATCTTCCTAAGATAGCTAAGGGATGCTCACATGTAGGATGGTGACACCTTGCAACTACTTTCTAAATAAGACATGCTTTATTAACCTTAGCAAGATTATTAAAAGTGTAGGAAAAAATTGGCAATATAGGAATAAATAAATAACCCATTAGGAAATTAAAAAACTACACTGACTAAAGGGAAAAGCACTTCCCTCTTGGAAGTGCACAATTGCACACCTATGCACCTCTAAGATGTGTGCTAGGTCTCAAACCTATAAAGCTTGGGACCCCCCACCCATCTCCTCACCTTTATTTTCTCCTCTAAGTTGCTATCAATTGCACCTCTACCGCTCAATAGGTGCTTTGTTTTACCCAACCACCCTCACACCTATGCACGCACGCACACACACACACACATACTATATATATATATATATATATATATATATATATATGCACAAGATGTGCACCTTGTTTTCAATAAAATTTAAAAACTAAAACTTACACTATCTTCACCTAGTGAAAGGTGTGCAACTGCACATCTATCCAAGTTGCATAGTTGCACACCTTTACTAGGTGGAACCATCCCTTAGAAAGTAAAGGGTGCACATTTAGCACACCCCATGAGGTGTGCTAAATGCACACCTTTTAATTTTTATACTCTTGGCCTTTAAGTTGTAAGGGTGCACACCTTGCACACCCCATGAGGCATGCAAGATGTACACCCTTATTCTTTAAAGTACTGCACAAAAGAAAACATACCTAGCACACCTCTGAGGTCCACCAAGTGCACTCTTTTTTGTCTTTCAGAGGGTTTTTTAGGAGTTTTTGATGTTTTTAAATAGTTTTGGTAAATTAGGGTTTTTGGTTTGTGTTTTTGTCATCATTAGGATTTATATTAGTCATTTTTTTTTCCTCCACACTAATGGATGTTGATTTTGTGAAAATTTATTGGCTTCCTCATCATCTTCCCTCACTGCAAAGATGGCTCTAAAACTAGTAGTATTCATGTTTCACGATGTTCTGGAAAAGTCACACTTTCATGATGAATATTCGAAGATTTAGGACACTAAACTTTGCCATATTTATTGGAACAGCTTTCTAGTGTTGTGCAAAAAAACCTAATAAAAGGTGTCCAATGATATATGCTCTTATCAGATCAGGGCTACTCAACATAGCATGACACCCAGTATTGGTACAGTCCTTAGAGTTGATTATGGCACTAGTAGAAAGCCATGTCTCTAAAGAAAGGGTTGTAAAGAGTATAACTAAAGAGCTCATACAAGATCTCAGACCAAAGAACATAGAAAAGGTATTCCATCTTCCGAGAATAGATCAGTATATTAGATTAACATATCATCAGGTAGAAAGATGGTATAGAGAACATGGAGAGGAAGCATTAGAAGTAATCCAATCCTCATACCTCATTGAAAAGACTCCTCTTGGATGAAAAGTAGGAAAAGTGGACATGACAAGGGGCTATATGAAAGACAATATCAGATATTCTATAGTACATTTTAGTAGAGTCATGGGGTTACTAGCATTAGGGCACTTAAGCATATGGATGGTGCATTTCATTAAGACCATCAAAACAATAAAGATGCCAATTGATTGGGTTCCAATTCTTAGTGAGAACTTGGATGAATAGCGGGTGGTAGTCAAGAACAACCATAAGTTCTACATGACATCTTATTTGGTCTACATATTAGCTATGAGAGCAACTGACTATCCAAGACTATTTAAAAGATGTAGCATGCAAGATGCAAACACATGGCCTTATATAGAATACCCCTAGTTGGTGAAGAAAAATATTTTAGAGCATAGTAAAGAGTAAAAAATACTGAATGATGCCTTCATTTTTGCGATCATTTTATTCATCAAAGGAGATTGTGTGAAAAGGATGTTTGATGAGGTAGGGACAAAGATTATAGAAATCAGTGTCTATTACATCCAATTTAAGACATTCACTTATTTGAGGGTAGTAAGTATGATTATCAATCCCAAGAAGCTCTCAAGGTATCCATGTGACAGGCTCATATTACTAGAGATAGCATGACAACTCTTGTCTGCATATGACAAAGTAAGGAAGCAAAAAAAGAAAACTTGGGTATGGCCCATCACTATAGGTCCATTTGGTGTTATTCGGAAGCATGATATTCCAAATTTTGAGTGTGAGTGGGATGAGCATCCCTTAGAAGAATATAACTCTCCTCGTCCCTATTTTGATAACATTGGAAGAGTGTAGTACTTAGTAGGAAAATAATTCCAACATGAAGATGCAATTGAGGATCATTGGATGAACATAGTGGATGACTACAAAATTCGTATAAGGGATTATTGTAGGATGACTCTCTATTTAGTAGACAATGCATTGAAGATAAAGGTCCCTTTAAAGATAATACAACAACACACTAAAGATGTCCAAGATACCTTATACAATAGAGATAAGATATTTGATCAACTTATCATGAATGTAGAGATCGAGAAAGAGGAAAATTCAGATATTAATCATGGGGTGAGGCACATCATTTGATTGACCAAAGAATGGATCAAAAGACCATTTGAGCTAGATCCAATTCCTCAAACCATAGTTTTCCAAGCTACAACTAGCTAGCAAAAGGTAAAGGAGCAAAGGTAATAGTTCCCACATTCACGGTTTAGTCCCCAATGAGGCTATAAAGATGTTAGGATTAAACCATAGACAGAAATAAAAATTACATGCAAATATAAAAATATCAAAAATAATAGATCTCACAAAAATGAACACAAGACACCAAGATTTAACGCGCTTCACCCAATCCTTGGGCTATGTCCACCAAATAGCAAGTCCAATATTATTACAATCTAGTGGTTACAACTTGAGTATAATCCGTAATCCCTTACAACTCAATACTGTTGCAAGAACCAATTTTCACATTGAACCTTTTTTAATTTATAACAATCCCTAACCCTAAGCCCTTTTATACAAGTATTTTTGTCACTTTAAGGTTAAAGTTAGTTATAACATGTTGGCCATAAATTGGCAAATATAAATAATAGCCAATTGAGTAATAGTAGCCCAAAATTTTGTGCTATTGCTGAATGGCAAATAGTAGCCCAATATTTTGTGTAATTGGTGAATAATAGCCCAAATTTATTTTTACAGAACTTCCCTAATCAGTCACCACAAACTAACAGTCTCCCACTTGGAGACTAATTAGACTCCACACTAGACAACAATCACCCACTTGGAGATTGAACTTGTAGCAATATTGCTACCACATGGGGCTCCCACTAGATCAAACCACCCTAGACTCTATTGTTCTTCCATTTTTTTTAGTCTTGAAGACCAACTAAAGCTAAAGAGGAATGCAACTTCCCCCTTGTCACTACCTTTGTAAACATGTCTGCTAGATTATCATATGTATGTATCTTGTCCAGTTTTAACTATCCATCATCCAAAATTGATTGAATAAAATGGTATTGCAACTATAAGTATTTTGTCTTTGAATGTAGAGTAGAATTTTTTGGAAGATGAATGGCACTCTGGCTATCTATAAAATAAAAATTACCCTCTCAGGGTGTCCCAATTCTTTCAAGAAGAACTAAAACCACATCATCTCCTTGGTTGCCTCTATAGTAGCAATATAATCTTCCTCTATAGTGGATAAAGCATTAACCTTTTGTAACTTAGAAACCCAACTCATGATTGCCCCACGAATGTAGTAAATACATAACTAGTAGTACTCCATGTGGTATCAATATCTCCTACCAAATATGAGTCAACATAGCCTTGGAAGTTAGTAGCAGAGCCCAAAAAGTGTAAACACTTACTGGATGTTCATCTCAAATATCTGAGAATCCATTTGACAACATTCTAATGGTCAATTCGTGGATGACTCATATACCTACTATCGACTCCCATTGCATGTGCAATATTTGGCCTTGTACATACCATAGCATAAATCAAGCTTCCTATAGCTGAAGCATAGGGTGCCTTGGACATCTTATCCTTCTCTTCTCATGTCTTTGGACACATCTCCTTAGTCAACTTCAAATGACTAGGTAAAGGTGTGCTAATAACTTTAGCATTCTCCATAGAGAAATGTTGCAACAACTTCTCAACATAATTAGCCTAATATAGTGTCAATTTCCTATTCTTCCTATCTCTGCAAATCTTTACACCAAGGATTTGTTTTACTGCCCCCAAATCCTTCTTAGCAAGTGCATGTGCTAATTTTCATTTCAGCCCCTTAATGTGATCCATGTCAGAACCAACTATAAGCATATCATCAACATCTATATATAAAATATTATATCTATCATCATCCAACCTCTTAAAATAAACACAATGATCTGAATGACACCTACTATATCCATGCTCATGCATAGAACTATCAAATTTTACATACTATTTTCAGGGTGCTTTCTTCAAGCCATATAAACTTTTCTTCAATCTACACACTAAGTTCTCCTTATCTTTGACCTCAAATCCTTGTAGCTGTGCCATATATATCTCTTCATCCAAATCACAATGAAGGAAGGTTTTTTTAACATTAAGCTACTCCAAATGAAAATCTTCAATAGCAACAATACTTAAAATAGTATGGATAGAAGTCATTTAAAAAAAGAGAGAGAATATCTCATCAAAATTAATGCCTTTTTTGTGTGCAAATCCTTTTACAACTAACCAAGCATTTCCATTTCTTAAAAGTTTGAAATATATCATATTTCTTTCTAAGGAAATAAACCCATACATTTCTAGTTGTATCATCAATAAATGTAACACAATAATGAGAGCCATTAAGGGAAGATACCTCAACTAGTCCCCATACATCTGTGTGCACAAGCTCTAATTTCTCCATTTTATTTTCCTTCCTAGTCTTCACAAAACTCACTCTTTTTTGTTTTCCATACACACAATTTCACATAAATCCATATCAACACATTTTAGACCTAGTAAAACTTTCTTTGAATGAAGTACTTTCATACCTTTCTTAGTCATGTGCCCAAGTCAGTTGTGCCACAATGTTGTATCAGAATCTACAACAACTACATGTTCTCCCCACTCAACTATAGCAATTGTTCCTAAACATTTATGTTTCTCTAAAAAAATTAAATTAGAAGGAACAATATGACCTGTAAAAAGATATAAGGAGCCTACATTCACACCTTTTGCTACAACAAGGGAACCTTTCAAAACCTTCTAATTTTTATCAAAGTAACTACACAATCCTCATCACCGAGTTGCCCTATTGAAATTAAATTTCTACTCAACCATAGAACATGTCTTACCTCATGTAGTAGCAATTGATTCCCATTCTATAACTTAATCTTAACTTTTCCCTTTCCAACAATCTAACAAGGTTCATTATCCCCAAAATAAATAAGCCCAATATCCCCTTGGAATTAGTCAATGAAATAACCTCAATGAGGTGTAGCATTTAATTAAACACCAAAATCTAAAACTCACAAATCATCAACACTTTCTAAAGGTAGAAGCAAAGCATCCTCTTCAGATTTGTTACTTAACACATTTGCCTCCTTGTCCCCATCTTGCTTTTCTCCTTCATTTTTCTTTCATGTCCAATAGTCTTTCTTCTTATGTCATATTTTACCATATTACTAGCAATCATTTAGTCTTCTCAATTGAGACCTCCTCCCCTTTGACTTTCCTCTTGATTTCCTACAATTTTTGGAGTTACTTCCTCTCTTAGTCATTTTGCCCTTAGTTTGTGCATTCATTGCACTTCCTGATGTAGATCCACTTGTAGATTTTCCATGAGTTTTCTCACCCATAATAACAACAATCATATCATTATATTTTAGGGTATTAGATCGAGAAAAAGAATTACTTATATCCATTACAAGGCCATTTCAACTTTAAAGAAAAGAACAAAAAATAAAGAGAGTCCTAATTTCTTCATCAAAATTAATACCCATAAAAGATAACTAACTAGTCACAGTATTAAACTCATTTAAATGATCTACAATAGATTCACCTTTTTACATTTTCATATTAAATAAATGGTTCATGAGAAATGCCTTATTTAAAGTGGAGGACTTTTCATACTATTTCGCTAGGGTTTCCATCAACTCTTTTTTCATCCTTTCTTTGATAATATTAAATGCCACCGATTGTGCTAGGCATAATTGAATGCTTCCAAGTGGCTTTCTACCTAAAAGATCCCACTCATCATTTGACATAGATCCCTGATTCTTAGTTCTGGCTTCCAAAAGCTTCCATGTATCCTTCTAATAAAGATAGTCTTCCATTTGCATCTTCCATAACTAAAAATTCTTTCCATTAAACATGTCAACCCTCAGCTTACCCTCATCTACCATCGCTTCCACTCAACCATGAGACTCCCACTCAACTATGAGACTTTCCTGCAGAGAATAAGTGAAAAACAACTAGGCTCTGAAACTACTTGTTAGGATTAAACCATAGATAGAAATAACAATTACATTCAAATATAAACAATATTAGAAAATAATTGATCTCATAGAAAAGAACACAAGACACCACAATTTAACATGGTTCACCTAATCCCTAGGCGACATCCACCAAACAACAAGTCCAATATTATTGCAATCTAGTGGTTACAACCTGATTACAATTTGTAATCCCTTATAGCTCAATATTACCGCAAGAACCAATTTTTGCATCACACCTTTTTTAAAAAAAAAATCCCTAACCCTAAGCCCTTTTATACAATTCTTTTTTCTACTTTAGGGTTAAAATTATTTACAACATGCCAACCATAAATTGGCAAATATAAACAATAGCCAATTGGTGAATAGTAGCCCAATAGAGTGCACCAACTTGATAGAGAAGTTGGATACTATAGGGCTCAGAAGGATAAAGGAAAGAGGAAAATAACTTCACCTCAACAAGTTGAGCTAGAAGAAGGAACAACTCAAGCACCACCACAACAAGGGGCATAGAATGTGCAAGGGTTAGAGAATCTAGAAGTCACACAAGTTTAGGATAATCCTCAAGTGTCACTGATAGAACAAAGGCAAGGAGGAGCTGAAGTAGAAGTACAAGAAGTGTCTCCACTTAAACAAGAGGTGCAAACCTCCCCATCAACTCATAAGAGAAGAAATATCAAATCTCCAATCAAGAGGAGACAAAAGGTGATTAGAAAAGTGATCTCTTTTCCATCAGTGCCAGAGGTCATTATAGAAGAGAAAGAGGAGGATGATGAAGATGAAGAAGATAACCTCCCATTGAGTCAGAGGACTCATCTTGCTAGAGCAAAAGAGTTAGAATGGAGAAGAAGTCCACAATTACACCACCATCTATCCCCACATATCCTATTTAGTCTACAACCTCTGAGGATGAGTTGTAACAATCGATTGATGAGTAGGATGATGAAGGGGCTGATGTCTTTTAGATGTTAGATTTTGATTTTATGCTAATTAGTATTAAGTTAGTTGGAGATAAGATAAGGGATACTCCAAGATATCAACCTCCACAAGAGGATTGGAGCCAATTGCAACCTCCATCACTAGGACTTTTAAGTGCTCCACCATTGTCAAGTAAAGATTTATCTTGCTTGGATAAAGGTTCAACTACTCCTCTCCCTCTGGCTAATGAAGAACAGTTCCAAGCTAAACATGAAGAAGATCCACAACAAGTACCTACTGATGAAGTGTTAGAGGAACGGAAAATATGTGAGGAACCTCAAGAGACTTCCCAAGATACATAGGTGAGGACAGTGGAATCGATAGATATAGAGATGCCTAATGTAGAACTTTCACAGAAGGAGAAGACTCTAGATATGAGTGATAAGGGAAAAAGCACAGCAGTATAGGCTCCATCTTCATCTAAGGATAAATCTTCGATGAAAAATACTTTTAGATGGATAAGTAAAGAGGTGATCATTAGAAACAAGAGGCAACAATATTCTACTGAGGAAGATGAAATGAGGGAATTAATTGAAGCTCTCAAGAAGCTTGAGTCACCTATAGAAGATGCACAAACATTGGCCTTTGTAATGAGTGTTTAGAATTAGGACTTGTTTTCTCATGTTTCTATCCCTCCTCCACATGTATATATATAGGAATTAACCCAAAAATATTATCAAATCAAGAAGGTTGTGGTTGGAAAACTCATGGTGGACACTACCAAATTAATGGTAACATTAGGAATGAAAGAAGTGTTTAAGAACTTGGAATAGGATGAGACTACATTGATAGCTCTTCATAGGTAGAATGAAATCCTAAAGGGATAACTAAATGAAGTAGTTGGCCCATTAGATCCTGAAAATCCTATGGAGACTTTACATGTGGCACTTGAGATGAGGGATAAGGAGAATGTGCAACTAGCTCCATTTTTGAAGGCTTGCCAGTAATGGTGACAAAGTTTTGAAGAGAAAGGTGTGTAGATTATATAAGGAAATCTTAAACTAGTACACCATATGTAGAATAATGCAGACAAGCTAGTTGCTATCTTGAACCAAGATTTTGGGTTAATGAATGAAGTACATACCTAGGGCAAAGAACTACAAGCATTATAATTAATCAAGGGTCAAAGGTATTGGATGTTAATGGATGTATATATAGTGGATGAGTTAGATAAAATTGATGATTGGATAGAGAATATTGCATGGAAATAAAGTAATGGAAACATTACATGCAGATATTCAAAAGCTCAAGGATCAAACCCAAGAGTAAATTTTGGAGGTAGAGAAACATTATAGTGATGCATGCTTAGACATTTTTGAAGATGATTCAAGGGATAAACTAATGATTATAGGAGCATTTTTTCAAGAGTTTTGGAAGACTTTTGAAGAAGCTTCCACTGATGATGATATTAGACAAGAATTTAGGACTAAAGAGGCATTACTAGATTTAAATTTGAAAATGGGATATTTTGCATAGACTTGCATCAAGGTAGGAAACTATAGGCAAAAAGTGAAGGACAAATGTGAACCTTTAGATTTTTCAGATGCATCTCAAGTCACTAAGATTATAGAGAAATTTAAGAGCAAATACCCAGACATAGCTTTGGTATTAAGGGGAACAAAACCCAAAAGCAAGAATTTCAGTTTTCACACTTGGTAAATTTTTTCATTTTTTGAACCTACTTCTGAGGTGTGTAGGTGCACTAGGTGCACAAGTGAGCTGGTGCACTAGGTGCACAAGTGAGCTAGTGCACTATGTGCACTACTTCTGAGGTGTGCCAATCCTTTTGTAGAAGTCAGAGGTTGGCTAATAGTTAACTTTTAGTTTCAAATTTAGAGCTTTCCATGCACCAAAAATGTATTCTGATAGTAGTTTAACTCCTACAAGCATCTAGTGAATGAGTAGCTTCTATTTTGGCACTTCTAGACACTCCTACATCATCTAATGACTTTCTTCTTATTTTCTCATGCTTTCTTTGTTTTAAGACATGTAAAGGCTCATGCATCTATTTAACAATATAAATAAGGATGTAGTCCTACTAAGCACCAGTTAGAGACTTAGTTTGTACATAAATAGATTTGTCTTACTAGTTTAGAAGCATATGTTTGCATAAAGAGATCTCTCACTCCCAACACAAATCGAGGAGAAGATTTCCTACAAATTGAGGAATGTAATATGTATTCTAGGACATTTTTTGGATGCAATAATATATGTTTTTGGTGCTCTTATTTGGATTGTAGTTATTCTTTCGTAAGTGTGTTATATTTTTTGAATGTATGTTCACAAAGTGTAATGGAGCAAATAGTTTTATTGCATTATTCTAATTGAGAGATCTTTTAATTTTGTTGTTTGCTATAGTTTTAAAAATTCCACCGAAGTACTTAGTTTTAGAAGAGATCACCATATTGTTCCTATATAGCTTTTTTTCTCACATGAGCACACTTTCCATGGCCTTGTGATCTAATGAAAAGTGGAACATCTTATGGTTACTGAATTCCCATCGATGATTGTATTAGTGGAATTAAGGAAGCATTAGTCCTATTTTCATTGGTTACCTACCGATCTTTTCAAAAGGCTTAATTCAAAGACATGTTGTTTCCATAGCTTATGTTCATTAGGGATTTACTTTTCAAGTCATTTTCTTAAACTTCTTGTTACCCTATCTTCATTATTTTCTTTTACAAACACTTGGTTAATTTAGGAATTCATATAGTTGCATTGTTAGATTGCATTCATTAAAAAATACAAAAATATATATATATTTTGTGGTTATTCTTTTGAGATAGTAAGTAGATTCAAAATCTTATACAAGATTGATCAGATCTGCAAAGGCCTCGCTGTGAACAAATACATTTATCTTCAGCTAAGCAAATTCTAGTAGGTCATAAGATCGGTTGCAACCTTAGAGTTGATGCTAGATTGGCTTTTGAAAAGAGGATTTTGGAAGAATTCCTAGCATTAAGAATCATGCAAAATGAAATCTCAACAAGAGTGGCACTAGGAGGGCCCAAACAATTTGGAATAGAAGAAAACAACTTGCAGTTTCAAATTTTTGCATTTTTCACAAGTTCAAAAAGTTTTTTGAGCTTTTGAGCTTTCAAACTTTCGAGGTGCAGTAGCTTCCAAGGTGAACCATATTTTTGAGAAATTGTACTTCTATAGAGCTGCACTTTTTCCATAATTGATGCAAACTGGAAGATCTTGATCCATCATCTGCATTTCAATGAGCTTGAAGATCTTCACCTAGTGCACATGATATCCTCAAACTTAGCCATTTTAGTAAGCCTCACAATGACAAAGGATTCCCTCAAATTCTACCACTTCCATTCAACATTTCTTCATCTTCCTTAGTTCCACCTCCACAACAACCATTCCTTATTCCACCAAATCCTTCGATGGCCTATTTCAAAAATGTTGTACACTCACCAATTAACTTGATAGGTGTACTAAATGATCTTCTTAAGAATCTTGAGAAGTTTTACCCAAGGTTCATCTATGGAGACATAAGAACTATTGAAGATCACATCAGGGTATTCAAGGAAATTTTCAATTGAAAGCAGATTGGTAATGAGAATGTGGTTCTTCATTTATTTCCCTACTATTTGGGAGAAGTTTCCTTTAATTGGTATGTTATTTTGTCACCTAGATGTATTGGAGATTGGGATACTTTCAAAAATTTGTTCTTGGAAAAATTCAAAACTTTCATCAACCTAGATGTGATACATCAACAATTCATATCAATCAAAAGGGATCTAGTTGAGACAGTTTCACACTTCAACCATCACTTTCATATGGCATACTACAAGTTGGAAATGCCATATACTATACCCGTTGAAGCCACAATTTAGATTTATCTGAATGTTGTGGACCACCTTACTGCTATTTTTCTAAGAAGACTTCCTACAAAAAATATTGATACATTAGACAAAGTCTTCTTAGAAGAAATTACCTTTACTAAGTAAGCCAATCCTAATGGAGGAGGATTGATGCTTCTAGCTCAAGATATTACAACGATGACAACATATCCTGTCAGAGCACCTATGATGGCTAGCTAATTATACCAATGAATCCAATTCCATTATAGTAGGCACCCACTCTACAATCCCTAACTATAACATATCTAGGATATGAAACTCCAAAATCTACTATCTTCAAGAAAAAGGTAGCAGCTTCCACTAAAGTAGACAACAATTTTGCCTTTGAGTTTGATCAAATGAAGAAGATCATGTCACAAATGAAAAATGAGCTAAATCTCTTAAGGTTGTTGCAAGGAAAGAACACCAACAAGCTCTCCAAAGAATCAAGGTAATTTCCATTTTGAAATTCAAAATATTCTTGATAAGCATAGTATAGTTTTCAATGATTTGCCTCCAGGATTACCACCAGATAGAGGTTTTGAGCATGTTATAGAGTTAGAACAGGGTGCCAAACCAGTTATAACAACCCCATACCGTCATCTAAGAGGTTATAAGGAAGAAATTGAAAAAAATATTAAAGAACACCTGGACATGGGATTCATAAGGCCTAGCTCTAGTCCATTTGCATCATCTGTGGTACTTGTCAAGAAAAAGGATGGTACAATGAGAATGTGTATAGACTACAGGGCTCCAAACAAGAAGACCATAAAAAATAGGTATCCTATATGACGCATAGATGAACTCATTGATGAGTTACATGGTGGTGTATACTTCTCAAAAATTGACTTAAGATCAGGGTACCATCAAATCCGAATGAGGAGTGAAGATGTGGAAAAGACTGCTTTCAGATGTCACTATGGGCACTTTGAATTTCTTGTTATCCCATTTGGACTCACTAATGCACCTGCAATGTTCCAAACTTGTATGAATAAGGTATTCAACTAGCATCTTCAAAATTTTTTTTTGGTATTTTTTTATGATATCTTGATATACAATAAAACATGGGAAGAGTATCTAAAGCACATAGACACTGTTTTGGGAATCTTGGAGCAGCAATCCTTCTATGCTAAGCTATCTAAATGTGAGTTTGGTTTGATAGAGATCCTATATTTGGGACATATTATAAGTTCTAAAGGAGTATAGGTTGATCAACAAAAAATCCAGGCAGTTTTGGATTGGCCTCCACCCACTAATCTTACACAGTTGAGAGGTTTCTTCGGGTTGTGTAGCTACTATAGGAGATTTACCAAGGGATTTTCTTAGCTTGCTGCTCCCTTGACTGATTTGACAAAGAAAGGACCTTTTTTTTGGACAGAAGAGGCACAAAAAACATTTGATAAGCTTAAGGAGGCAATGAGTTCATGCCCTGTGCTTGAAATTCCAGATTTCTCTCTACCTTTTGTTGTTGAATGTGATGTTTCTGGAGAAGGTATAGGGGCTGTCCTAACTCAAAGGGGACATAAAATAGCATTTGAGAGTAGAAAATTAAATCAATCAGAGAAAGGTTACTCCATCTATGATAAGGAAATGTTGGCAATCATGCATGCACTTCATAAGTTTAGACAATATTTGGTATGTGCGAGATTCATTGTAAAGACAGACCATAATAGCCTCAGGTTCTTCTTGAACCAAAGGGATTTGAATGATCGTCAAAAAAAATGGGTAAGCAAATTGCAAGCTTATGATTTTGATATTGAATACATGAAAGGAAAGAATAATGTGGTTGCTGATGCTCTCTCAAGAAAGCCCACTTTGTGTTCCTTATCATCTATCTCTGCTGATTGGAAAGTCTATATAATTTTAGAGTATGCTAAAGATTCCTTTGCCACAAAGATTTTGGATAAGTTAGTGGATGACAACAGGTACAAGGTTGTTGATGAATTGATTTATTACAAGAACAGGATCTTCTTAGTGCCAGGATCAAAAACTAAGGAGAGGATATTGAGGGCCTTTCATGACACACCTTTGGCTGGTCATCAGGGATACTTCAAGACATACAGGCAAATTTGAGAGTGGTTTTCATGGAAGGGTATGAAGGAGGATGTCCTTAAACACATTAAGGAATGTATGGTATGCCAACAAAGCAAGAGTGAGCATAATTTTCCTGCAGAGTTGTTGCAGCCACTTCCTATTCCTGAACAAAAATGGGAAAGTATTTCCATGGACTTCATCACTGGGTTGCCCAAGGTTCAAGGTAAGGATTGTATATATGTGGTGGTAGATAGAATAACTAAGTATGCACATTTCTTTCCTATCACATCTGATTTCAAGGCATCACAAGTGGCCGAATTATTCTTCAAGGAAATTTTTAGATTACATGGTTTTCCTAGAAACATTGTTAGTGACCGGGACAGTAGATTCCTCGGCTCTTTTTGGAAGGAGCTCTTTCATTTGGCAGGAACTGAACTCACTCCCAGTACTAGCTATCACCCTCAAATAGATGGACAAACAGAGATAGTTAATAAATGGATAGAGGGATATTTGACCAACTATGTTTCAAATCAACAACATGCTTGGCTGAAATGGTTACACCTAGGGGAGTATTGTTACAATACATCTCATCACGTGTCTATTGGTATGCCTCCTTTTCATGATCTTTATGGTTATGATGCCCTTTCCTTTGTTGATCTAATACTTTTCGATAGCGGAGTACCCGCAGCAAGTGATTTCATCAAGCAAAGCCAAGACATAATAAGGTCCCTCAAGGATAACCTACAACATGCACAGAACCAACAAAAGATATATGTTGACAGGAAAAGGATTGAAAGATCTTTTGAGGTGGGATATTTGGTATTTTTTAGGTTTCAGCCATATAAGAAAAGCACCTTGAAGAGGAGTGGGGCAAAGAAACTCAAGCCAAGGTTCTATGGGCCTTATAAAATCATCAAGAAGGTAGGAGAGGTAGCTTATGAATTGGAGCTCCCACCAAACAGCAAAATACATAATATTTTCCATGTATCTTGCCTAAATAAGGTTATAGGCCAAGAAACCATAGTATCTACAAAATTACCACCTCTTGATTATGAAGGGAAATTAGTTTTGATACCAGAAGAGATTTTGGATACAAGAGAGAAAAGATTGAGAAACAGGAGCGTCATAGAGCATTTGGTCAAATGGAAAGGATTACCACTAGAGGATGCAACTTGGGAAGGAGCACATATTCTTGAGAATTCCAACCTTCATTTCTTGAGGACAAGCAATATTTGGGAGAGGAGGACTTGTCATGTCCCCTTTTCAAATAATTAAAAAAATAATAAACTTTGCTAAGGCAGGCAGGCTCCAAAAAGGTGAAGTTTCAACAAAAGGGGCTAATCTTTGGAAACCAATGGACTAATAAATAAAAATTATTATTAAATTATATTTTATTAACCCCTCTTGTACGTGAGTTAGGGTTATGCCCTCTTTTAAGGGGGTTTGGAGGCATTTTGGGCTCATTCCAAAACTTGATTTTTGCTCATTTTCTTTGTTGTTCTTCAGAGGCTGCCAAACCTGTGGAGAAGGAGACCCAAGAATAGGAGTTTTCAGGTTTCCAAGAAGGCTAAGAATGGGATTTTGAAGCCATTCCATGTGCATGCTCATACAGAGTTTGCCTTTGTGCTAAACAGTGCAGATTTGTGGGTTTTTGGGTGTGTTTTTTTGTATGAGTTTGGTGTTTTCAGTTGAGTATTTCATATCAGTTTGGGTTTCTGCTGTATATTAGACTTTTAAATGTTAAAATAGAGCTGAATATATGTATTGGGATGTGATTAAACTTCTGAGAAAGATTATTAGTGTTTTTGTGGTGTTTTCGGACATATTTTATGCTATTTCGGGAGCCTGATGAGCATAGTTTTTGTCTTACATTTTTGAGCTGTTGTGTAAAGGCTATACGAATCTGGAAATGTCAATTTTTAGGCTGTTATGCTGCTGAAATTTCTGTAAAAATTTCCATTTTCAGATTTATTAATAATTTGTTAAGTTGTGAAGCTTTTAGCACTATTTTCAGCATACCCGATTTGGGGTTTCTTGAGGAATTTGGTGGATCTTTGGGATATTAGTTGTTTGATTTTAAAGATCTGATTTGAGGCTTGAAATATCATGAAAAATTAGAAAAGGGAAATTTCAAAGCCAGTACCAATTAGTCCCTTATATGGAGGACAACCAAATTAGAATCAAGGAAATGTGCCAATTATCTTGAAAAATCCCACCTGGTCTACTAAAAAGTATAGTGCAGTGGAAGATTTGAAATGAGAAAAGGCCAACATGTCCATGTTTGACATGCTACAAAACTATCCTCATCAATGAGAGACACTAATGAAAACTCTTTATGATACAAAGGCACCCCATAGTACGAGTAATGCTCCCCAAAACACAGTGTCTCAACAAATCAATACTTTGGTGGCAATGCCAACTATGTTTAAAGACAAGGTTGAGATACCCAAATTTTTGCTTAGCATTAGAATATATGGGAAGAATCTTCATAATTTCCTAATTTATTTAGGAGCCTCTTGCAATGTTATGCCATTGTGGATAGCACAAAGGTTGGGAGTCACTCCTCATCCGTCTAATCAAATAGTGATACAGTTGGATAAAATAGAGGTAAAATTTATTGGTCTATTGAAAGATGTTTGAATAGAATTGATAGTTGAACCTTGAATTTAAGACATCATTGATATACACATGGTCAAGATTCTTGAGACATACAGGTTGCTACTAAGTAGAGAATGGAAAAAATTCCTAAGATGATAGTTTTCTACTGATTTTGCTTAGTTATGGTTACCATTGAAAGGGTTGAATAACCAAATCAAGATAGATGTAGGCCAAAGTTTAAAAAAATGAGTACAAAATACAATGCTCTGAATGAGGTGACATTCTTACAATCAGATTAGGGCTCTCACAAAGTGATGGCATTTGATACAACTTCAACCAAAATATTAGATGATCAAGATGAAAAATCTAGGATTTCAATTACAAAGCTAGAGATTGTAACATAGTTCATAGACAACATGGTGGCTAATTTACAATGTTTAGGAGAAGAAGCTAACCCTAGTATCCTACTTCTCCTAGGATTTTGTTGATTGTTTAAAGTTAGTTATTCAGAGTTTGAATGTTTATTTTGGCAAGAAGCAGTCACTAAGGTATTAACACAAATGACAGAAATAAAGAGTGGTAACATTCCAAAAGATCAACCCATAAAAAGTCACCATTCTACAAGCATATCTAAATCTATAGAAAAAGTTGAAGAGGAGATTGAAGATCTAAATGCATCATACAGTGGTACCTCTTCAGATGGTGGAGGTTTGTCTTCTCCTCCACTAGGAATGATCAAAGTTCAAAGAAGGAGATGTTACATAAAAGGTCAAGGATAGGCTTCAGTTTTCATTCATCTTCAACCCAAACTGGATGAAATTATAGAACTAATTGGGGAAACTAAGAAAAAACAAGAAAAACATACACTTCTAGTATCAAGGAGTAACAATTGAAAATAATCAAGTCCACCCTGCGAAAGACTATAGTGGATTCTGAAGAAACAATCCTTTCAGACCTAAGTAAAAGAAAAGCTAAGCATGAATAAGTGTAAGGTAAGAAATCCCAAAGAAGATCCAATCTAGACACTTTGCTTCGATGGTTCCAAATGAAAAGTAGGAGCTAGTATAGGTATTGAGTTGATCAACCCAAAAGTTAAGTCTTTCTATATCAATTGTAGTTTAGATGTACTAATAATGTTGTAGAGTATGAAGCATTGATACAAGGACTTCTTTTTGCATTGGAGAAAGGAATCACAACTCTCATAGTCGAGGGAGATTCTTAGTTGGTTATAAGACAAGTGAGATTAGTATATTCTTGCAATGATAGGAAGTTTCTTGCTTAGAGGAAAAGAGTATGGGATCTAATGGATGATTTTGAAGCTTTTAACATAAAGTCCATTCCAAGGAGGAAAAACATGGTAGCAGATGTCCTCACTATTTCAGCTAGTGCATTACAACGAATTGAGAGAACAAAATTGAAAAGATTTTTAGTAGAATTGGTTGCTACCCCATCTACCCTGGAAAATATTAAAAACTTCCAAGTCTTCTAAGACAACCAACATATACTCAAATTTATCATGTGCAATGGCCACTTTAAAGGGAAAGATATTGATGACACTCCGGATGACAAACCTGAGGATGATAAACTTGAAGATGAAGATGGGATCCTGAATTTAAAAACCAACAGTATTCCTAAGGGAATGGTTGAGTTGGAGTGCATTTTTTATTGTGATGAGTCAACACTTAATAGAAGAATGGTCAAAGAAAAGGGGATCGAAAAATGTGATTCATAATGTTTGGGTACTAATGATGATCCTAGAATGGTAAGGGTAAGAAAGGCATGAAATGCACAGGAAAGGGAAGATATGCTCAAATTGATTATAGAGTATAAGGATGCCATTTCTTGGAGCTATGAGGAGCTCAAGACATATGATCCTAAGATTATTATGCATGATATTACTTTGAAATCAGATGCCAAGCCTTTCTGTCAAAGGAAAAGACCTATTAATCCTATTATTGAACTATTAATAATGAAGGAAGTTAAGAAGTTTCTTGATGCCAAGATCACCTTCCCCATTCACCATTGTACATGGGTGGCTAACTTAGTTCCTTTGCAAAATAAGGCTGGAGAGATTCATATTTGTGTGGATTTTTTTAACCTAAACCTCACATCTCAAAAGGCAAACCACTCTTTACCCTCCCTAGATGAGGTTTTGCAAATTGCTAATGGCTCAAAGATGATGTCTTTCTTGGATGGATATTTGGGATATAATCAAGTAATGGTTGGTGAAGAGGATAGGCTAAAGATGACCTTCATGACTAAATGGGGAACTTTTTCTTACAGAAGAATGTCTTTTGGGCCAATATTCCCACTTAATCTTAGGATTCCTATTTTGAAATTCATGAGTGGGTACATTGAAGATGTTGACAAAGTACAAATTAAGCTAATGAATCTTTTTGAGATGTATGAAAAATAGACAGCTACTTTGGAGCATATGATGAAACATCAAGCTATCATCAAGATGTAGTTCAATAAGAGGGCCATGATAAAATCTTTTAGAATATCCAACCTTGTTCTACTCTGGAATAAGGCAAAAGAAAAGTTAGGTAACCACATTAAGTTTCAATGCTTATTGATTGGACCTTATCAAATCATGGAAATTTTGGGAGAAAATAATTTTAGGCTAAGATCCTTATAGGGGGAATTGGTTCAATTGCCAGTCAATTATAAATTCCTAAAGCATTACTTTCAAGCCTAAAACCAAAAAAATAAAAATAAAATCCCTTTTCTATAAGTGTATTTAATTTAATTGCATTTTATTTCAAAGTTACATTAGTCCAAAGGTTACCTACACTCGAGATTTTATCTTGACATATTTTATTAAATCACATTTTTTTTCTGACACTTGGGAAGAGGCATTTCTTTGTCAAAACATTTTAATGATTTTGTTTCTTATACCAAGGAAAGAATGTAACTTGTAGTAATAGGGGACTTTCAGTCTTGAATTTAGAATTTCAAATCGACAAGTTTTCAACACTTTGAAAATTTAAAGATCAATTATCTCAGGTGTTTTCGAACCAAGGTTGAAGGTAGGAAGGGATAGTTCAAAACTTTTAGTTCAAATAGAAGGGTCTTCTCAAAGGAATTGCTAAGATCATGTTGTTTGGCATGAGAGTTTCTAAAAGTTGTCAAAAGAGGAACACAAGGGATGTTCACTTAAGATTGAATTTGAGAAATGACACCAATGTCTTGGCCACACAATCTAAGAATGGTTAGGGTACAGTAAGAAAAAAAAAGAAAAAAAGAAAAGGTTGTTAAGAATGAAATATTCTACAATGTCTAAGAAAGGTAATCTAACTACAGGGATATGCATTCCAAATAAGCTATTCAATATTAAAACAATTCCTTCATCAAAGAATCAAATGGTGACATGAGAGCTATGTGAAGAAAATATTCAAAAGATTACCCAAGACTTCAAATGAAAAGTGATAAACTATTAAGAGCCCTCAGAACTGATTCTCTCATCTAGTAGGACAAAGGATGATAAATAACTTTCATGAAGATTCCCAATGAATGGACTAGAAGGGGTCAAAGATTGTTTCCAAGTTGTCAAATTTTTTTGATAGATTGCATTTTGAGATGTCAAAGGAAATGAACACATTTAACACACACTAAACTTGGAGATTTGAGATTCTGAGGTTTTTCCTGTAAAGTGACTCGAAATATGCTTGGATTATTTAGGATTTAGTTGGTGTCAAAGGAATGTTTGTTGATGAAGAAATGCTTTTGTCATTTCTTCCCTTTTGTTGAGGCTATTTGTTGTAGTTTCACAATGCAAGCCCCATTTTGCCTAGAAATGGGGACCCCTTACTTTATTTTTTTAGCTTTCTGGATCCCTAGTCCAGGGTCTAAGTCTTTTCTAGGGTTTTACCTGATGTCCTTGGCTAATCTGGGTCCCTGCTTGAAAACCCAAATTTTGGAATCATGGATTCTCTGAGAGAAAGTCAAAGTTTTTAAGGATAGATGCATATCTAGCATACCCCACCAGCTATGCTAGCAATTCAAAGGGGAAAGTACTTCCCTCTTGGAAATGTGCAATTGTGTAGCTGGGTAGTTGTGCACCTCCAAGAGGTGTGCTGGATCCCTAGCCTATAAAGCTTGGGACCCCCCACGCCTCTCCTCCCCTTTATTTTCTCCTCTGAGATACTATCAACTGCACCTCCACCATTCAAGAGGGGTGCTATTGCGGACAACTTCCCTCACACCTGAACACATAATAAAACAAACAAATATATATATATATATATATATATATATATATATATATATATATATATATATATATATATATATATATATATATATATATATATATATGTATGTATGTATGTATGTATGGCATAAGGTGTGCACCTTGCACACCTTGTTTTCAATAAATTTAAAAAAAAAAACTTAAAAAACTAAAACTTACACTATCTTCACCCAGTGAAAGGTGTGTAACTATGCACCTTTACTAGGTGGAAGTATCCCCTACAAAAGTAAAGGGTGTAAATGTAGTGCATCCCATGAGGTGCACTAGATGCACACTCTTTAAGTTTTATACTCTTACCCTTTGAGTTGTAAGGGTGTGCACCTTGCACAACCTTATTATTTGAAGTATTTCACAAAAGAAAGTGTACCTAGTGCACCTCTGAGGTGTGCTAACTATACTCTCTTTTGTCTTTCAGAGGGTTTTTTAGGAGTTTTTGATGTTTTTAGATAGTTGTGGTAAATTAGGGTTTTTGGGTTTTGTTTTTATCATCATTAGGGTTAATATTAGTGAGATTTTCCACCTCTAGACTAATGAATATTGATTTTGTGCATATTTAATGGCTTCCTCATCATCTTCCCTCACTAGAAAGATGGATCTAAAACTAGTAGTATTGAAGTTTCAAGATGTTCCAGCAAAGTCATGCTTTTAGGATGAATATTCTAATATCTGGGACACTGTACTTGGCCATATTGATTGGAACACCTTCCTAGTGTTGTGCAACAAACCTAGTGAGAGGTCTTTGATGATATCTTCTCTTATTAGATCAGGAGTAGTCAATGCAACATCACACCTAGTATCAGTATAGTCCTCAGAGTTGATCATGGCAATAGCAAAAAAGTATGTCCTTGAAGGAAGGCTTGTGAAGAGTATAACTAGAGAGACTGTGCTAGATCTTAAAAGTAAGAACATAGAAAAGGTATTCCATCTTCCAAGAACATATCAGTATATCAGATTGAGATATCATTAGGTGGAAAGATGGTATAGAGAACATGGTGAGGAAGAATTAGAAATCATCCAATCCTTGTACATCATTGAGAAGACTCCTCTTCGATGCAAAAAGTAGGCAAAGTGGACATGAAAAGGGGCTATATGAAAGATGATATCATATATTCTAGAGTACTTTTGAGTAGAGTCATGGGGTTACTAGCACCAAGGCACCTAAACATATGGACGATACATTTCATTGAGACCATCAGAACCACAAAGATGCCAATTGTATTAGGCTTTGATTCTCAGTGAGAACTTGGATGAGCAGTTATTGGTAGTTAAGAGCAACCATAAGTTCTATATGATATCTTATTTGGTGTACCTATTAGCTGCAAGAGTAACATAATATCCAAGATTATTCAAAACATGCAGCATGTAGGATTCAAATGCATGGCCTTATATAGTATACCCCCAGTTAGTGAAGAAATTTTTTTTAGAACATAGCAAAGAGAACAAAATAGTGAATCATGCCTTCATTTTTGCAATCATTCAATTCATTGAAGGAGTTCAAGCAAAAGGGATTTTTGATGAGGTAGGGACAAAGATTACAAAAATAGGCATGTATTACATCTAATTTAAGACATTCACTTATTTGAGGGTAGCAAGTATAATTGTCAATCTCAAGAAGCTCCCAAGGTATCCATGTGATAGGGTCGTATTAGTGGAGATAGCATGACAACTCTTGTTTGCATATGAAAAGTGTAAGGAAGCAACATAAGAAAACTTGCGTATGGCCCATCATTATGGGTTCATTTAGTGTTTTCTAGAAGTGGGATCTTCCAAATTTTGAGTTTGACTATGATCAGCATCTCTTAGAGGAATATAACTCTTGTTGTACCTATTTTGATAACATTGGAAGAGTGCAGTACTTAGCAGGCAAACAATTCCAACTTGAAGATGCAATTGAGGATCATTGGATGAACATAGTGGATTACTATAAAATATGTATAAAGGATTATTGTAGGATGACTCTCTATCAGGTAGGCAGTGCATTGAAGATAAAGGTCCCTTTAAAGATAGTACAAAAAGACACTAAAGATGTCCTAGATCCCTTGTACAACAAAGATAAGATATATGATTGACCTATCATGAATGCAGAGATCGATAAAGAGGAAAATTTAGATATTAAATGAATAGGGTGAGGCATGTCATTCAATTGACCCAAGATTGGATAAAAAGACCTTTCGAACTATATCCAATTCCTCAAACTATAGTTTTCCAAGCTACAGCCCACCCAAGAAAGGGTAGAGGAGAAAAGGTAACAGTTCCCACATTCATGACTTAGTCCCTAGTGAGGCCAAAAATAGTGCACCAACTTGACAAAGAAGTTAGGTACTATATTGCTCAGAAGGGTAAAGGCAAGAGGAAAATAAAATTGCCTCAACAAGTTGGACTAGAAGAAGGAAAAAATCAAGCACTATCACAAAAAGGGCCAGAGAATATACAGGGGTCAGATAATGTAGAAGTCATTCAAGTTTAGGATAAGCCTCAAGTGCTACTAATAGAAAAAATGTGAGGAGTTGAAGTAGAAGTACAAGAAGTGTCTCCACTTGACAAAGAGGTACAAGCCTCCCCATCAGCTCCTAAGAGAAGAAAGATTAAATCTATAGTCAAGAGGAGCCAAAAGGTGATTAGAAAAGTTATCCCTTTTGCATCAATACCAGAGGTCATTCCAGAAGGGGAAGAGGAGGATGATGAAGCTGAAGAAGATAACCTCCCTTTGAGTCAGAGTACTTATCTTGCTAGAATGACAAAGTTGGAATGGAGAAGAAGCTTGATCATTACACTACCATCCATTCCCACATAGCCTATTCAATCTAAAAACTCTAAGGATGAGTTGCAACAATGGATTGATGAGTAGGAGGATGAAGGGGCTGATGTCTTTCAATTGTCAAATTTTGATTTTATGTTAGTTGGTACGAGAGATCAAATAAGGGATATTCAAAAAATCAACCTCCACAAGAGGATTGTAGTCAATTTCCACCTTTGTCATCAGGAATTTCAAGTGCTCCACCATTGTCAAGTCAAGATTTATCTTTCTTGGATAAATGCTTAGCTACTCCTCTCCATCTGGCTAATGAAGAATAGGTCCAAGATGAATAGGAAGAAGAGCCATAGAAAGTACCCATTGATGAAGTGTCAAAGGAAGGGAAAAAAATGTGAGGAACCTCAAGAGACTTCCCAAGACATAGAGGTGAGGATGATGGACTCGAAAAATATAGAGATGCCTGATGTAGATCTCTCACAAAAGGAGAAGACTCTAGAGAGGAGTGATAAGGGAAAATGTATAGTAGTGTAGGCTCCATATTCATCTAATGACACATATTTGATGTAATATACTCTGAGATGGCTGAGGAAATAGGTGATGATTAGAAACAAAAGGAAGCAATAATCTACTAAGGAAGAGGTAAGTAGGGAATAAATTGAAACTCTCAAGAAGGCTCAGTCAGTTGTAGAAGATGCATGAACAATGACCTTTGTAATGAGTGATTAGAATCAAGACTTGTTTGCTCATGTTGCTATCCCTCCTCTATATGCAAATATCAAGGACTTAGCCCCAAAAGATTGTCAAATTAGGGATGTTGTGCTTGGAAATCCCATGGTGGACAATGCAAAATTAATGGTGACAAAAGGAATCAAAGAAGTGTTTAGGCACTTTTAATAGGATGAGACTAAATTGATAGCTCTTCGGAGGTAGAATAAGATCCTTAAGGGATATCTAAATGAATTAGTTAGTCCATTAGATCCTGTAAATCTTGAGGAGACTTTAAATGTGACACTTGAGAAGAGGGATAAGGAGAATGTGCAACTAGATCCATTTTTGAAGACTTGTTAGCAATGGGAAGAATGTTTTGAAGAGAAACATGTGCAGATTATACAATGAAATCTTAAATTACTACACCATATGCAGAATAATGTAGACAAGCTAGTTGTTATTTTGAACCAAGATTTTGGGTTAATGGATGAGGTACACACCTGAGGGAAAGACCTGTGAGCATTACAATCAATCAAGAGTCAAGGCTATCGAATGTTAATGAATGTATATACAATGGATGAGTTAGATAAAATTGATGATTGGATAAAGAAGATTGCAAATGGAAATAAAGTAATGGAAACATTACATGCGGATATTCATAAGCTTAAGGATCAAATCTAAGAGCAAATTTTGGAGGCAGAGAAACATTATAGTGATGCATGCTTAGAAATTTTTGAAGATGTTTCAAGGGATAAACTAATAACTATAGAAGTAGTTGTTGAACATTTTTAGAAGACTTTTGAAGAAGCTTCCACTGATGATGATATTAGAGAAGCATTTAGGACTGGAGGGGCATTACTATATTTGGATGTTATACTAGGAAATTTTGTAGAGACTTGCATCAAGGTAGGAAACTCTAGGAAAAAAGGGAAGGATAGATATGAAGCTTTAGATTTGTTAGATGTAGTTCAAGTCACTAAAATTATAGAGAAATTCAAGAGAAAATGTTGAGAAACAGCTCTAGTATAAAGCATAACAAAACCCAAAAGCTATAATTTTAGTTTTGACACTTGGTAAAATTTTGCATTTTTGGAGCTACTTCTGAGGTGTGCCAAAATTTTTTGAAGGAGATAGAGGTGCACTGATAGTTAGCTACTAGTTCCAAATTTTGAGCTTTTCATGCACTAAAAATGCATTCTGATGATAGTTTAACTCCTACAAACATCTAGTGAGTGAGGAGCTTCTATTTTTTGCACTTCTGAACACTTTCACATCATCTAATGACTTTCTTCTTCTTATTTTCTCATGCTTTTTTTGAAGACATGTAAAGGCTCGTGCATTCATTTAATAATATAAATAAGGAAGAAGTCCTACTAAGCATCAGTTAGAGAGTCAATTTGTACATAAATAGATTTTTTCTATTAGTTTAGAAGTATATGTTTGCATATAGAGATCTCTCACTCTCAACACAAATTGAGGAGAAAATTTCCTATAAATTGAGGAATGTAATATGTATTCCAGGCCATTATTTTTATGCAATAATATATGCTTTTGGTGCTCTCATTTGTGGTGTAGTTATTCTTACCTGAGTGTGTTATATTTTGTGAATGTATATTCATAAAGTGTAATGGAGACAATAGTTTTATTGCATTATTTTGATTGAATGGTCTTTTAATTCTAGTTTTTGCTATGTTTTTACAAGTTCTATTGACATACTTAGTTTGAGAGATCACCATATTCTTCTTGCGTAGCTTTTTGTCTTGCATGAGTGCACTTTTTTGGCTTTGCGATCTGATGAAAAGTAAAACGTCTTATGTTTACTTAATTCCCATTGACAATTGCATCAATGGAATTAAGGAAGTGTTGCTCCTATTTTCATTGGTTACCTACTAATCTTGTCAAATGACTTAATTTGTAGATGTGTTTTTTCTATAGCTTATGTCTGTTAGGTATTTACTTTTCAAGTCATTTCCTTAAACTTCTTGTTACCCTATCTTCATTATTTTCTTTTCCAAACACTGGTTAATTTAGGAATTCATATAGTTGCATCATTAGATTGCATTCATTAAAAAATAAAAATTACAAAAGTATATTTCTTTTAGTGTGGTTATTATTTTGAGATAGCAAGTAGATTCAAAATCTTATCCAAAATTGGTCAGAGCCAGAAAAGGTCTCCCTATGAAAAAATACATTTATCTTCAACTAAGTGGATTCCAATAGGTCACAAGATCATCTAAAACCCTAGAGTTGATCTTAGATTGAATTTTTAGTAGAGGAGTTTGAAAGGATTCCTGTCGTTAAGCATCACACAAAATGACAACTCAACAAGTAGTAAGAAAGGTACTCAGGACCCTTCTTTCTATCTATGCAATCAGAGTGTCTGCTATTCAAGAGATGTGATGTGATCCAAATAACAGGATAAATTTGGATGCTCTAGTTGTTAGATTGGTTGTATTTGAACTAGATAACTATGATAATAATACTCCTAGTTCTAGATATCTTGAGTCTACATTTGAAGCCAAGGTATCACTCAAGAAGAAAGCTAAAATATCTAAAAGAAAACATTCTAAAAGTGAAGAGGAAGATAGTTCTAATAGTGATCTTGAAGCCATTAAAGCATTACTTGCAAGAAGGTATCCCAAAGGAAAAGGAACGTATAAAGGTAAAATCCCTTTAATCTATTTGTCTTGTGAAGAAGTTGGACACATTGTCGCAAGATGTCCAAATAGAGAGGACAAAGATGAAAAGAAGCACAACAAGTACAAAGGCAAGAAGGAATTCAAGAACTTCAAGGACTACAAGGAAAAAGGTAAGAAAACTTGTTGTATGGCTAAAGATTCAGATTGTAGTGAAGATGATTAAATGGTATATATTGTCGTAAAAGATGAATCTAATGATGAAGGAGTTAAAATGGAACTTATCTCTCATGTTAGCAAAAATAGTACATGGATTGTTGATAGTGGCTACTCACACCATATGACTGGTGATCAAAAAAAGTCTAAAAATATGGACCATTATGATGGTGGAAGTGTGAGATTTGGAAACAATGAACCATGTTGCATAAAGATAAAGGGTTGTATCTCACTAACCAATGAACCTAGATGTGATAATGCTTATTCGATTGAAGGACCAAAGCATAATCCATTGGGTGTGGCATAGTTGAATAACTCAAGGTAGAATTCATGAATGGGAAGGCCAAACTACTAGATGGGAAAGGAAATCTAGTTGGGTTCAGCAAACAAACAAAAGGTAACCTATTCTATGTATATCTTAGTGAAATTTCACATTTTATTGCTCAAGTAGAATAAAGTTGGTTGTGGCATAAAAGTTTATTTCATGTGAACTTTGATAATCTAATCAAAATAAGAAAGAAGAAAAGAGTAAGAGGTATTCCTAGTTTAAGAAAACCTAATATGGGCCTATTAAAAAATTGTCAAATTGGTAAGATGGGAAAGACAAGTTTCAGAGAAAGGACTATCATTTTGAAGAAGTCTTGGAGGTAGTTCATACAAACTTATTTGGACCTATTGGAATAGAGAGTTACAGTGGAGACAAGTATTTTATTCTTTTTGTCAATGATTATTTTAGAATGATGACTATAATGTATTTGAAAGAAAAGTCTAAAGCATTTCAAAAATTTAAGTGGTATCTAGCAAGAGTAGAGAAAGAAATTGGAAAGAAGATGAAGTTTTTGAGATTAGACAAAGGTGGTGAATTCACTTCGAATGAGTTTAATTAATTCTACATTGAAAGATAAATTAAAATACAAGTATCAGCCCCTGGTACACCATAGTAGAATGGTATAGTTGAAAGAAGGAACAAATCCATCATGGATTGTGCAAGAACTTTAATGATAGAAAAGAGCGTTGCAATCAAATACTGGAAGGAAGCAATCAATACTACAATGCATACTTTGAACATAGTACAGTTGAAGAAAGACACAAATCAAGCTCCTTATGAACTATGTTATGGCTGCAAACCTAATGTAAATTACTTCAAATTATTTGGTAGAACATGTTATATCTTGAAGGAATCTAGGAAAGGTAAATTTGATGTCAAAGGTGATGAAGGCATATTCCTAGGATACTCTTCAAGAAGCAAAGCATATAATGTAAGATCCCTCCTCTTATGCATTAAGTAAAACCATAGTTGTTCAAATCCAAAGGATAATTTTGGTAAAATTGATCTTACATATACCTTCATGGGAATTTTCATTGAGGAATTGGAACACCATAATGTGATAACATAATGTTAAGTGTTAAGATAAATTAATGTACATAAAATTGATAGAGCTACATGTGGTAAAATATTATAGTGATATACTATGGTGAGTATGGATTATCTATATTTAAATGACAACTAAAAGAAAATCTAAGTTTGGGTTACTCTCATATATGCTCGAGAGAGTAGATGATTTGATTGTGATAGAAATTGAATTGGAATTTAACTAAAATAAATAGGTGAGGTAGATATGTTGAATTAATGTACATAAAATGGATAGAGCTACATGTGGTAAAATATTATAGTGATATACTATGGTGAGTATGGATTATCTATATGGAAATGACAACTAAAAGAAAATCTAAGTTTGGGTTACTCTCATATATGCTCGAGAGAGTAGATGATTTGATTGTGATAGAAATTGAATTGGAATTTAACTAAAATAAATAGGTGAGGTAGATATGTTGGTTGAATTTGTTCTCTTCTACCCAAGATGCTATGAACAATTATCAAATCAATGATGACATGACTAGTATGAATTTTGACTAGTTGAGTCAATTAAATTTAGGGTTACGCCCCATCTCAGGATAATAATGAGACAATTTAGTAATATTATCATAAATAATTAATTTGAAAAGGGAGTATGACAAGAAGAATGTGCACTAGATGGAAGGATTCTAAAATGACAAGGAATTCAACATTATGTGAGATTCTACTGTAAATTATTTATGTTGTATTTGTTTATTGGAGGGTAGTGATTTTTTTCTCATTTGGATGACATGATGATCTTAGGTGATTGTTTAGGAAATTTTATAGACATTGGTATTTTGGATCCTCTAGACTATGTGATGATTCCATGTGATGTTATTTAAGACATGTTTATCCAATTACCTTAGGTTCTATAGGCCATGATGATACTAATTTGATACATTAATTGTGATACTTTGGTTACTAGATGTGGTTTCTAAGTGATGTTAGTTACTTATGTTTTTAGCATACTTGTGTATTTGGGGTTATAATTCATATATGATTCTTGTTAATGTGAAGTAACTGAATTATCTATTTTTCATTTCAATCCTACATTGGTGTATGTAAGTTGATTTTACATTTGGAGTAGATAAGAATGATCTTGGTGTATTATGTTTAGGAATGTGAGTTTTAGTGTGTCAATGAAAGTGAATATGTAGATTTGATATTTTAATGTTTTGAATATTTTATAGGAAAATGATTAGAAAAGGTAAAGTTAATTGGACATAATGAAATATGCAAGCCTAATGTTGAATGTGAAAGTGATTTATTGCACTTATTTATATATTACTTAAATGATTTTCTTGGACTACTGATGCTCGAGTGTAGTGTGCAAGATTTTAACCATGGGGTTTAATGAGGAACTAAGGCTCAAGCCCATATGAACATGACATATCCAAGATTGAATATGTGGAAAGGATTCAAACCTCATTGTAATGTGTTTTATTTTGTAATGTGAATGGCATGTGTCAAATAGTTGAATTCTTGCATTATTGGATACAAGTCACTTTAAATGTAATGTGTTGTTTTTGTGTCACTCGATACTTGTTTTTTCCACATGGAAATGGCTTTGCATTTAGGGTTTTGGGAAAGCAACCTAACCTAAACGTAACCCCAACATAGTATCAATGTTAACCTCACATTGAAAGATGCTAAGATAGGTCCCTATCCATTTGAAGTTCGAATTCCAACTTTCAATTAACTTCTGGGGATCAAAAAGTGGTCCTAAGGGGTTACCTTGGTGAAAAATAAGTGCCCAAATGATAGTAGTATGGATTGGGGATCTAAATTTAACCTTTAGTAGGCCTAGATGACTTTGGGAACCCTCCAAACAAGTCACTTTCAAAGCAATTCGAAATTAAGAGTGTCACATTACTCCTTCCACATCCTTTTTAGTTGTTCAAGGCTACATTTATAGAAAGAGACAATGGTGTAAGTATATGAAGCTTATGTTATGACCATTTTTAGATAGTGAGGGTTTTGGGATCCTTTTTAAAGGATTTTTAATCAAATTAGTGGGTGTCTACCCACTCTCTATCTTTAGAGACTCTTAGGATTGGAAGCTTGGAGGGAGATCTTCTACAACCCTTCATTTCCATTTTGCAAAAGGATTCAAGGTTGGTTTCTTCTTGCCCATGTATTATTCTTCTTCCAAAATTGCATAATGGTATTGCATTCATGAGCATGAAGGAGTGTGAGTTCATACGGTAAGTAGATTTCATGGTATTGTATTGTGATGTAGTACTCATGTAAATGTTTGAATGGTGTTCCATGTTGGGGGGAGATTGTGGTATTGTGGGGTTGAGATGAAATGTGTTGTTACATTTTATTTTCTCTTTCTATCTCCATTTTTTTATGGATGTTGTTTATGGGTGTAAGGACTTCACTTACCCTTTGGGAAGGGAAGATAAGTCTAAGGTAAAGGGGTTAGTTAGGATTGAAAATGTATTTGAGAACCTTGGAGTATGGGCTCTATTGCGTGTCGTAATCATTCATATCTTGCTAGGGGTGATAAGGGAAGTATGGTGTAGAAAGGAAGTTTATGGAGTATGGTCTCCACAAAAGCTACAGCTGATGGTAGTGTGTGTGGAAGATGATTGTGGAAGCTCTAAAAGGACATGGAACTTGTTTATTTGTGAAAGACCAAAAGGGAATGAATTTTTTTATTGTGGATAGGAAATGTTCAAGTGTTGTAATGCAATGTGTATGCATTGTAAGAATGGAATGAAACCTGGTTTGAGCTTTGTTCCATTAGCTTAGGGCTGGTCTCTTTGGAGGCCTATGGTTGGAAGGAGAGTATCCATGGTACTTGTTGTTTTGTTTTGATATATTTGAAAATTTTGTACCTAAGGGAAAAATGGAAAAAGCTTGGAAAGATCATCTTGTAAATGTTGTTTGAAGGAGAAACCTTGTCATT
Source organism: Cupressus sempervirens (assembly GCA_028749045.1). Taxonomy (NCBI): domain Eukaryota; kingdom Viridiplantae; phylum Streptophyta; class Pinopsida; order Cupressales; family Cupressaceae; genus Cupressus; species Cupressus sempervirens. Next base: position 134,346,083 of record CM053784.1, on the reverse strand, counting down.
TTGAGCATTATACTTACATTGGAGAATCTTTCTCCATCTTACTCGTGTTGTTGCAATGAATGATTTCTTAGTAGTAAGGAAGGAATACCTTGTGTATTGCATTGTAGAGTTGAAATCCCCATCTATGTTGTTGTGTATTACATTTGTAAAGATGAAATCTCATCCTTATGTAAATTATTGTGAAGTTTGATTTCATGAAATAGATGAAGAACTTGGGAGATGCTCCTATATATTTTTATTTAGTCTCATTAACTTGCATTTAAATGTATTGCAATGGAAGAAATGATGTATCATAATAGTCTTAGATGGGATGTAAAAGAAACTCATTTCAAAAGATATCTCATTTTTTTGATACTCATGTAATGATATGTATTGTTGTATCATGTTTATTTGAAACTTGAATTAATACATTTCAAAAAGTTTGGTCATAAAAATAATGTCACTTTCTTTTTCCTATTAGTCCAGTAAGAAATGTCCATTATTGATGAAAAGAGTAATCTATCAGTTCCATGTTTGATCATGTTTTCAATTCATCTAATGTGTTTAGAAATTTCTCAAAGTGTTTTCTAAATAGATCCATTAGACTATATAATTACATTGGAATAGTGTAGTAACACTGAATTATTACCAAACCAATATGCATATTACCATAGTTGAGTAGAGAAGAGAAAACAAATACATCATTTAGCATAAACTAGCATTAAATTATAACCATGTACATGCCTATTTTAACTCTCTATCTTTTGTATGGAGAAATTAAAAAGAACTAAACTTTTATTACAAAACATTTAAATATTCAATAGAATATTCATTATAATATTGTAAATAGAAATCTCATATAGTAGTAATAGACAAAAGGGTCTTATCAACATTAAGATCACTAAGTCATGTGAAAACTCATCAAAAAGGGAAAAAAAAAATATTAAATTAAAAGGTCTCATGGAAGAACATGATGTGATAAGAGGAAGGGGGAATAACAAAAGGAAACATAAACTAAAGACTTTTACCTTATACCTTTTTCCAACATGGGCCTCCATTATGCATAGCAAGCACACATAAAAAAAAAATGAAATATAAACAAATTTAAACTGATACAAGTTGGCCCCCAATAGAATTAATGAAAGAAAACATGCAAATATTATAATGGGGAGAGGGGAAGTCACATGACTCCCACACCCCCCTACAAATTTTTTTGGGGCAGGGGAACATAGAGTCATGAGTGCTTAGGGCCATGAGTTATGGGGAGTAGTGCCTAGTGCTTGGGTAGTAAGGGTTATGAATTTGGGAAGTATGCTTGGGGGCCCACATGGGTGACAAGAATAGGAACTTAGTAAGTAAGTTAAGTTAGTAAATATAATTAGTAAGAATATTGTAGCTGAGTATTAGTTTAGATCATATTGTTATTAATTCTAAAGAATACATTAACTTTATATAGATAAATTATTCTATAATTGATAATAATATATAGAATATTTCAACTAGCTAATAGGTAAAGTGTGAATGATAGTAATAGAGTAATGTTGAATATTCACATATCAATGAATTAAATCAAGTGGTTAGTAATAAATTGATTGTTAGAGCTTGATTAAATGATAATATGGAAATGTACAAGATGTAATGAAATTTTCTTATGAAATCAAGCAATGAAAAGGTAGTACCACATAGTTGGTCATTAGAATAATTATTTTACTATTAATTAGCTTCCATTTAGTGAAATTGGACAACCATGATGAATATATATAAAATTAATGCAATATGAAAGGATTAAGGAACATCGATTAGTTGATATGTACCTATGTGTAATTTTATGTAAATCTATACAAAGAGATGAAACTCATATGGTTTAGTAGGAAATGAAGAAAGTAGTATTCTATAAATTGAGATCCATTCACTAGCATAGATAAAACCACCAACAAATAAGGAATGTGTAGTGATTAAGTAGATGTTAGGAGTACTTAAAAATGAGGGTCAATAGCCATATGCTAACCTAGGGTTTTTATATTATTTTTTCACAATGAAATGCTTAATCTCCCACCTAATTCATTATGCTATATTTGCATCCAATACTATACATGCCAGTAACATGTAAATTGCCTACTTGAAAAGCAAGATTTCATTTTAATGCCTATCTTAGGAATAGGGAAGTTGGAATAGGAAGATAATGAATCAAGGTTCCTATTTGAATGTTGGGAGTCTATTCCATAACACAATAGGTATTTTATTGAATATGCATAGTGACTTAGGTGATTCAATTATGGAATAATATGAAACCAAACCTTTCATGGATTTATTGAAATTATGATACTAAGGTATCATAATAAGAAAACCAATGTATAGTGTCTCCAAAATAGGATTATACATTCTAATTGACTATATGCTACAAGTACACGAAACATAATTATTTAATTTGTGATATTTAAGATTTAATTATAAATGTTATTGTGTACTAGAACTATTATCTATATTTCCTATGCCAATCAACCAACTTAAGAATCACTTTCAATTTAATTGCTCAAGTATGTGAAACTCTTTAGACATAACTATTAGGTACTTGAACCCTTGACCTTTCAATAACCAAGCTGAAAATTTATAGCTCCAACATGAGATCCTAAAGGTTATCTTTATAAATTAAAAAAAAAAGAGGTTTGAATTTATAAACTCATAAGATCATAGAAAGTGCACATGTAAGAATTGACGAGTTTGCAAAAAATAGTAAAGAAGAAAGCAACAAAGAACCTAAGGATTAGAGAAAGTTTGTTTACTATGAACCTAATACATTGCCAAATTGAATTGGAAGTCAATAGACTTCACCTCCTAAGTCCCCAAAATATTCAAAAGCTACTGAGTTGCAACTAGTGCAAACTAACTCATAGTCTAAAGGACCCTAGTTGTAGTCATAAACAATTGAGCTAATGCTACAGAAAACTGAGTCTAATGGACCCCATTCACAAATAATGTGAGCTAAGAATGATATAAAAGTTCATGGCTAGGTTAGTGGAACAAATTCCAATTCCAAAGTACCTAGGTTAGAAAGATATGTCAAAATCACCATGCAATTGATCATATCATTGGAGACAATTTAGATGGAACAATGACAAGAAACAAATTGAAAGGTACATGTTTGTTTGCTAAATTTGAACCTAGATTAGTGAAAGATGCTTTGCATAATGAAAGTTGGATTGAAGCTATGAATGAAGAAATATAATAGATAGAGAGGAATAAGACTTGGACTCTTGTCCCTAGACCCAAGGATAAAAATGTAATTGACACAAAGTGAGTTTTTAGAAATAAGATGAATAAAGATGGAGAAGTTTCTAGAAAAAAAGAAAGGTTAGTATGCAAAGGTTATTCTAAAGAATAAGGCATTGATTATGGTGAAACTTTTACTCCTATTGCTAGATTAGAAGGTTTAGAACTTTATTTTCTTATGCTACACATAAAGGATTTAAAGTTTATAAAATGATGTAAAATTTGCATTTTTAGTGGAATTCTTGAAGAGGAAGTTTACATAGAACAACCTAAAGGTTTTGTGGATCCTAGAAAAAATGATATGGTCTATAAATTTCCCAAAACATTGTATGGTCTCAAGAAAGTTCCTAGAGCTTGGTATGAAAGACTTCATAACTACTTGATAAAGATTAGTTTCCAAAGAACAATTGATAGCAGTAGCCTATATACCAAAGAAGGACCAGAGAAGAAGATTGTATTAGAAGAAATCTTTGTGGATGACACTTTATTCATAGAAATTGATGATTTATGGAAGGCATTTTTAGAAGAGATAAATAAAAAAATTGAGATTTCCATGTTTGGAGAGATAAAATTCTTTGTTGGATTGTAGATCCAACAGAAGAAAGATGGTTATAGATTACTCAATCCAAATATATCAAGGAGATACTAAAGAAATTTGGAATGAAAGATTCAAGACTAGTTGGAACACCTATGTCTACTAGACATAAGCTTTCCAAAATGATGATTTAAAAGAGGTTGATAAAACTACATACAGAGCAATGATTGGAATATTCCAATATGTAGTGCACACAAGGCCTGATATTGCATTAGCAATTGGTATGGTGGCAAGATTCTCATCAAATCCTATAGAAAACCAATCAAGAGAATCATGAGGTATTTGAAGGGTATTGAAGACTATGGATTATGGTACAAGAAAGGAAGCAATTTGGATTTGAAAGCCTCCATAGATGTTGATTAGGTAGGAAGTGTTGATGACGAGAAGAGAACCAATGGTGGAGTATTCTGTCTTGGTCAAAGACTTGTGTTTTGGCTAAGAAAGAAGCAAAATTATATTTCTCAATCTAGAATAAAGATAGAATATGTGGCATCAATAGTTAATTGTTCCAATTTTATTTAGTTCAAGAAATTGTTGGCAAGTATGAAGATAAAAATCAAGAATCCAATGGTTATATTATGTGATAACACTAGTACAATTAAAATATATCAAAGAATTGTGTGATGGATACCAAAACCAAACACATTGCTATAAAACATCATTTTTTAAGAGAAATGGTACAAGATAAAGAGGTAAGATTGGAATATGTGAATACTAAAGAAAAAATTGTAGACATATTCACTAAGCCATTACCTACGGATGTATTTTTGTATCTAAGAGGGAAGTTAGAGCTCATTCACCTATCTGAAGCTCACTAAAAGAAGTTTAGGGATGCATGACTAGAGCATGTTGAAGATCAGTTAGTTCATGTAGTATTGAAAAGGGCACATTGCATATGAACCAATACATGAGGTACATTGATATTCTCTTAATATTGTCTTCAGCATGAGATGTCAAAGATGGAGATTTTGCTATCATATCTCAAAATTTCTTTTTGAAGATATCAAATAGGGAGAACTTGGTCTGATATCATAAAGGGATAGTTTTCTATTAGAAGAAGATGTTGAAGACAAAGTTTTGCTGACAGAGGGTGAAAATAAAGGCAAAGGGAGTTCACACTAATAGAAGAAGTTTTCATGGATGAGAATCATAATGAAACTAAGGATGTGTTCCTTACTTTATTCTTGCTCTAAAATTTCATTGTATTATGACATGGTGTGTTGTCATCAATGCCAAAGAGGGAGATTATTGAAACAATTAGCTAATTGTGTATTTTCTTTGATGCTACAAAAAATGTCTAATCATTACTAGTCAGTGTATCTCAAGCTCACTCAAGAAATGAAGATAGTCCTATGATTGCCAAGCATTCCAAAGTTTGCCAAGTTCAGAAGATAGTGTCTACTGATTTCACTTGGGCAACAAAGAGAAGATCATAGAAGTTGAATGTTAACTAAGCTCACTCATTTAATGAAGGAAAAGTTGGATGGAAATTGTGTTAATCAAACTCAATTGGTTACAAAAGAAACTTTTTGAATATCTAGTTTTAACCGAGTTCACTTGTTTAACATAGGAAAATTGTTTCTATCTTAGTGTCTACCAAGCAGGGTTAGCTAACAAAGGATTTTCTTATTTTGGCATATAGAGTTGAACTAATTTATTTTTTGGTTCTAGCCCACTGAGGAGATGAATATTAAGTATTCTAAGTTGTATTTAAGATAACTTGATAATGTGTAAGATATAAATATAAGGTCAACTTGAGGATTGAATGTGTCCAAGTAATAGAAGATTTAAAGATGCTTAGAGGAAGAAAATTAGAAGGATAAGAAGAATATACTTGTTGAGTTGCAAAGATACATTTGATTAGAAAGGATCAAGTATACAAGCTAGAATTGAGATCTGTTATTAGCAATTCAGTTGCATCAGAAATCATTACATCTAATAGTTGCTCTCTAACCATTGTAGTATTTATTTAAATCTCTTAACAGAGTTGGCTTAATAGCTATATGTAAATTCTCTAACAAGGTGATATTTTTAGATTGAAGTGTCTAAAAACCTCTAACAAGGATACTCCTAATAGGGTGATTAAATCCTCTAATAGGGTCACACCTAATAATGTGTTTTGTAACCTTTAACAAAGTTGGCTCCTAACAGGACTAACTTCAGAAGAGTAAAAATTAGTAACTAGTTGCAATTGGTGGTTTTCTGAAATTGTCTTTTCACATTAAATCTTTGCATCAATTGTGTTCATGCTATTTCTTTTATGTGTATGCAACTAGGTTAAATATGGCTAATCACAAAAAATATCTTATGATTTGCAATTTTTGAGTTACTGTTTCTATTTTAGTGTTTGCCAAGTTACACCATTTACTAGTGTTAATCGAGGGCCTATGTACTAATCGAGCATCAATATTTTCAATGAAGTTTATGTTATGTATTGACATCTAAGGGATTAGGGATTTAGTTTAGTGCTAACTTATTCACCCCTCCCCTCTCAGTCACTCCTCTTATATTTTCAACATCTTGATCTTTATCTTTAAGTCCCTTCAAACTTTCCATACACAAAATAATTTTAGGAGTGAATTAGACAGTTAGAAAAATAGAGTGAAAATATATCTGAGTGAAACATCAGAAAGAAAACTAAATAGAATGGATATATGAAGAGGAAAGGTAGTGTTATACATAAACATATCGTTCTTATGCTATTATTTTCTACTTATCAGAGCAAAACATCTCGTAGAATAAGTGGATCAAATAAGTGTGTGAAATCATATATGGTAACATTGATTAAATGTTTTTGTAAGTCATTTATAGTAGGCCACTCCTTAGACAATATCAAATAGTGATAAGGTCTAGATGATTTTTTGGTTGAAATCCTCTAACAAGATTAGATTAACTATGTATTTATAACCTTCAATATGGTTGGATCCTATTAGAGCTTACTTCAGAAGAGTGAAATTTTTTTGTTGTCGGTCCCAGGTGATATTTCCCTTAACAAGGTTTTCACCTTAATATATTGGTGTAAAATATGTTAATGTTGTTATATTGCAAGTTATTTAAATTCATGTTATTTTTATTTTATTGTAACTCACTTTAAAAAAAGTTTATGATCGGTAATAACTAAGAGATATTACTGCTAGTTAGTTATAATAGAACATTGAATAAGTAGTGTTGAGTAAAGTGATTCAATGAGTTAATTGTGAAGCTAAATGAATATGCTAAGACAAAGTTTATAATGATTATGAATGTTTTTTGGTACTAAATTTGTTAATAGGGACTATAGGGTAACTAAACATAATTGATTTATCCCTCCTCCTGTACCTCTCCCACCCCTCCCTGTTATCTAACAACCATTTTCTAACATGGATATATGATCCTTAGTCAAAGATTATTAATAAAATAAAAGGTTTTGTATGTGAAAATCAAAAGGTAATGGATAACATATTTTTTTTAAATGTATGTTTAGTTCTATTATTACTATGATTTTTTTCGATAGATGTATTGTAGTTTACATGCATACATGATTATGTAGGATGTTGGTACTAATATAAAACCTAAAGTAATCAAGAAGCATGTATCAGGTTTAAATTTTTGAAATATCTAATGGAAAATTATTATTTTTAAGTTCCTATATTTATGGACAATGCTCTATTTTAAGAATTTTTTCATGATTAGGAAAATATACATAAAAGTAAAATAAACTATTGTTGATAATAATTTGTGGATATTAAAATATTTAAGAATGTTGTGTATTGATGCAGGAAGATACTGGGTGTAAGAGAAATCTTGCATCAACCAAAAATATTTCATTTCAAAATAGTCAATATGGATCATTTTATTGTAGAGTTGTTGTCTATAGGGGCTTACTACTTAGTAAGTCAGTCATACAAGCTAAAAATATCCTAATTTTAGAGGTGGAGGTTCACCACAGTCATATCATCCTACTAGTTGAGGCTCAATGCCATATGATAAGTATCAGTGAAGTTATGATGGATTTTTGGTACAAAATTTTGGTGCAAAAAGTTTGGGCTTAGCTTTGAAGGCCTAAACATGCCTAAAAACTTGATAGATAGGTGTTTGTGTGAATCTAAGCATCTATAATAGAAGCTGAGGATTCTGGAAAGCGGTTATAATAGAAAATTGGAGTAATAACTCAAAATTTATGGCCTTCTGAAGTTGGGCTAACCAAAACTTCCCAAAAAAATGTCAAATGTTTATTTGGATGACTCTATATGTATTGTTAGGGTCTATTAGCCCTAGGTATTAAGTTTCAATGTTTAGAACCTTTCGTGGTGGCATAAAATTGCCTACTTAAGAAATGCCCATAGATTTTCTAGGACAGCTCCAGGTGATAATTCATAGCTTTGTCTTGTAGATTACTATAATGAAGGTGCCCATGTGGATTAGCATATTGTAATTCTAAATTCTATAATTCTAGATTTATGACGATAATAAGAAGCTCATATATTATTCTTTCAAATTGTTGTTATTTCTTTTCTTATGTTAATGTGTTTAATGTATTAAGGGGAGTACCCTTCATCAAGTGGTATAGGAGTTGGAGTTCCTGAGTTTATAAACATATCATTGAGTGTGAGGAGTTTTCATTAAGACCAGGGTTTAGGATGAGCATGTAGAAAGATCATTGATTGTGACAAAGTTTACAATAGGGTTTCAGTGGAAGTGCAGAAAAAGAAATGCCTCCACAAAATGAGCATGGTGGAAGAGTCATAGATGTTACACTTTAGGGTTTTAGAGCTTGACCCCTTACTCTTGAATAGATCATTTTGCTTCCTTGAACCCTTGCATTTTATTTAATAGATAAAGATCACAATCCATGGGGATGAATTATCACATTAATTTGGCATCATTTGATCCCATCTAGTGATTTTTTCCTTCCCTCTTCTATTTTGCTCCAACTCAATCTCTTGCCACCAGATCTTCGCATGTCCCTTTAGTTTTTACTTTCTTAGCTTGATCCTATCTTAGAAAAAATGTGTAGAGGAATAAATCTTTCTGTAAGAGATGAAAGAAAGGATGAAGATGAAGAAGAAGAAAATGCTGAAATAGAGGTGGTTCTAAACCTAGAAGAAGAAAGACTTTTCAAGGTCATCTCCAAGATTGGACAAAGACCTACGTTTGAGCTTCTGACATTTTTAGGAAATCTTAACCTAGAGGAGGTGATCAATTGGACCAATGAATTGGAGTAATACTTTGAGTATGAAGATATTGAGGATCTTGATAGGGTCAAGCTTAAAAAGTAAAAACTAAAGGGACATGCGAAGATCTGGTGGCAAGAGATTGAGTTGGAGCAAAATAGAAGAGGGAAGGAAAAAATCACTAGATTGGATCAAATGATGCCAAATTAATGTGATAATTCATCCCCATGGATTATGATCTTTATCTATTAAAGAAAATGCAAGGGTTCAAGGAAGCAAAATGATCTATTCAGGAGTATACTAAGGAGTTCCACAAAGTTCTCATAATTACCAGCCATGCAAAAGCTGATAAGGAGAAAGTTGCCCATTATTTTAATGGGTTGAGGCCAAACATTTAGGTGGAGTTGAGTTTGGTTTGAGTGACCCATATTGAAGTGGCATACTAGTTTTCCCTAAGAGTTAAGGAAAATCTAAACAAGAAGTTTGATAACAAGAATAGTGGACGAGGTTGTGGTGGAATATCTTGTGGATAGTTTTATGGAGGCCAAAACAATGATCAAAAGAAAAAGGATTAGGCAAGTAGTAGTAGTAGTCAAAACCATAGGGGAAACAATTACAAATATTTCAATGATCAAAATAATAGATATTAGAGAGGAAGAGGAATAGGTCAAGGATATGGAAGATGGGGCTTCCATGGGAAATGTTTTCAATACAGAAAAGAAGGGCACAAAGAATTTGAGTATTCCTAGTGCCAAGGAAAGATAGGTCAGAGAACCAAAGGCAAGGCCAATGTTATGAATGTTGATGAAGATGCCAACTTATCCCATTCTAAAGATGTTGAAAGAGGATAAGTCCTAGTTAATAGGAGATTTTTGTTGAGTGGTGAGAATGAACCAAATCAAAGGAAGAGTTTGTTTCACACCAGCTACAAATGTGAAGATAAGTGTTGTGATGTGATAATTGATGGTGGAAGTACTGACAATATGGTATCAAAAAATCCAATCATATAGTTGAAGCTAAAGAGGTAGAAAAACCTATCTCCATATCATGTTTTTGTAGGTGCAAGATGGCCACAAGGTCATGGTTAGTGAGCAAAGCTCAGTGAAGTTTTATATTGGAAAGTATTAGAATGAGGTTTTGTGTGATATCATACCTATGGACATATGTCATATGTTGTTGGGTAGGCCATGGAAATTTGATAGTAATGTTGCTCATGATGGGCGAGAAAATACCTAGACCCTGATAAAGGATAGAGTGAAACATAAGTTGAAGTTGTTGAAGGAGAAAGAAGAAAAGGTATGTAGTACTGCTAGAATATGTTTTTTTGATGGAAAGGAGTTTCTCAAAGGTATGAAAAGTGAGCATATGTGTTTTTTTGTAATCCAAAAAGATGGTAAAGAAGAAGTAGAGGAGGTACTTGCAAAAATTTTAGATTTGTTAGGAGATTTTTCTAATATTGTGTTACCTAATGGATTATCTCTAGTGAGGATGATCAATCACCAAATGGACTTGATTCTAGGAGCCAATTTTCCAACTAAGGTAGTACATAGAATGACAATAGTAGAAAGTGAGGAGTTGAATAGACAAGTGCACTAGTTATTGTAGAAGGGGTTGATTCGAGAGAGTTTGAGTCCATGTGTTGTATCATCTATATTAGTGCCAAAGAAGAATGGAGAATGGAGGATGTTGACAAATTCACGGGCTATAAAGAAGATCACAATCAAGTATAGTTTTCCATTCCAAGGATGGATAATATAATTGACTATTTGAGTGGAGCTATGTATTATACAAAGATAGATTTGAAGAGTGGATACCATCAGATTCACATTAGAGAAGGCAATAAGATAAAGACTACTTTCAAGACAAGGGAAGGACTCTACGAGTGGTTAGTCATGCCTTTTGGGCTAACCAATGCACTGAGCACTTTCATGCCACTCATGAAAGAGGTATTGAAGGATTTTTTGGGTAAGTTTAACATTTCTTACCTAGATGCTTGATCTTTAGTAAGATGTTTTAGAAGCATTTGATGTACATATTTGAAAGGTGTTTGACAAGTTGAGTGAAGAAAAGTTGTTGATAAACCTAAAGAAGTGTAGTTTTTTGAAGAAGGAATTGGTGTACATAGGATTTTTATTTTAGAAGAGGATCTAAAAATAGACTACAAGAAAGTGAATGCTATCCTTGAATGGCCTACTCCAAAGATTACTAAAGAGGTAATATATTTTCATAGATTGGCCAATTTTTACATAAAGTTCATAAGATGTTTTAGCTGTATCTGTGGACCATTGAATAAAACAATGATAGAGGATAGAAAATAATTTAAGTGAATTGTAGGAGCATATAAGAGTTTTCAAATAAATTTTCTACTTGCTGAGACTCAATGCCATATCATAAGTATCAGTGAAGTTATTGTAGATTTTTGGTATAAATTTTTGGTACAAAACATTGGCCTCAATTTTGAAGACCTAAACATGCTTGGATGAGACCTAAAGACTCAATGGATGGGATCTTGTGTAGATCCAAGCCTATAGATTGAAATTGAAGGATTCCAAAAGGGGGTTATTGTTGGTGTAATTAAATATTCACTAATTACACTTACTTTATCTTAGAATAATGCATTGCATAGTATTTTTTCATTGAGACACTTAGGAGTTTGCACCTTAATTAAGCATATGGTGTAGGAGAATTTTTTTCAAGTTGGTCATAGTTGTTATCTCATTCAAAATTTAGTGCACTTATCACATTATCATCCTTATCATTGCACATTCGCCATTGCACTATGGAGGATGATCCACCTTTGGTGGACATGTGATGTCACCTTGCATAGGTGATAGTTTGTCTTCTCCTTATGTATTTACTCTTATCACCTCTCTTATATTAGGAGGCCTATTATGTACATTTTAAATCAATTGATTGAATTCCAATCAAGTTCATTATCAATATTAACATTTTTACATCTTCATAAAATTGTCTTGCCAATCTCTTGTGGAGGTTACTTTAGTCTTTTATTTGATCTTGGGGTGTTGTAGAGTCACCTAAAATTCTAACACGGTATCAAAGCTCTCATGGTGTGAAGACCTCTTCTAAAGAAGTGAAATATTGTCTTGATTTAGTTGTTGGTGCAACATTTGGCAATTTGGACATCACACTTTGGAGGAGATATCAGGATTTGTATTTTATGACCATCTATTACAGGTGAAAATTAGAGATTTTTGGTGCAAATCAGAGGTTGGCATCATATAGAAGAGGTCCAAAAAACCTTAAATCAAATTGTGTCTTGATATATCCAAATCAGTGATCTGAGGATAAATCTAGAGCGATTTGATATTTTGAGGTGTGGCAGTGGTGATTCAAAAAAATAAATTTGGAGGCAATTTTAAAACAAGGATATTTGCCTCTTCTAGAATCCATTTTTCAAGCAATTTTAGTTTTATTTTCTGGTAGGAATTCACAATCTACATAGCAGTGTAGGTGATTTGGGATCTCTATTTCTGATTTTTTTTAAAAATAAAAAATCCCATGAAGACATTGTTTGGGTATATGATAACATCTAGTTTCTATATCTATAAATAATTTTTAGTTATTTGGAGTGGATATATCACTTTAGAAATTTGTCTTTTTATGCTATATTTGCACTTGGTGAATACTTGGATTTCAATTTTCTTAATTGAATGAATATTTTGAAGGCGTTATCAACTGATTTCAATCATTCTTTGGGTTCATTATTGATTTTTCAAAAGTTCCATTACTCACTTCCTATAACTATCATGAATGGAAACAAAAAGCTTCTAATTAGTTGATGAGTATTAGATTGCTTTGAACGATTCTTGGATAGGATCTAGACCTAGCTCAAGGTGTTGTGAAAAGAAGGAAATGGTTTAATCAAAGGGATAAAGCACTTGGATATCTTAGTTCTACCATCTCTCATGGTTATCTATATCATATTTCATTCTCCATACATCCTCATAATGCTTGTACAAAATTGGAGGGAATTTTCAGTAAAATTGATAGAATGAGAAAATTTAAATTAGAGAAAGACCTTATCGGTCTAAATCCATGTGATTTTAACAATGTTCGGGACTTTTTCTCTAATTTTAATTCTATTAGATTGGAGCTTTCTAATTGTGGAATTACTAAAGATGATGACAAATTTATATTATCTATTCTTTCCAACCTAGGTCCTAAATATTCAATCTTTGTTTTTGCATTCTATGCTACTATGGATACTCTTGGTGGTGCACACAAAATGCCATCTCCTAATGAATTTGTATCTCACCTCACAAGGGAACAAGGAAAGCTAGCACACATGGGTCAATTGAAGCCTTCAAAGCATCAAGCACTGGCTATGAATGATTTGACTCCAAAATATTCCAAAGGCACACTATAATAGTTGTGGTCAAATTGTGATAGTGATGTAATTTGTGCATGATTCTCATTTTTTTTAAAAAATTTCCTTGATGTCCTCACAATACTGACATTGGCATCGTAATTACAACATTGGCATGATTATAAAAAGGAAAAAGGAAAATACTTGACATTAATCATTCCCCATTTGTAATGATCGATTATGGAGAGTTGCACAGAAAAGAGGGTGGAGAGCTCCAAACGAGAGTGAAGAGCTTTGGACATTGGTGAAGATCAATGGATATGTAGGATTTAATTATCATGCCCTTGGTGGAGATTAGTGGAGATCTAGGATTTCATTGTCATGCCCTTCTGATCACTACATTTTGTTATTGTGCCCTTGTGATATCTGCATTTTGTTGTCATGCCCTTGTGATCTCCTTGCCCTTTCTCTATGATTTTGTTTTCATGCCATTCCCTTGTGATCTCTGTTCTCTATCTATGTTATTTTCTTGAAGGGGAGAAGAGGTACATATGTAAATGTTCTTTTCTTTTCCTTCTAAGCATGCATCTCTTTATATCTCCCCTAATAGATGATTAGAGGAGCTTCATTTTATGTATATCTATGTGTATATATACATACGTATACACACATATGTGTGTGTCTATGTATGTATGTATGTATGTATATTTAGAGAGAGATATTTTTTAAGGTTCTTATTACATCTTAGCACAACAAAAAAATTGATCCAGTTGCATACATATTCTAGAATCAAAATAATAAAATAATAAAACTCACTCAACCTACGCTAAGTGACTTACCTCAAGATCTTGGACAAAAATAGTGCAGACTAGGAAAAATGGGCATAATTCGTAAGAAATTTAACAAAAACATATCATACAATATGTTTTTAGAAAGAAACAAGCCATTACCCAATTATATTGGTTTAGTTACTAATTAGCTGGGTTGATTACAAATTCTTGTAGAACTATCATCAAATTAAGTACCATAAAATGAAAATTTAGTTGTTCCCAGTAAAAGGATCAAATACAATTTTCCAAGGTGATAAAATTGCATATGTAGATGCATCACTTGCATGGCATGCATGAAGCACATCTCAAAACTTATAACAAATGGTTGGATATAAAGGCTCCATAGGCTGGTCCAACAATGGAAGCCAAGAATGTAACTATGCATGTATTGGTACAATCTCCCTATGAGGATCCGAAGTATCCACTAGTGCTGACAATTTGGGCATCACTATATGATCCACAATTTTATGAAGTACTGAAGCCAGTAGGAACTTCTCCCATGTCTCTAGAAAATGTAGCATAGGTTCAACATCCCTTGGCTCCAAGGAATTTGTAGCATCTATTCTCACTACTAGAAGAATAACTTCAGTGAAGAGTTGAGTGTAAGGAGTTGAAGATGCAAGTTCTACTTCTGTGTAAATGCCATAATCATGAGGTACATTCCCTTAAAGAAGCCTCTTCCACAATGAAGTATCCTCTAAATAATGCAAAGGATGTTGAAGTGGTTCCTAACCTTGAAACACTCTTATAAGAAATGACAAAGCAGATGCAAATGCAATACATGCCAAATTGCACAACTTGAACTCCTCCTAGTATTTGGACTATAAATTATCAAAGATTCTTCCAAGCGATTCCAATGTCATAGTACCTACCACAACACTTTCTTGGATTCTATTCAGTGCTCCCATAATATCCTCTATGTTGTCTAGTTTTTGTTTTTACCATGCAATCTCTTTCTAAAGTTGTTCATCCTCGTTCTGGTATATTGCCATAGACTCTCTCTAGTGCCTTAAATTTTGATCAAACTTTTTAATATCCACCTCTATCATATGTAAAATCAACTTCACATTGTGTTGTAAGTTTGGCATATGTGTTTGATCCTTGATAGATTTCATTTCAGCATTTAATTTTTCAAGATTGGTCAACACCCTCACTTGTAGACCTCTCATGTCAAGCACTTTTTGTACTATTTCAACACCATGCTCTTGCTTTTGAGCTAATAGTTCTTTAGATATATTTTCTTGTAAAAAATTATTTTTGTTGAACAATTGTAAACTCTTAGAAAGTGCATTTTTTTTTCTATCAGCATTGACATGCTTCCCTTGAACAAAATCAAAATGGAGAAGCATAAATGAAACACAAATTATGACATTTCCTTCATTGCACCCATATCTTCTCTTTATGTCCCTAAGCTAGACAATAATGTCTATTGGTTCTCATCAAAAACTAAAATAATTAGTTCTCTGCCACTATCAAAACTTATCAATGGTAGAAAGATAGTCCAAGTAAGTAATCAATATGAAATGGGAGCTGCACATTGATGCAATAGATGAAGATATAAATGTATGTACGCATATATTTATGTATATATGTATGTGTATAAGTATGTATGCATGCATGTATGTATGTATGTATGTATGTATGTATGTATGTATATAAATATATATATATATACTTATGTAAATGTATATATGTGTATAAATGTGTATATATACATACATACACACACATATGTGTGTGTCTATGTATATATGTGTGTATAGATATAGAGAGATCATTTTTAAGGTTCTTATTACATCTTGGCACAATAGAAAAATTTATCTAGTTGCATACATATTCTAGAATCCAAATAATAAAACAATAAAACTCACTCAACCCATGCTAAGTTACTTACCTCAAGATATTGCACAAAAATAATGCAGACTAGGAAAAATGGGTAGAGTTTGTAGAGAAATTTTACAAAAACATATCAGAGTAGATATATTTAGAAAAAAACAAGTCCTAACCTAGTTAATTTGGTCTAGTTTCTCATTAGTTGGGTTGATTACTAATTCTTGTAGAAATTTCATCAAATTGGGTACAATAAAACGAGCAATCAGTTGTTCTCAGCTAGCAAGACCAAATACATTTTTTGGTGATAAAATTTCATATTCAGATGCTTCACTTGCATGTCACACATGAACTGCATTCCCCAACTTATAACAAATGCTTGGATATAAAGGCTCCATATGCTGGCCCAACAATGGAAGCCATGGATGTAACCATGCATATATTGGCACAGTCTCCCTATAAGGATCCCAAGTATCTACTCTTGTTGTTAATTTGAGCATCACTATATGATCCAAAATGTTATGAAGTACTGAAGCTAGTAGTAACTTCTCCTATGTCTCCAAAAATATGTAGCATTAGTCCAGGGTCCCTTCGCTCTCAGGAATTTGTAGCATCTATTCTCACTGCTCGAAGAATAAACTTAGTGAAGAGTTGTGTGGAAGGAGTTGAAGAAACAAGTTTAGGTTCTCTGTAAATGCAATAATCACAAGCTCATTCCCTTGTAGAAGCCTCTGCCACACTAACATTACCTCTTTAACCATGCAAAGGATGTTGAAATGGTTCCCAACCTTGGAACACTCTTATAAGAATTAGAAAAGAAAATGCAAATATAATACATGACGAATTGTACAACTTGCAGTCCTCCCAATATCTGGACTATAAATTTTTAAAGAAACTTACAAGTGATTCCAATATCATAGTACCTACCACAACACTTTCTTAGGTTTTATCTAGTTCTTGCATAATATCCTCTATGTTGTCTAGTTTTTGTTTATGTCATGCCATATCTTTCTAAGGCCCCTCGTTCTCCTTCTAGTATATTGCCATAGACTCTCTCTAGTGCCTTAAATTTTTTATCAAGCATCTAAATATCTTCCTTTACCATATCTAAAATCAACTTCGCATTGTGTTGTAACTTTGGCATAGGTGTTTGATCCTTGATAGCTTTGATTTCAGCATTCAAGTTTTCAAGATTGGTGGTGCAGGAGCACCCACATAAAGAATTTTGGACATAATTTATGCACGGGCCGACTTGACAAAATTATCTCAATTTTTTTGTTACGATAAGATATTTTCTTGGGATTTTTTCAGACCATTGTGGGGTCATTCTTCCCTATTCTATATTGATCTAGAGTATTCTATAAGTTGTTTTTCCTATTTTTTAATAATCTATATTGATCTAGAATTTTTTGTATTGCAATAATCTAGAAGGTTTTGTAGATTATCTTAGCAAGTATAAATAAAGTTTTAGGTTTAGGTTTAGGTCATGTTGAAGAGAAAATTTTCTGGATACAAAGTTACGAAGAGAAGAAAACTGCAGGAAGAGCTAATGTATGTACTGTTCATTTGATAAATTAAATAGAAGAATTTTATTGCCTATCTCTTTCTGGTGCTGGTTCCTATTTCTATTGTGTTTTCTTCTGTTGTGTTTTACCTTTGCATCATTTTTGGTATCAGAGCTCAGCAAAAGGTCTAGGCAAAGGTGAATTGTGAGTTTGTGTTTGTTGTGACAAGTGTTCGAAAGAGAACCTGTAGAGTGGCCACAATACTATGTTGAGTGGAGAGAACCTAGATGGGAGACAATGGTCAGAAGAGAATATTTATCTCATGATCAAAAGATAATTTTAGATGCATGGGTTTCATATTGTAATTTTCAAAAAAAGAAAAGAGAGGAAGAGAGAAAAAAGAAAAGAGAAGAGGAAGCTAGAATGAATCAAGAGATAGAAGAGAAAATGAGATTCCTAATGAGGGAACTTAAAAAAGGGGAAGAACATTTAGCAAGACTAAAAGTCAAGTTGAAGAAAAATATGGAAAAATAAAATAGTGATCTAGAGAAACAATCCTTTGAGATTACAAAAGTTTGTGAAGATGGAATAGAGAACTCGGTTGCCATTGAAAAGAAGATTTGTCCATTGGAAGGACAAAATGAACAAATAGATGCTGATATGAAAAGTTTGCAACAAATAGTTGTTGCCAAACCTAATGATAAAAAGGTTCTTGAAGATAGGAAAGAGGTTGAACTGGTAATTTTTGATGAGCCTTGTGATGAAAAGGTTCATAAAGATGAAAAAGAGGTGGATGTGCTGGTTCTTGATGGAACCAAGAGATGGCATTTGAGGTTAAGAAAGAAAGTGGTATGGCCTATCAAAAGGATAATAGTAGCAAGGAAGAAGACTTGTGATGAAGCTAAGAGGATAGAGGAGGCTCCAATAGTGATGAATTTGTCTCCAAGCATGGAGATATTGCAGCATAAGGACATTGATAAAAAGGATGCAAAGGTTCCTAAAGTGAATCAAATTGATGAATTCATATATGATGAGGTCCGATTTTCTTTTTCTAATCCATTTATCAAAAGTAAAAACAACAAATATCATGGAATTGGAAGACAAGAAAGAGGAAGGAAAATCCAAGGGACTTGGATTCTATTGTCCCAAGGAGTATGGTGCAGGAGCACCCACATAAAGAATTTTGGACATAATTTATGCACAAGCCGACTTGAGGAAATTATCTCAATTTTTTCATTACGATAAGATATTTTCTTGGGATTTGTTCAGACCATTGTGTGGTCATTCTTCCCTATTCTATATTGATCTAGAGTATTTTATAAGTTGTTTTTCCTATTTTGCAATAATCTATATTGATCTAGAATTTTCTATATTGTAATAATCTAGAAGGTTTCGTAGATTATCTTAGCAAGTATAAATAGAGTTTTAGGTTTAGATTTAGGTCAAGTTGAAGAGAAAAGTTTTTGAATACAAATTTATGAAGAGAAGAAAACTGCAGGAAGAGCTAATGTATGTACTGTTCAATTGATAAATTAAATAGAAGAATTTTATTGTCTATCTCTTGCTGGTACTGGTTCCTATTTCTATTGTGTTTGCTTCTGTTGTGTTTTACCTCTGCATCAATTGGTCAACACCCTCATTTAAACTCATTTTAAATAAACTCTCCTCCTCTAGGTAAATGCAAGAATATGAGTACCAAAACCACATAAGTCCTTGAGGAAATTTTTTTTCTGTAGAAATAGGTATCTTTTTATTAAAAAAGGTGTACCCTCTTTAAGTTTAGGCATTCGATCCTAAATTAAAAAAATTGGTACCCATTTTTAAATGGGTATCTGTTATTTTCAAGTGACTACCCATTTATAAACGAGTATCCATTTCTTAAAAAAATAATAACAATTTGGCACTTGAAAGACGATTTTTACCCACTTTTGAAAATGACTACCCATTTTAAAACATGTACCCATTTGTTAAAATTTGAATTTCACATGCCATAGGTTGCAATGTGTTTTGGCTTGGGATAGGCTTAATATGAACAAGCCTATGCTTGTTCCAGCATAAATTTGGTGAAGGCACAAGAACATGAAATTTCAGCCTTGTTATAATTTTTTGGAGGACTTTCCAAATGATATTTTTGATGAAACAAAAACCCATTACAATACTCTTTTTATAGTTTCTAAAATTTAAATTTTATACTAATATGACTAATTTTAGTATATTTACAATATTTATTAAACCAAATTGGTACTTAAACATCAAATACTATGGTTAAATAAAATTTTAATAACTCTTTTTTTTTTTCACATTTTTTGAAAAATGAACTATATGGAATCAATCTACATAGAAAGTAATTCAATATAAAATAAAATAAAATAAAATAAAATAATGGTGATTTTGGTATGGTAGTCGTAGACTAGAGGTTTTCAAAATCCACTTTATGGTCGAATAAAAATTTATGAAAAAAATAAAGAAAAATATTCGACTCATCAATATTTGGTGTTTTAGGTACCTTCTCCCAAATGCAATCAAAAAAATTATTATTTTCCTCCAAAAAGGGGTGGTTGTACATGTGTGTGGTATGATCTTGAAACATACATTTTGAAAAAGTGGATTTTGAACATGCCTACCAAAATGTAATTTATACCATGTGGGTATTCCAACAAATTACATATTTGAAAACTAGACTTTGAGCACTAAATTTTTAATTCATGAAATTTTCTGAGATTCAACATTGATATGCCTCAAATTTGGACATTAACTAAATTTTTTTTGAAAAATGAGAAAATCACTTCTATTTTTTGCCCAAAAGTGGGACTTAACTTCTTGCACCCACCCCTCTATTAGATCTCAAAAATTTAATCTTTAAACTAGATTAATTTTTAACTCTATTCTTTAACAACTTAAACATATCAAATTCTTTTGACTTTTCTCTAAGAAATGCTACCCACATTATTCTAGCGAAATTGCCAACAATAATCATGAAATATCTTTCTCCATAGAAAGATATTTTCTTTGTAGGATCACTCAAATATGTGTGTACTATCTCCAACTTGGCATATGTAGTAAATTTATTGCTTGGAAATGAACTTTTCTTCTTCTTTTCCATAACATGTTCTTTACATACCATGTTAGTAAGCTTCAAAGTCTTAGGAAAAACTCTACTAGAAAATGTAGTACTGATCTTTACAATATTATCAAATTTTATACTACAAAAGATTTATGCCATGATGAACTATTATCCATCTTATCAACTAAGCATGTCATCTCAATAGGTTTCAACTGAAAAACATTACCACTTGTCCCTTTACTAGTGCCAATCAACTTACCATCTTTAAATCTTTGATAACACATGTCTACTTTATGAATTAGATCTGTCATTCCTTGTAAAGTAATTGTTCAACACTCACAAGATTATGTTTCAAACCATAAAAAAATTAAGCATCATCAGGTTAGCTTGTCCATCAAGCATAAGAGATCATTTTCCCTTAATGTGATAGGCTATATTGTTTGCAACTCTAACTATTCCACCATCATAGGTAACAAATTCAATGAATTTGTTCATATCTCTATACATATGATGAGAACAACCACTATCTATAATCCAATTAGATTTCTTATTTTCAACTTGTGATACTAATGCTCTTTCTACTCTAACTTCTTCATTTCCAAGACTTTCTCCCTTAATAGAAACAAATCCTATTTCATCCTTTTCATCATTACTTTCACTCAAAAAAACTTTCCACACAAGAATCTAATTCCTCATCATTAGAAAATAGACACTTCCTCACCTTATAAGGCTTCATCTTAAATGTTCTTACTCTTTTAAGGAACTTAGAAGAATAATGACCATATTTAGAACATGTCCAACATTTAAAGATTTTACACCCTATCTATGTCTGGTTGATTTACTCTTTCTGGTCATGTGGAACTACACTTGTCCCAAAGGATGCTTCATTTGGCAATCTGTAATTTGACTGCCTCAATTGAAAAATCTCCTACTTCATCCTATAAACTATTGAGGGTCTAAATGCTTGGGAAGACATCCCCATGATTGATGGCTTCTATGCCCACCGCATATAAACCCATAACCCATCCTATAATATCCTCTAACATGTTTCATTAATATTCTTTACTAATGAATCTTAGATAGTCTCGCCTTCATCTTCACCAATAGAAAAAAAAAACTTATTGCATAACAAAAAATATTTTTTTTTTTTCAGCAAATAGACTTGAGAAAATACAATTTACCTTATGACCCTCTTCTCCAAGCTCACTATTTATCTAACCATTTACAAATGCCACAATCACATCATGTGTTGAAAAAGTAACAAACCAAAATCCTTTATGGCTTGTGGCTTGCATGTTCTATCCTAGCTGAGTTTTCTCAGTTTCACCGTAGTTTAAAAATTTCTCTTCAATACAATCCTCGTCTCAAAAAACTTGACATGTCATGAGAAAATACAATTTTAGTTTGGACTACAGAACACGTTATAAATAGCCAAATAATAAATATTGTGAGATGGAAGTGCATAACATTATTGTACTTGCTTTAGGCAATGTACTATTGTATTCAGTTTGCTATTTCATTCAATTAATTTCTACCAATGAAAATCATTTATTTTTCGGGTTTTAAAAATAATTATAATTTTCCTTAAGTTTAAATTCATAATTATTAAATTTTCTACTACAAATAAATATTTATTTGTTCTATGATTGACTCCAATTGATTTGTGTTAAATAAGAACCTTTTTTTTCAGAAGCTACAATATTTTCATCATAATTATAATATATGATATAGTTTGAGGGAAAAAAACCTTAATAAAATAATCACACCAAAAAAATCTTAATAAAATAATTATAGAAGAATGAATTAAATGAATATTTTACTAAGAGAGTATTTTTTGAGAGTAATAATACAAAAAAATTTGTTGAATATTTATTTAACAAAAAAAAATTAAAAAATGATATATATAAAATTTGAAACAATAAAAAATATGTTACTAACATTCCTTTTATGAATTCTACTTTTGTAGGAAATTAAACATACATTTTATTTTTATAAATGCTTATTTTACTTTAATAACTATTTACTATGTTAAAAAATTTACATGCATCCTTCATAAAATTAGATATATTTTTAGTTACTATATAAAAGTATAGTATTATAAAAAAACTATAAAATATATTATCTAAATTATATTTTCTATTACTATTAAAATTATAAGGCAAGTACACGCCACTACGTGCACATGTTTATTTCTAAAAAAACGGCCTAGTAAAATCAATAAAATATAGATTCTATCCAACAATATTAGACTAAAAATTATTAAGTGAAAAGTTAGAAATACCTAAATTAAAAAAATATAGAATGATAGCTACACTTTAGAGAAAATACTTCAAGTATGACAGATGCATACCTATGCCATAAAATCCTATCTGGCTCAAGAAAGGTATAAAATCAACATCTGAAAATATGATGAATTCATAAGAAGAATATGAGAATAATACTCCAATTCCTAAAGACTATCTAATTGAAAGATTCTATATAATATTTGATCTGAAAATCACAATAAATGACACAAATAAATGTTTGTTTTATAATATTGTACAAATAATAGAAATGTATTCTCTACTTTAGAATTCGAAATCCACATTTATTTTAAGTTCCAAACATGAAACATAAGCCTTCACCTCTAATAGCATTCCCTTTCCATATTGTGAAGTCCAAGTTCTTTTGGCCGAATTGATTTATATTGATCTGGACAAAAGAAAGATTGTCTGGTATTCTTATATACACTTGCACTTTGATACAATGCCATTGATGGAACCCAGAAATTTTCTAAACCATATGAGGCATCCCAGTTACCATGTTTTTTTGAAAGAAAAGAATCTAAGTTTACATGATTTGCAAGGTTATTCAACTCAGAGAAACATCCTTGTAGGCTCTCTAGGTGATTCATGCGTGTCTAGTAAAAACTAATTAAAGATAGTATAACTCAACACTCCAATGTTCATGACTCCTTTCAAGTGAAAGATATTGTTATTATGCTAGATAGGGTTCTCAATAGCTTTATGCCTACTATTGATACAATCAATTTTCTCCAAGCCTTCAAAATCCTCATCTGATTTTCTCTGCAAGGTAATACATGTTAGAGTGTCATTAAGAATAAATTTGTTCTCTTAATTTAATCCACCAATTTTAGATCCTCCATAGTGTTTAAGAAACAGGCTCCTATGTTTCTACTAGAAGATAATTAAAGCTTTGAAATGTAATATCTTTGCATTACATTATTAGAACAACTAAGTCATTCAAAATGATGCTTATATCCATATAGCCAAAACAAGATGAATCAATTTTGGCTTTGAAAATGTATTGTATTAATCCGTGTATAACTATAAAACGTGTCCAACTTAATTTGCAACACTTCGTATTCAATGACAAGAATGGTGCTCCTTCAAACTTGATCTTTATTACTACACTGTTCTAGGTTTTAACCTCTATTGAGGTTCAACTTTAGATCACCTGGATAACTGAGATGTATTAAAAGGAAACTTTTCACCATTTCAATATAATCATCTATAGGTACATAGTTTTTGTTAGGATAAAAACTCCATTGTCAATTCTCATAACATTATTATTGGCATGGCTCAAAGTTGAATTATTTGGACCAAATTCAATGAAATCTCTTTTAAACAAACTGCTTCTCCAGCTTTAAAAGATATTTCCTCATTCCACTCCTATTATGAAAAGCAGGGCCATACACTTCTATATTTTCGGGTCCAACGACACTCTTTCCAAAGACTTAGAAATGTAAATAAGTCCTATTCTAAAATAAGGAATTAAGCAAGCATATTGGACAATTCTTTTATTGTAAATTATGAATAGACATGTCAGGAATGCCCAAAAGAAACATTAACATGTTTCCTAACTTAAAACATCATACTCTGCACTTGTGAGAAGACGATAGTAAGGAGTGTGGATGTCCGGCAGTATATGAATAAAAACTAAAAACCTTCAAAATGTCAAAAGCGTAATGGAATTTAACATACCTCAAAAAATTAATAAGTCTAAAACAAATTCAACACTCCATTTGCAAAACTAAAAACAGTAAATGCTAAAGTGTCTTGAAAAAACTGAAACTGAAACTGGTTACTAGAGTACTAATTGTGCTTTCATCATTGAACTTTAAAATTGTAAATATTGTCTTTATATTAATATTTCAAGAGATATTGGTTGAGTTTTTCTTTATTTAAAAATATGTCTTATCAAATTACACTGATATATTATGCAAAGAACAATTTTACATATTCTTTTCAAATCTTCTTCATTCAATGAACCATTTCATTAGAAGTTTTGGCCATAACATTCAGAAATTGGGAAAAATAATATATATATATATATATATATATATATACTTACATTGGAAAGAAGAGTTAAAAATAAAATGGTGTGATGACATGTATTAATAGAAAGTATTTCAAATAGATAACTTCTCATTGATTTTAATTTGTGTTCCTAGTCTTTCTTTCAATATACAAGTCCTATGGTTTAACAATTTGCAAGTTAAATACTACCATTATCTTTAAGCTAAGAAATCATCATGAGCATATAAATCTTCAAAACCCTAAACTATGTTACAATGTTATCTTATTTTTCTACTTTTCGAAGAAAGATTGATTATCTACTAGTTTTACTATTTCATATTTATACATTTGAACTTAATAAATAACTTGGTTGAGATGGCCACAAATTTTCATGAATATGCCAACTTAAGTATATAATGAATTAGTATTGTGGTCAATTACCTCCTAATTTTAAATTATTCAACTGAATTTGTCATTTGTTAGCTACTACACTATTGAAAATACATACAATCAATTATTACAAATCTTTTATTAATAGGGAATCATCCAAGTTATAGCTAATAGGTTATGTACCAAACAATAATATTCTTCCTAAGAAAATTATAATGGATCATACATAAGATCTATTGAAAAAAACCTTCAATTGAAACTATGATGCAACCTAGTAGAAGGTAGCAAGTGACATTAACAACTCAAAGAAGAAGAAGAATCTCAACTAGAGTCTAGTACTATTAAAAACTTATGAAAAAAATCATATGTTTATAAGTGAAAAATATTGTTGTTTTTATGCATGTAAAATATCCAATCACATAGAGTGAACTGATATTTTTTCTCTAAAAAACTTGATTATGTTATTATAACTAATTTCTTAAATACAATAATCATTATCTAATATATTAATTATTATATTTTTTGGTTGACATTTAAATCATAGTGGGTGCTATTATCTATCAATAAATTAAAAATAAGATCTCTTAATTTGAACATGTATGGATATGGAGGAGAATATATAAGTCAACTCAATGACCGAGTGAAAAAATATTTTCTTACAATAACATCAAAGGAATTAAGTTGGATTCAGTGGAAAACAATTTGAGTAGAGCTAATTTAGAAAAATAAAATATCATTTGAGCAAGATTTGTTGATCAATCAAGCTAGATACTCTAAATGCAATCTAATCATTTGAGTAGAAAATGATATTTACCTTATCATCATATTCTACCAAGAAACTTCAGGCAGGAAAACAATTTTCTTACCACTATTATGATATTTAAACTACACATGGAAATTAATAAATTATTCCAAAGCATTATATAATGTGACTATTTTACACAATAAAAAATATATACGCATTGTACATGTACATCAATACATAAAATAAGGTCTTCACCCAATGATAAAGGAGGATTCTATTTTCTATAGAAACAAGATTATCATTAAGTTTTATATTAAATTACTTTGCATATTGATTTTGACCATAATCATTACGTAAAAACTCTTTACACCTTACATATCTATTGAGTCTAAAGACTTTTTCTACACCACATCAATAAGATCTAGGTCTATTATACCTTGTTCAAAATGAATTATAAGTTAACATATGCCTTATAATATGTATATTTTAGTGGATAAGTCTTCATGCAAATAGACAAACACAAAGACTCCCCATATAACTAAGATCCACTCGAGTCATTTCTCCAACACACTTTGTAATAACAAATATCATTACATCAACAAACATAAAATGAAGTTAACAATTGACAAGAACCACATATATAAAATGTAAGAAGAGATTATCAACCGTTTTGATTCATAAAAGATGAAAACCTATAAAATGTCTATTTCAATTTGTTGGGTCCATTGACATATAATTTCACACGTATTAGTAATTTGTTTCTCATTCAACCACTTTGAATATCTATAGTCTTCAACAATTTTGTAAACCTGTATATGTCCATAAAAAGATGAAGTCAATACTTATTTCATAGGAAGAAAGTTATTGATTGTATGTTTATTG
Organism: Cupressus sempervirens; assembly: GCA_028749045.1. Taxonomy (NCBI): domain Eukaryota; kingdom Viridiplantae; phylum Streptophyta; class Pinopsida; order Cupressales; family Cupressaceae; genus Cupressus; species Cupressus sempervirens. Next base: position 134,319,215 of record CM053784.1, on the reverse strand, counting down.
AAAGACTAGGTTTGTTTGATAATATGCAAAGATCTACCTCAATTACTAGATATTTTTATTTTTGTGTGTTTGCAACCTATAGACATGGAAGGTGGAAGGTGAGTATGCTGAATTTTAAAACCATAAATTTATTTGTAATAGTCCACTAATTTCATTGTTGATTTTTCATCTACATAGAAAATTTTCAAATAAAAATAACATGGAGTTCAGTTGAATGTGGTTTACAAAACATATCATTTTGAAACAACATAACATAATGATGTGAAATAATCAGTATAAAGACAAAAAAACATGGAACAAATAATAATAGTTCAATTAGCATAATTTGTATCTAAGGAAATTATATAATTGCAATGAAAGTTTCAAGTTTAAAAGATTATAAGAACCCCTTAGCTCCTAGGTTGGAGTTACCCCCAGAACAAGATTGTCAAGATTTACTAGTTAGCATACACACATATAGGTTACACTTCATAGAAACATGAAATTCTAGATTTTCTAAAATAAAATTTGAAAAATGATTGTAAAGGAAATTTGTACTTCTCTGCAAGGATAATTTTCTTGAACTATAATTGTAGGAATCTCAAGAAAATTACATATATGGGCTAGTTACAATATTTGTGAAATATCATAGTTTTTGAAAGAGTTTGTGATAATGAATGATATATATTATTCATTAAATAGAAGGAATTCTTGTAAGGATGATGAAATGTTAGCAAATAATGAAATGGGATAAAAGCCTTTATGAAAGATTATGTGTACAATATTTAGATCGATGATTGGATCACATTGTTTGATCTATAATTACTTTAAAAAGTAGAATCCTTTTTGATGTTATGATAACCCTTTATTATGTTATGTACTACTAAATCCCATGAACATTGATTAGATAACATGAAAGACAATAGTTGAACATGGAAGATATGACATTTAGTATTTTCTTAAAATTCCTTTAGCAAATGAAAGTGTAATTTTTGAAAAAATATCCTTCAACCATTAGTAGTTTGGCTAGAATGCTCAAAGACAAAAATAAAATGAGAAAAAATAAAATAAATTTTTTAAGCTTCCTTAAACAATTAGGCTTTTGAAGATTAAAAACTAGCCCCATTAAGCATAGAATAGAAAGTTTAGACTGTTTCAAGATTCTTTCTCTACTATACACTTATGGAAAGTGCACAATGACTATCTTTAGAATTGGAAAATGATAGATAATAATTTCAAAATTCAATGGAAGGTTACAAAATAATGTCAAATTTTAGGATTAAGACAAACTAAGAGTGCTTAAACTAGAAAAGAACTAACTGACTCTAAAAATGACTCTTATTCATCCATGAAGACTCAATAGACCCCATACGAATCTTCTTAATTTTTCAATTCCCTTTTTCTGTGCTCCAGCTCCACAATGTACCTTCCTTCTCTAGTCATTGATTTACGTTATCCAAGTGACCCATAGGTGTCCCAAGAAAACTCTCTAGTATAGTTCCTAAAAAGGATGACAACTCTATGGATTTGGAAATCACCACCTTACATTCAATAAATATGGGTTTATGTTACAATAGGTTGAAAGAATTGGTGAGATGGATTCTATTCCAAATGCATATTGCCCATAGGAAAATTAATAGTCTCGAAGCCATTGCTGAGGCAGAGCAAAAATCTATTAATTGGGCTTTAGATTTTAGGCTCAACACCATCTCATCATAATGTTAGCATCTGAACTTTGTTTACTGTGATGTTTCTTGCTGATATTTACCTCTATACATTAAAGAATGGAAAATATGTCTAGATCTTGAGTGTGTATGCTAATAGGGATACCTTCTACAATCATTGGTATATTCCCCAAGGCCTTCATTTTCAGTAGTTTGCAAGAGTTGAAGAACTGTTCTCCTTCATCCAATTGTTGATTAATGCTATCATTCTTCCTTCTGATGTTTTCCATCCATATGTCAATTTTCTCTTCTTCTCCATTGGTGACTAACTTCAATGATTTGACTATATCATTGTCCATCTCTTTAATCTCTACTAAATTAGCATCAATTTCTCTCTAGAATGTTTGTTGTTCCTTCAGAGTTGTTACCTCTTTCTGAATGTTTTGTTGTATGTGATTTTCCTTAGACTATGTAACCTTCACTTCCTAAATAGGCTTGATGCTCATTCCTCCATGCATTTTATCCATGCTTTCACCATCTTACCATAATTTTGGCCTTCTCTTATGTCTTGAATATTTTCATGATCAAACATCTTCTTAGGATCTCCTATTATCTCTATAGATTAACTAGGGTCCAAAAAGGGATCAGTGACCATCAATATGAAGCATGAAGAAAGGGCTCGAATTTCATACTTGAGTTGATTCTTAGCTTGTTTATCTCTACTTAATTGTTCCATCAAGACAACATCTGACACTTGGAAATTATGCTCTCTTCCTTCGTGAGTGGTCCAGCCTAGATCCACTTTAGTTATTCTAAAATCAACTTTGTCCACCATGTTTATCTTCTTCTCTATGACTAGTTGTGTAATTTCAAAAAATAAGTTTCCTGTGGTAGGATTCACCACCAATCTAGAATCTATTCTTGTTTTCTTTACCTTTGTACCTTTATGCACTTGATCAACTATGACATTAAAATTCAATTATGTACATTCTCTACAACTAGCACCTCTTGAGTTTCTTCTATGATTTCAAGAGATAATGAGCGTGTAGGAATGCCATGGATTGAATCATCTCATCTATGAATGATTATGGTAAAGTATTCATCATAGGAGCTTCATCTATCATTTTCTAGATTGGTTTTAAAGTCTTCTCCTTAGATTTTGATCTCCCCTTCATGGTGACTGCGTTGAGCTCACATGTTAAAACTAGATCAATTCCTTTATCTGGATCTTCACTATCATCTCCAACTTGTGTGCTATGTGAAGAACTAGAGGAAGTAGTAGGAATAGAAGATGGAATGGCCAAAATAGATGTACCTTCCTGGGAATTATTACTTCTCTTTGCACTACCTCTTCCTATTGATCTAGTAATCATGGCTTCTTTGACTTTATTCTCTAACCAATTATTAGTTCATTGAATCACAAAGAAGGTTCTTTCCTTGAGGTCTTTCAATTCTGAAAGAGATCAATTAATGTATGGCAATTCTAATAGTTGTATCTGCTCAAAGAAGAAAGGATCAATTAGGTCCTATTGATCCTCTTTTATGTCTATCATATCACATCCCATTTTGTAATCAATGATATGCTAGACTATGAATCTCATCTAATCCCTTCTTCTCGCTTCCAAGTCATTATCATAGTTCACCCAATAATCTTCCATCATAGGAAAATGAAGCTAATTAGGTCCCAACATCAATTTGTTTTTAACATACCTATTGCCATCAAATAGGAAATGACTATGGAATGAGTATAAATTAATCTTCACCATGGATCTTTCGATATTTTGAGCATCTAAAGAAGAAAGACAACTATAGTGCCCAATACCAATTGGGAAAGGGATTGATCCTTTGTTCCTACACTTCTCGTTTACCTAACCAATCTGCCTGCAAACTTCTGAAAGTATCAACCTGTCATCTATGAAGCAAGGCAACATAAGATGACAATCTTGAAAACCTCCAATGGGGATGTAGGTGAATCGAGGGTACTGATGAGACTGACTACTTCAGGAGAAATTCAGAGTCCTATATCTCCTTGTACCTCTCTAACTGTGAGCATAGAAAATGCATCATTGACCCAAAAAAAGTGTATGTTGCTTTAATTGCAATTGGCGGTAATAATTATAAATTTGTGTGGTTAAGTTATAGTCTCCATAAGGATTAAGACTAGGCCATCATTTTATACTAGCAATTGCATACATCAGGTACACGAACATGTAAAACCCCTTCTTAGCATTGAATTTGATTAGCTGATGATGAAGGAAATCACTAGTCATTTCTCCCCAATCTAGATATTACTTTCCAGTGGTGATGGTACTAATGTATAAAAACATCCAATCCTAAAAGCCTTTAGCAATCTAATTTCCCATTATCCTATTGAGGAGAACTATCATATCAAAAATATCCTCATTAAAGATATTTCTACGCAGCGCTCTTGGTAACTGTAGTTCTATCCTCTTCTAGGTTGATCTAGCCAACTCTTAGAAATAACATTCAAACATGTATTCTTGTTTTGATGGAAGTACCCTTGAGCACTTTCATTAGAGATTTTTGTGAATTCTTCTCTTATTGGTAGTCTAAATGTGATGGAGATAGACATCGGATCCAAACTTGCCATGATATTACCTCTTGAGGTCTTGGTATCTCTAGAATTCTAGTCATACACCTTGACACATTCCAAAATGAGTTCTACACACTGAACTACAAGTGGATGTCCTCTTGTATGGGCTAGATCACTATTGAATGTTTGTTGTGCTAGAGGTGATCTACCTTCCCTACTCATCATTTTCCAAAAGTCTACGATCTCCATATGTCCTGTCTTTGTATCTGAAATCTCACGAAGTGTATTTGTTAATATCTTAGGAGGCTCCTTGCCTTACAGGCAGCCAAAACAAGGGGGGTGGCCCATCACAAACAAACTAGATGACTACCAACAAATAACCATCAAAACAGAACTAACCCCTAAAGCTTTTAAAAACAAAAACAAAGTTTAAGCTATAATAATTGCAGTAACTATAGGCTTTAAACAAAATGCTTGTTAACAAGCACCAGAAGTAAATACTAAAATTATAAAGATAACTACAGGCTATAAAAAAAATGCATGTTAACCAATAGAAGTCACTTAACAGAAAAAAAGCATGACATCCTTAAAACTGAAAAAGTCTGTAAACAAGTGAATTAATAGCACGCAGAAAAAAAGAAGGGGGAGGAATGCTTAATATTTCTTGACCTCCTTCTTCCCCATGAGGATAGTCACCCAGTATTCCACTAGGAATTCATAAAGTAGCTTGGAGTCCTCCCTAGGTAGGTCCCCTTTAGCTTCCCTCAATGGGCACAGAGTGGTGGTGGCTGCATAAGTGACTTTAATTGTAAACTTGGTTAACAGTCACATTCTTTCCTCCAGTGCCTGAATTCTCTCACATAACTCATTACCATCCTTATCTGAAGTACCTAGATGACCATCCCTGCCAGCCTATGTATCCTACACAATGAGGGGGTTAGTAGCCTTTTTAGATCCTGCCTTAACAAGGGAGGAGATTGTAACAGGGGAAGGTATCCTATCCACCATATTGGGGAATTGATCTTTAGTTAGGTCCACACACCCAGGCACAACCATCGCTAAGACATGAGACACCTCCTTATTCTCCTTTCCATTAATCGAGATTGACCTAGAGAAATCAGAAATCTCTTCTTCAACCCCCTTTGTACCTCCCTTACCAAAGTTAACAATTTTCTCCTTCATTCTTTTTTGTGGCAGCTCGAATCCTTAGACTCCAATTCTTCCTCTTGTGAGGCTCCCTCTCTTATCTTCCTCTTAACTTGAGACTTAGCCAACCTCCCCAACCTCCTCCTAGCTCCTCTCTCCTCATCCTCCAACTCCATTTGTATTTTCTCCTTACCTTTTCCTTTTCTTCCCCTATGGGAGGGATTAATTGGGGACCCACTGGGAGAGGGCTAAGGGGTGGGGGCTCTGGGGCTAGTAATCCTAAGGGGGACCATTTGGGGCCTAGGGTTTAGGTGAATAGGAATATCACCTTCCACAATCTTGGGGGGACCAAGGCAAGGTGAAATTGGTAGAACCTAAAAATAAGACCCTGCTATAGAATAGAAAAATTAACCCCCCTTCTCATTTTATCTCTCATTCCTTGATCGATGTTCTTCTAACTTCGCATTTTCAAACTATTGGCTTCAAAGAAAACTCGAAATTTCAACTTTGTGTGTTGGTTCTAAAATTCACCTGAAGTATTTTGTCATCTAATTTACATTTATTTCTCTCTTTGGTTCAAATTCACTAATTGATTTGAGAAACCAATTTAACTAACATTTTATTCTTCATGTCTTAGTATTAGATAATCGATTGATTATAATTGTGGTTGAGCTTAGAACTGCATATCTCCAATTCACCTTGCACCTAAATGCTTGCTGTACATCCTTTCCTCAATTTTTTTCAAAGTTTTTTATCTAGATGTATGCTTTTGACCAATGTATCTTCCTTGTGCAGATTTATTTCCACTTGACATTTCATTAACATTCTTCAATATATACTTTACAGTTTCCTCAATCAAATAGTTTGTGTGTTTGTCATCATACTCTATTCACATAAATTTGACATTTGATCAATCACGTTGAGCAACAACTTCTATGTTTCAAGGCACTCATGAGTTGCTGAGGAACCATTTGTTCTTAACAAGATAATATAATTGCTTCACCAAAACCATCTTTATCAAGATTGACCGTCCATGTCATGGGAAGTCAACATGACTCAGGTTGGGGATGTGAGAATACGAAAGGCATTACATCAAACAATTCATGTGCTTGTCTATATTTGACAGAATCGTTATCATATTGGGCTCTAGCATCTACTGTTCACAGTTACTGCTGCATATTGGGAAGGCATCTTGACTCTCACACTGCCGCTATCAAACAGTGCACATGCCTTGTCTGATGTTTGATAGAAATGTTATTATATTGGGCTCATGCACGTTGTTACTTGAATCCACCAATACATTTCCTTGGTGTGTTGATAATCTTATGTTGGGAATATGTCTCTTTCGCTGGTGTTGTCTCATCAATACCATTGTCTTAGATGGTTTCTGACCTTGTGAATGTTGTTGCACATACATGCACATCTAATTGTTTGATCACCAAATGGAAGCTACAGACCCCTTGAGCTCGTACATCTATTGCACAATATAATGAAGTATATCTGATTATGACATTTTGTCATAAAGTTACCATGCAAACTGAGTAGGTTCCCTTCCTTATGGCTCGAACATGGTCTCACCATTTTGAAAGATCTGCATTTTAGCATCGATTTCCTGTCTGCTATGGAGTGTGATTAATGAAATAGATCCTCCATTATAGTTCAACCAAATACATGGCATTGACATGATCATTTTGAACTCAGAGCAATATGGCTGAGAGCATTGCTTGCGTACAACAATATGAATAGAAAGAACATTGGAAGCATTAAACATAGTCTCAATTATGTCCCATTCACATCTAGACTTAGAATTTAGCAGGGGTCTCATTAAGAGAATTGGTGCCTTTCAAAAGAAATTTGGAGCTCGTTGGAGAAAATGTGGTTCAACAACAAAAGCTTCCTTCGATGTTATCAAATTGGGATTGCCTAACCTGTCTTTTTAAATTCAATGGAACAAATCTTTCTCTTATCTCTTCCAGCTCTTCTATTACCTCTCATTATCAATAGGTGGTTACTTAAAAGTTGAGTTCATTTTTGAGAGTTTTAGTTAGGATTAGGATAAAAGGAATTAGTATGTAAAGAGAGGTAGCTCTAGTACTGGGAGAGAGATGGTTTTAGCACATAGAGAGAGATGGTTTTAGTATGGAGGGAGAGAAAGTACATAGTGAGAGAGGGGTTCTAGTATGATGAGAGAGAAAAACTCATCTCTAACCTTGTTCTCACCTAGAAATTAAAACTTCATTTTAAACCCACTTAGGCAACTATCAAGGTAACAAGGTTTTATGTAACATGTTCTAACTGCATGTTACAAGTATATTTCACTATTATGAATCTTAAGTTGATTTATAAATATTTGCATATTCTTTCCTTTTTAATAATTTTAATGATGTCATGTCATTAGATTAGAAGGAAAATTTTATGTTTGAACTATTATATGAAATTCTAGAAAATTGTATTGTGACTACTATGAAGTGCTTCATTATGACCTTGATATTGTCAAATCTTGTGATTGGAATGAATCTTGGATGGTTTTCAAGTAATTGAGATACAAACCAATTTGGCATAAATTTTACCATTATAAGATAATTTATGGTTTTCATATTTGAGTTAAGTTTAAGTGGTGAAATCTTGATATGTTCTGATTATGATAACAAGATCCTTAACCCACTAGTCCCAAGATAAGTTCTTTGTAATTGCTTAAGATAGTATCACTTAAAATATGCTTATATTCATATTTTTTCTAATTGTTGTACTAAGGTTTCTAGCTCAATCAAAGAGTACCTTCATTACAAGCTAGAGGTTGGTGGTTTGATTCCATTGTTCCTTAATATAAACTAATCTCATCTATTGTAACTTATATTTAAATTTTATTTATTTATTTGAATAGCCAATAGTAAATTAGATTAAAGATATATCTATCTACAGGAACAAAAATGAAATTGTTTCACAAGAGAATAATACTATTATTATTTTTATTGTCTTTGTAAGACAAAATTTTGAAATGATAGTTTAAGACTCTCTTAAAGACAACATTTAAGACAATACTAATGTTTCATTTTGTCTAGAATGAAGATAATTTACTCAAAAAAAATTCTAAATATCATCCTAAAACTACCTTCTATGTACTAATGGAAAAACTAGAAACTTAACACTATGAAGATAGAAGTCAAAAATCTTGTTGGGTTTATAGTGCTAGATGGATAGAAACATAATAAAGTAAAACACAAAACACAATGTGATTCAACATAGTTAAACACTATTGTATTTCATTCACTCATCAAAATGAATACACAGTGTTCCTTTTTAAAGTCAAGTTTACAATATTCTAGTAATATTTAACATTAGCCAACAAGATAAATATTTACATAGTTCTGGAAATTTCTATAGCCGACATAACCAAAATACCTAAATCTAAAATTCTAGAAACATCTAATGATAAAATATCTGATTTTTAGATTACCAATGTGATTTTCTATTACCGTTGCATTTTGAATGAATGGGACCCACTTTTTAAGAAAGGGTTTATAATTAGGAAAAAACCCTACCATTTGTTCATGACCCTTCTGAATTGGCCCATAATCTCCAATCGTATCCCCTATAAAACTTATCAAATATAGAAGGATCCTTAGTTGGAGCTCTATCTTTAATTGAAATGACAAATGGAGGTTGTTTCTCCTTACTAATATATTTCTGATTTTGAGAGACCCAATCCAGGTGAGCATGCGAACTATGTTTTTGGCCTTTCTAATGAATGCAGAGTCCATTGTAGCTAAGTTTTACCATTCTATTATGAATTTCATCTTTTTGTATTTATTTGTAGCCAATGAAGTAGACTTTGAAGATCAAACACTTAAAGCTACTTTCTACATTAGATTGCTTCTTGGAGTGGGATTGGCTGTTTTTTTCTTCTTAAAAAGAGAAATATGATTTTCCACAAGCTAACCATCTTCAACATTTTTATATACAGGCATCTTCCTTTGTCATACAAGCTTTTGCATCTTGGTGAGGTACAGATATTATGATTTTCCACAAACTAACCATCTTCAACATTTTTATATACGGATATCTTCCTTTGTCATCAAGCTTTTACATCTTGGTTAGGTACAAATAATCCATCTCATTTAATGAGAGGGTCATTTTTTAAAAGAAAATTTTCATCATATAAATGGTGTTAAATTTAATAAATTTGGTATAGTAAATTTTTTAAAATACATTATTAAATTTTTAAAAAATTATAATTATGAATAGTACTAGGAGTTTTTCAGATATTGTACTTATTATCTTAATAACCAATAACACTTTATTAACATTTTACAATTTTTATTTTAGAATTATTTTTAATCAAATTATTTTTATGAAATTCGGTAAAACATTTTTTTATTATATCAAACAAATATATGTAACCTTGTAACATTATCATTACATAAAGTAGTTGAAGGTTAAGAAGATAAAATTAGATGTAAGGGATGAAATAGAGAACAATTCATAATGTTCTTTACTGTAAGCTTATTATTTCTTCATATAAGTGAGATAATACATTAACTTCCTACATCACTATCTTGGACACTAGTACCTTGCAAAGTGGTGGAAAATGAGTCAGGGAAGCCTCAGTTATCAAGCATACCTATATCAACATTCCAATATTACAAATGACCTGAGATAGCGCTATAGAAATGTCCAATTTATTAAGCGTATCTATATCAACACGCTAATATTACAAGCAAAAAAAACTGAGATGTCACTATAATCTATGTAAACATGGATGATAAAGGAAGTAATATGTTGGATGGAGGACGTATTTGTTGCTAATTACTCATAGTTAACGGTAGATGTATAATCAGCGTTGGGCTTTCAATTGCGGGGGATAACATTATATGCAGTGATTGTGCTTCCCGAAGTAAGAGTCTTCAATCTGATTGAAAATGGAGCTTTTAAGGGACCCTCATCTATAGCCCAGTTGGCGCTCCATGTCTGCTTCAGTCCTTCCCATACAGTTGAGTTACTCTGCAGCCTATCAAATGATTTGAACATTATTGAGCAATCGTTTAAATCAAATTGTGGAGTTTTACAATTGACATATTCTCTATCATATTTGCTGATCTATCATCAAGAAAAGGAAGAGGAAGATTATAATATATATTACATAAGACGCTACCTGTTGCAAATCAACCTCTCGAAGATCACCATCTCCATCCTCATACTCAGAGAACCAATGACCAGTCGATCCTTCATTCACATGGAAGGTAATCTTCTTTCCATGATACTTGCATGGTACCCTGCTCAATAGGATTGGAAAGAAAGAATCGAAGAAGTGTTGATTTAGATATTATATTTCGTGATGCAATAATAAAAAGTCTCTATTGGAAAGTGACGTTTGAATAAGATGGGCAAGACTCCTGCATTACGAAGATCGAAAGCTTTGGCAGGAGTAACTGCCATCCCTGAGAAAGCAGTGCCGCTAAGATCAAAGTGGTTTGAAGAACAATCTGGGCATTCATCAGTAACCACTATATTCACAGCTGTATCCGAGCATAGCCGTTTCTCCTCACATTTCACCTGAGACCATATTTGTAGTTAGCCTATAAAAACCAGATCATGAATTTGTTGGAATATTTATTGCAGCAAGTGGTTGCCCCTAGAGTCAAACACCCACCTACCGCGCCGACGGCCAGTAGAACAGCCAAAAATTTAATACGGGTAGGTGAGTTTTTCAAACCTAGAAAAGAGGGGGAAATATTTTTGGAAAGAAGATAAAAAGAATGATTCAATCTCATTCGATTAGTTGAAGAAGAAGTGATCAGAAGAAGTGATCAGAGCAGACAAGAGTAGAGAAGGAAGAGGAAAGAAATTGATCAGCAGATCTCATGTCTGCGGTTGCATGTGTTTCCTCTTGTCATTTTGTAAGTTCATAGTTTATCAGATTTGTCCTCTGAAGCAGCGATTGCTCCAGGCATTGTTGTATGTAACCATTAGAGCTGTAAGTTTAAATTTTAAGGTTTGAAGTTTTTACCAGTTTGAAGATTTTAAGGTTATTTTAGGGTTTTCTGGTTGAAGCCGAATGCTCCTAGATTTTGTAATAGTTTACCATATTTGAATAGCAAGTAGGCATACTAAAATCCATTGCTCTTCCTCTATTTATTGTATTTGAGAAGTTTATTGTTGAAAGCTTCATACTTCGGCTCTCTAGTTTTAATGGTGGATATATTCATGTTGTAAGTCTGGTCACTCAGTCTAGTCTTTGTTTGGGTTATAACTTTGCAATTTAAATCGAGCTTAATCGGCATCCACTTCTACCGAGCACCACTTTGTAGTCGCTATTGAGCTCACTTCACTTGGCATCGCTTGCTACCGAGCTCACTCGACATTTTTTTGTGTCAAGTTGCCCTTTGACTATCGAGTCACTCAGCTTCCTCTTATGCCGAGCTCACTCGACACCCTCCTATCACTCGACATCTATTGGTGTTGAGAAAAACTACCACTTGGCACCTTCATATGTAGAACAAAACTAGCACTCGACAATAGTTGTTGACGAGCAAAATGTTTTTGGTTTGTGATTTTTTCTCACATGGTATCAGAGCTTTGAGGCCCCACATCCATAGTGAGTTAGGGCATTTTTTTCAGATATTTGACATATCAGGAGATACTAGAAAGATATGGCAGTAGTCAGTATCCTTTAATGGACAAAATTATGATACATGGGCAAAGAAGATGAAAACCATAATGGTTGCAAATGATTTGTGGGAGTTTGTGATTAATGGGCTTAATGATGTGATAGGGCCAACTCAGTATACTACCCTTACTAACAATCAAAAGGCTCAGTTGAAGGAGTCAAGAAGAAACGATGCAAAGACATTAAGTTTGATTGAAGTAGCAATGATAGGGACAATTTTTCTCAAGATTGAAGTAGCAAATTATGCAAAGGAAGCATGAGACATCCTTGAGACGAACTTCAAGGGGACTGATAAGGTCAAAGTAGTAAAGCTACAAATGATCAAAAGAGAGTTTGAGAACCTTCAAATGAGGGACAAATAACCTATTACAGAGTTCAACTCATGAATCTCCACTTTGATAAGCCAACTCGCATCAAATGGAGAAGAATATGATGAGCAAAGAATTATAGAGAAAATGTTGAGGAGTTTACCTCAGAAATACAACAATCTTGTCATGACCATAGAGGAAGCAAAGGACCTCACCCCATTGACCATGGATGAGTTGATGGGAACTCTTCAAACTCATGAGTACTAGATGAACAAGTTAGTAACTACTTCCCAAGAGCAATCTTTCAAGGCTAAGGAAAATTCAAGAGACAATAGGAGAGGAAGAAATGGCTCTAGTAGAGGCTTAAGAAATAGAGGTTGTAAAAAAAATGGTCAAAGGAATGCTGGTGTAGAAAGCTCAGGAAGAGCAAGCAACTAAGAGGGAGCAAGAACTTTTCAAAACAACTCTAGAGGAGGTAAGAAGAATTACAACTCTAATAAGAGAAATGCTAAATTCTACTACTATCATAAATATGGGCATTATGAAAATGAATTCTGGAAGAAATAGAGTGATCAATCAAAGAAAAATGCCAATGTGGCTGATGTGAACATGGGAAATGCAATCAATCTCATAGACATCATCATATGTAACATTGGTGAAGAAGGAAGCCCTGAGGTATGGTACCTGGACAATAGATGTAGCAACCACATGAGTGGTAATGAAAGTTTATTTTCTTTCATTGATAAGACTTTTAAGTCTGAAATTAAAATGGGAAGTAATGAAACCATTCCCATAGTGGGTAAAGGATCTATTATAGTCTGCACCAAGCAAGGTGAGAAGGAGATACAAAATGTGTATTTTTCCCCCAATATGAAGCACAATTTGATGAGTATTGGACAACTCATTCAAAATGGATACAAGGTGCTGATGAAGAATGACAAGTGTGTCATTCATGAGAGGGATAGGAGTAATAGATTACTTGCAAAAGTCGAAATGACAAAGAATCGAATGTTCTCATTGAGGATAGAGACATGTTTCTCTTCTCAAGTTAGTGATGCATCTCCCAAGCATGCATGCATAGTAGTACATCAGCAATCAGCGCTTAGGAGCGTGATTGAAGACCCCTCCAAGCTTTGGCATCTTAGGTATGGACATCTTGGCTTTGCTAGTTTAAATTTTTTATCCAAGAAAAGAATGGTAGATGGTTTGCCAAGCATTATAAATTCATATGGAAAATGTGAGGTTTGCATATTTGATAAGCAACATAGGCTTCCCTTTAATTCTAGAAATTCTAGAAGGGCTAGAGCACCAATAGAATTGGTGCATTCTGATTTGGTATGCCCTATACAAATTACTTCTATTGGGGGGAGTACTTATTTTATGACATTCATAGATGATTTTAGTTGTAGGACATGGGTGTATTTTTTAAAGAATAAATCTAAAGCATTTGATAAATTTGTTGAATTTAAAGCTCTAGCTAAAAAAGAATGTGGACACTATGTAAAATTCTTTAGATCAGATAAAGGAGGGGTGTATACCTCTAATATGTTTTTAATTTTTTGCAAGAAAAATGGCATCAAGAAAGAGCTTATAGCTAGTTATACTCTGCAAAAAAATGGAGTGGCTGAGAGAAAGAATAGGACCATTGTTGAAATGACAAGAAGTATGATGAAAGCAAAAGGACGTCCAACTAAATATTTGGGAGAAGTTATAGCAACATCAGTATACTTGATCAATAGGTGTCTTACAAAATCTGTTCATGACAAGATTCCTCTTGAGGCATGGTCAAGGAACAGATGGATAGTTGAGCACTTGAGAGTGTTCAGATGTGTAGATGTGTAGCATATGCACATGTGCCTAAATAACAAAGGCAAAAACTAGATGACAAAGGTGTGAAGTGCATCTTCATAGGGTATAACTCAAAATCGAATGCCTATAGGCTATATGATCCAATTAACAAGACAATCTTCATTTCAAGAGATGGGGAGTTTCTTAAAAATCAATCATGAGATGGCTCGGTAGGATGGCTGGGTAGACGAATCTGCAAATACTTCAAGTAAACTGGCTACTATTGAATAGGAAGAAGATGACATTGGTGATCAGCAAGAAGATGGAGCAGAAAACATGGATATTAGAAAAAGGCAAAAAGGGAAGCAACCCTTAACACGCCGAGCAATAGCTCCAAGCACTTCAAGACAGCCCCGAGCTAGTATGTAAAACAGTAGTAGCAACAATACTAAAAATTTAGATCCCACTCTCACCTCCCTATTGCCAAGAAAGACCAAAATTCTAAGGGAGATATACCAAGATGAAAGGTATGAGGAAGATTATGATGAGAGTGTAAATTTTGCATTATTTTCTGATAGTGATTCAATATATTTTGAGGAAGCTGTGAATAAGGAAAAATGGTGTAATGTCATGGATGAGGAGATAGATACTATTGAAAGAAATGAGACATGGGAGTTAACTACATTGCCTCCCAAGTAACAAGTAATTGGAGTGAAATGGGTTTACAAGACCAAGTGCAATGTTGAAGGAAAAATAGATAGGCATTAGGAACATTTAGTGGTTAAGGGGTACAAAGTAGTATAGCAGAGATTATAATGAGACATATGCCCTAGTTGCAAGAATAGAAACTGTGCATGCTATCATAGCAATTACAACCTAGCATAAATGGAATGTATATCAAATGGATGTGAAGTCTGCCTTCTTGAATAGTGTATTGAAGGAAAAAGTGTATGTGGAGTAGTCACCTAGTTATGAAGTTGCAGGTATAGAACACAAGGTGTAAAGATTGAAGAGAGCTCTTTATGGGCTCAATAAAGCTCCATGGGCATGGTACAGTAGGATTGAATCATATTTGATGAGCAATGGCTTTAGCAAAAGTGATGGTGAGCCCTCACTTTACATCAAGGCTGAAAATGGTAATGTGTTGATTGTTGTCTTGTATGTAGATGATTTAATTTTTATTAGTTCAAGGAGGCAATGAAAAATGAGTTTGAAATGATAGACCTAGGTCTCTTGAAATACTTTCTAGGCATAGAAGTAGAACAAAAGCAAGATGGCATCTTTGTCTCTCAAGAAAAATATGCATGGTAGATCTTGGGGAGATTCAAAATGTAGAACCCTAAGGCGGCCCCAACATCAACAATAGTAGGTTTGAAGTTGAGCAAGGAAAATTGCAGGAAAAGTGTGAATCCAACACTATACAAGAGTATGGTTGGAAGCTAGATATATTTGACTACAACTCAGCCAAACATAATGCATGCAATAAGTTTAATTTCCAAATTTATGGAAACAACAAAAGATTTTCATTGGCAAATGGCAAAGAGGATCCTAAGGGATGTGAATGGTACCAAGGGATTTGGAATTTTGTATACTGTAGAAAATGAATTCAATTTGGTTGGTTACATAGATAGTGATTGGGCTGGAAGTCTAGATGATAGGAAGAGCACTTTCGGATACATGTTTCATATGGGATCAAGTGCAATTTCATAGGCATCCAAGAAGCAACCTATTATTGCTCAATCTACAGTAAAGGCTAAATACATAGTAGAAAATGCAACAACATATCAAGCTATTTGGTTAAGGAAGATCTTGAAAGATTTGAATGAAAGGCAAGAGGATGAAACCATAATTTATTGTGACTGTAACATCTCCTTAATTGCATTGTTCAAGGATCTAGTCTTCCATGGGAGAAGCAAGCATATAGAGATTAGATATCACTTCATCAGAGAGTTGGTGGAGAATGGGAATATCAAAATAGAATTTTGCAAGTCTGAGCAGCAACTAGCAGAAATATTTACTAAGCCATTAGGCATTGGAACTTTAGTACACCGAAGACAGTGTCTTGGTGTAGTTGAACTAGATCAACAGTGATACTTGTTTGTTTGGCTCAAGATAAAGGTGGAGTGTTGGAATATTTATTGTAGCAAGTGGTTGCCCCTAGAGCTAAATGCCCACCTAGCACCCTGATTGCCAGCAAAACACTCAGAAAAGTTAATGCAGGTAGGTGAGTTTTTCAAATCTAGAAAAGAGTGTGAAATATTTTTTGAAAGAAGAAAAAAGGAATGAATCAATCTCATTCGATCAATTGAAGAAGAAGTGATCAGAGCAGAGAATGAAGAAGAAAGAAATTGATTAGCAGATCAAATCATTTAGAAGACAAAAGAGAGTTTGTTCTTGTGTCAATTGCACGTGTTTCCTCTTGTCATTCTATAAGTTCGCAGTTTATTGAATTTATCTTGTAAAGTAATGATTGCTCTAGGCATAGTTGTATGTAGCCATTAGAGTTGTAAGTTTAAAATTTAAAGTTTGAAGTTTTTACCAGTTTGAGGATTTTAGGATTTTTTGGTTGAAGCCAAATGTTCCAAGATTTTGTAATAGTTTACCATATTTGAATAGCAAGTAGGCAAGCAGGCATACTAAACTCCATTGTTCTTCCTCTGTTTATTGCATTTGAGAAGTTTATTGTTGAAAGCTTCATACTTTAGCTCTGTGGTTTTAATGGTGGAAATATTCATGTTGTAAGTCTGGACATTCGGTCTAGTCTTTGTCTGGGTTATAACTTTGCAATTTAAACAAAGCTCACTTAGCATCCACTTCTGTTGAGCACCAGTTTGTAGTGGCTATCATCCTCACTCGACATTGCATTCTGCAGAGCTCACTCAGTATTTATTTGTGCTAAGTTTCCCTTTGAGTGCAAAGTCACTTAGCTTCCTCTTGTGTCAAGCTCAGTTGACACACACTTGTCACTTGGCATCTATTATTGTTGAGAAAAATTGCCACTCAGCACTTTCATGTGCCAAACAAAATTTGCACTCAGTAATAGTTGTTGCCAAGAAAAAAAAATTTAGTTTGTGATTTTTTTTTTCATAGAATTACCGTTGGAATAAGATGGATAACATAATTATCATGGTATTGCTTGAATATACCTAAAAGCATTCTCCACATCCTTCACCTCCTTTGAACAAAGTAGGGCTTATTGCGGTTACCCTGGATGCAAAAGGCGTTGCCTTCACAAGGCTACCCTACTCGCATGCTCCACCTATTCAATCACAATTATGCAAAAGCTTTTCTAGTACCCCTTTAACTGAGTCCAGTAGTGAAGAAGAGTACACCAAATTATATATAAGGAATCATATTGAAAAGTGGTATATTTACCCCCACTTCCATCTCCATCTAAACTTCCATACCATGTCATAGTAGCTTGCTGCAAATCTGTATGAGCTCCAGCAATGGAAAATATGCATGGAATTATCAAGCCCAACTTCACCGCCATTCCCATGCAAGCACCCATATACAAAATAAGGCTACACTAGATTAGATATTGCTACTAGATGAGAAGATTTGTAAAGTATTGAGAATGGTGTTTCAACTTTGTAAGCTTTTTCAAGAAAATTGAAGAAAATTCTATAATTTGTTTGTGGTAGTTTTCCAAATATTTATAAGTTGGAAAAAGGTGTATGAGTTGTTAAAAATGTGTCTTGTCCCTAGTACAATATAGAAGGGCTATTTTTAGAGTATTTCATATCATTATGCTATGTTGTTTCAAAATGATATGTTTTGCAAACCACATTCAACTAAACTCCATGTTATTTTTATTTAAAAATGTTCCATGTAGATGAGAAATCAACAATGAAATTACTGGATTGTTCCAAATAAATTTATGGTTTTAAAATTCAGCATACTCACCTTCCACCTTCCATGTCTATAGGTTGCAAAAAAGAAAAAGGAAAAATATCTAATAATTGAGGTAGACCTTTACATACTATCAAACAAACCTAATCTTTCAATAATCATACAATCAATAACTTTCTTCCTATAAAATAAGTATTGACTTCATCTTTTATGGAGATATATAGGTTTAAAATATTGTTGAAGACCATAGATATTCAAAATTGTTGAATGAGAAAAAAATTACTAATATGTTTTAAGTTATATGTCAATGGACCCAACAAATGGAACTAGACATTTTATAAGTTTCCATCTTTTATGAATCAAACAAGTTGATAATCTCTTCTTACATTGTATATATGTGTTTCTTGTCAGTTGTTAACTTCATTTTATGTTTGTTGATGTAATGATATTTTTTATTACAAAGTGTGTTGGAGAAATAACTTGAGTGGATCTTAGTTCTGTGGGAAGTCTTTGGGTTTGTCTAGTTGCATAAAGACTTATCCACTAAAATATACATATTATAAGGTGTATGTTAGTATAACTAATTTTGAACAAGGTATAATAGACTTAGATCTTATTAATGTGGTTAAGAGAAAGTCTTTAGACTCAATGGATATGTAAGGTGTAAACAGTTTTTCCCTAATGATTATGGACAAAATCAATATGCAAAGTAATTCAATATAAAAATTAATGATAGTCTTGTTTCTATAGAAAATAGAATCCTCCTTGATCAATGGGTAAAAATGTCATTTTATGTATTGATGAACATCTACAATGGGTATATATTTTTTATTGTGTAAAATAGTCACATTATATAATGCTTTGGATTAATGTATTAATTTTCATGTGTAGTTTAAATATCATAATAGTGGTACAAAAATTGTTTTCCTACCTCAAGTTTCTTGGTGGAATATGATGATCAAGGTAAATAACATTTTCTACTCAAATGATTAGATTGCATTTAAAGTATCTAGCTTGATTGATCAACAAACCTTGCTCAAATGATATTTTGTTTTTCTAAATTAGCTCTACTCAAAGTGTTTACCATTGAATCTAGCTTAATTCCTTTGATCTTATTTTTAATTTATCTAAATATTTGACTGATAATAGGACCCAATATGATTTAAACCTCAACCGAAAGAATAATAATTAATGTATTAGATAATGATTATTGTATTTAAGAAATTAGTTATAATAACATAATCAAGTTCTTTAGAGAAGAAATATCAATTCACTCTATGTGATTGGATATTTTACATGGATAGAAAAAACAATATTTTTCACTTATAAACATATGATTTTTTCATAAGTTTTTAATAGTACCGGACTTTAGTTGAAATTCTTCTTCTTCTTTGAGTTGTTAACATCATTGGTTACATGCTGCTAGGGGACATCACAGTTTCATTTGAGGGTTTTTTTCAATAGATCTTATGTATGATCCATTATAATTTTCTTAGGAAGAATATTATGGTTTGGCACATAACCTATTAGCTATAACTTGGATGATTCCCTATTAATAAAAGATTTGTAATAATTAGTTGTATGTATTTTCAATAGTATAGTAGCTAACAAATGACAAATTTAGTTAAATAATTTCAAATTAGGAGGTAATTGACCACAATACTAATTCATTATATACTTAAAATGGCATATTAATGAAAATTGGTGGCCATCTCAACCAAGTCATTTATTAAGTTCAAATGTACAAATATGAAATAGTAAATATAGTAGACAATCAATCTTTCCTAAAAACTAGAAAAAGAAGAAAACGTTGTAACATAGTTTAGGATTTTGAAGAATTTTATGCTCATGATGATTTCTTTGCTTAAAGATTATGGTAGTATTTAATTTGCAAATTGTTAAACCATAGGACTTGTAAATTGAAAGAAAAACTAGAAAAACAAATAATAATCAATGAGAAGTTATCAGTTTGAAATTTAGGATTTTGAAGAATTTTATGCTCATGATGATTTCTTTGCTTAAAGATTATGGTAGTATTTAATTTGCAAATTGTTAAACCATAGGACTTGTAAATTGAAAGAAAAACTAGAAAAACAAATTATAATCAATGAGAAGTTATCAGTTTGAAATGCTACCTGGAGCTATGAACCAGTGAGGCCACAAACGGGGGACCTCATCTCCATGAGATTTGAACCTTGATGGTAAGGATAACAACACAACAAATCAACCATCACAACATGCCACTATTGGCAATTTGAAATGCTTTATGTTAATATATGTTGTCAAATCATTTTATTTTTAACTCTTTTTTCCAATGTAAGTTTATATATATATATATTTTATTTTCCCCAATTTCTGAATGTTATCGCTAAAACTTCTAATGAAGTAGTACATTGAGTGAAGGAGATTTGAAAAGAATATGTAAAATTATTCTTTGCATAATATATCAGTGTTGTTTGATAAGACATATTTTTAAATAAGAAGACACTCAACCACTATCTCTCAAAATATTAATATAAAGATAATATTTACAATTTTAAAGTTCAATGATGAAAGCACAATTAGTACTCTAGTAGCCAGTTTCAGTTTCAGTTTTTTCACAATACTTTAGCTTTTACTGTTTTTAGTTTTGCAAATGGACTGTTGAATTTGTTTTAGACTTATTAATTTTTTGAGGTATGTTAAATTCCATGAAGTTTTTGAAATTTTGAACGTTTTATTTTATTCATATACTACCGTACATCCACACTCCTTACTATCGCCTTCTCACAAGTGCAGAGTATGACGTTTTAAATTAGGAAACATGTTAATGTTTCTTTTGGGCATTACTGACATGTCTAGTCATATTTTACAATAAAAGAATGGTCCAATATGCTTGTTTAATTCCTTATTTTAGAATAGGACTTATGCACATTTCTAATCCTTTGAAAAGAGTTACATTGGACCCGAAAATATAGAAGTGTATGGTCCTCCTTTTCGTAAGAGGAGTGGAATGATGAAATTTCTATTAAAGCTGGCAAAACGGTTTCCTTTAAAAAAAGATTCTATTCAATTTGGTCCAAATAATTCAACTTGAGCCATGTCAATAATAATGTTATGAGAATTGGACAATGGAGTTTTTATCCTAGACAAAAACTATGTACCTATAGATGATTATATTGCAATGGCGAAAATTTTCCTTTTAATATATCTTAGTTATTTAAGTGATCCAAAGGTGAACCTCAATAGAGGTTAAAACCTACAACAATGTAGTAATAAAGATTAAGCTATCAAGTTTGAAGGAGCGACATTCTTATCATTGAATACGAAGTGCTGCAAATTAAGTTGGATAGTTTGTATAGTTATACAATGAATACGGTACATTTTCAAAGCCAAAATTGATTCATCTTGTTTTGGCTATATGGATATAAGCAACATTTTGAATGACTTAGTTGTCCCAGTAATGTAATGCAAAAATATTATATTTCAAAGCTTTAATTATCTTCTTGTAGAAACATAGGAGCTTGTTTCTTAAACACTATAGAGGATCTAATATTGGTGGATTAAATTAAGAGAACAAATTTATTCTTGATGACACTCTAACATGTGTTACCATGCAGAAAAAATCAGATAAGGATTTTGAAGGCTTGGAAAAAACTGAATGTATTAGTAGCAGGCATAAAGCTATTGAGAGCCCTATGTAGCATAATAACAATATCTTTCACTTCAAAGGAGTCATGGAAGTTGGAGTGTTGAGTTATACTATCTTTGTAAGGCCTTCCAAAGGGATCCAAAAGAATTAATCTAAAGTTTTACTAAGTTTTCCAAAAAAAAAAAATTTAAACAAGAAAGATAATCATACACATCAAACACATAGTAGCGGAAGCAATAACATACTAACAACTATAAGCATACATAACAGGTTACATTTCCTAAGGATCCCAAGATGTTGAGTCACATTTAAATTTAAATTAATACTAACTCTAATAAGTACCACATCCACATCAAAGAATAATCAAAAAGTCCAAGTCCATAATAAACATTTGTTCTTGGGGTGGGGGCCCTAGCTCGGTTGGCTAAATCTTCCCTGTTGCAGGGGGTTGGTCACGGGTTCTAGTCTCCCCCATCCTCGTGGTACTGGTAGGCGTGTCCCGCCAGCGCTACTGATCACGTTAAAAAGTTTACCAGGTGCACTACAGTTTATAGGGGGGCCGTGTTGCACCGATTCCTGTAGTCTAAAAAAATAATAATAATAAATAAACATTTGTTCTGAATGCCTCTTAGAAAATTAATTCAGAATGCTCAATCATCCATTGTACATATCATAGGGTATGAAAGGCTAAAAGAATATACATGTAATGATACAACATCATCCTTGAATCCATGATACAAGTACAATAAAATAAAATAAACTAATAACATATATGATACATCCATTCATCATAAAAGATATAAACATCTAACATAAACCACAACTATCCATCATAAAACATAACTAACTAAGTGTGTGGTTCCTCCAAAAAGTCAATAGCATCATGAGACCTTCATGGGCCCTAGCCATCCCACACATGTAACATCCCAAGCCACCAAAGAGATCATTGGTACTATCATAATAGGGATGTCACACCTAAACATGCTAAAACATATGCATAAAGAAATTTGTCATACTAGAATAAAGCATAAGTATACAACATCATCTAAAAATGATAAACAAGCATACCAAGAAGTTTCAGTCATGGTGACTACGGACAAATCTCAATGGTAAGAGTAAAAAGTACTACCACCCGATCATGTGGAACCTAAATGGTCCCACTCCCACTGTGCTGAGGAGATAGTCTCAAGCCCCAAACATGATATCAAATCATATAACACAAATACTCTCTAAGTCCAGGAATCCTAACAGTATATTAACTCAAAGGTTCCAACACATGGATCGACATCTAGACCTAGAGGCACCACAAACACACGTAGGAATCTACTATATAACCGAGCAAGTCTCATCGTACAAATCAAATTCAAAGTTACCCGAGCAATCCCTTAGGAATCATGGGTCCCTAGTGATCCCTGCGGCCACTAGTATTCTCTCATACTAAGGAGGCATACTATGGAATGCAAGGTCGTAACCAAGCATTCTCTCTACTCCCATCTTAGTCTGTACTAGCACTTGAGGCATGGGCGAGAACATACAATTAATCTTGTTGGGTTTATTTTACTCTCATTTAGTGTAAATGTTATCACTTATTAAAACAACTTACAATGAGTTACCCTGGCAGCCACTTAGGGCCCCAACCCCCATTGCAAGCCACTTTCTGACACTACATATAGATAACCTACCCTAGGCTCATGAAATCACAAATCACAAAGTCACATCAGTCCTATACAAGCCACTAGAAAGCATCAAAAGATAAGCAACAATAATCACGTCAGTTCTCCACATGAAACTGGAAAGCATCAAATGATAATCTTGATGATCACAATATTTCTCCATCAGCAACTGAAGGCATCAATGATAAGTCACAATAACTAATGGTTCTCAATGAACAAAAAGAAAATGTCCCAAAATAAATCACAATACTGATCGAAGACTCCAAAATGGTTAAGTCAAACATGTCACAACATGACATCATCAAGAACATAGCAAAACACTTCAGTCCCATCAAGGTGACTAGAAAGAAACCCAAGTATAACTGATCAAGGACTCATAAATGGTTAAGTTAGATGCCTCATAAACATACACCTTGGCTTCACAAAAGAAGACTAGAAAGCAATAACAACCAGTAATTATAAACATATCATAGAGCTTACCATCGCATTGCAATGCTTGAATATTAAAATATCAAGATCAAAACACCATCACATCACAATCACATAACCCCCAAGCCTCTGGTAAACATCCTAAACTAGTCAACACTCTAAGATCACCCAAGCACCAAACATAGGCAACATACAGATACAAAGTGTAAGTTTCATAGTCTAGCTTGATTTGAAAATACACACTAGGATTAAAAATCAAGTTTCAATATACACTTCAAGTGTATAAGATTCTCAATATTACCCTTATAATACACCTGTATATTTGTTTGAATGAAAATTAAGGTTTTACCCCCATAATACTTGAAAACAATCTTTCTAAAAATTAACTTAGGGTAAATGTTTGAATTACTCAAATCATTAAGATTATAATTAATGATCTCTCAATGAATTAATTCTGATTTTATTAAAGATCACTATTATTATAAAATGAATCATTTTCCATTAAGTACTCCCCTTTAATTTGATCTCCATTAAATTAACTTCAATTATTAATTAAACTTAATTAAAATATAGTTATTTAAATTAATTAATAATTTATATTCACATTCATAAACTAATAATTAGCATTACAAATTACTTATTGGTATTTAATAATTAATATACAAAAGCTATTTAAAAACCATCTTTAATTAATAATTTCTATTAATTATTAAATTTATTAAATAAGTATTAATAAATTAATTTAATAAATATTAATAAATTATTAATAAACTTTAAAAAAAATGAATTTTAATAAAATTAAAAAAAAATCTTTTTAAAAAAAAAAGTTACCTTAACTACGTTTATAGCCTGACGGCTATTAATTAAAGACTGCGAGCCGCAGGCCAGTTGTAGCTATAGTAGTAGTACTATGTACTATTGCTATTGTCATAGTTTGTACTATGGTTAGCACAACATTAAAGATGCCAAAGGTAAGTGGGGATGGGGTGGGGTAAACTGACCCCCCCCACCCCGACTCCCCCCCCCCCCCCCCCCCCCAAAAAAATATATATATATATATATCATTAATACTTAAAAACCATGTTCCCATTTGTGTATAATTTGAAATTTATTCTATTTTAAATTTTATTTAAAATAAAATTCCTCTTCCAAAGCCAATTTTTCCCCTTCCACTAGCAAGTTAAAAACATATATATATATATATATATATATATATATATATATATATATATATATATATATATATATATATATATATATATATATAAATGATTACCAATTAATCTGATAGAACTAACCATTCAAATTTCTAAATTAAATTTTTCCTTAAAAGAATATCATCTCTTTTCAATATAAAATTTATATAAAAAATTTCTTCTCTCTCTTTTTAATAAAAATTCCCAATACGGATTTAGAATGGAAACCTGAATTACTCAGTTCAATTCTAAACATTAAGATTCTTTTTCTTTTTAAATCTCAAACCCTCCCCAGTTAAATATCTAATTTGCAAAATTAATGGACAAGGTTTCCTACGAATTTTCAACCTCTATGTATAAAGATAAACTAACATGCATATTGAAAATTCATAGAATTGAAAGCACCGATCACCAAAAATATTCAGATAGCCATTCAACAGACACGAAGAAGATAGGATTATCTAAACAACATAATTTTAACTAGGTAAGTCAACAACTCAAGAACCTACCTAGTTCTGATGCTAAAATCAAAACCACCCGAAGATTGTGAGAGAATTTGCTTCTATCCAGAAATCTCTCTCTGAAACTTTCCCATAAATTTCCTTTCAAAATTCACTTCCAATTTTGTTTCCCAAAATTTGTCTCCAAAATTTGCGTTCAAAATTTGTCTGCAAAATTCGTCCTCCAAATTCGTTTGTAAATGAAAAATGAACCCCCAAGTTGTGATATGGAGTTCTCTCCCAAAAATCAAAGCACTAATTGTGCGTTCCCCAAAGAACTCCTTGCTCACAACTCTTAACTCAAAATTAACTTTCATTAATCATTCTTTTATCTTGCATTAATCTTTTCCATGCACATTTATGAATTATTAAATTACTTTATTTAATATTCACTCGACTTCTAATTTTAATTAATATATTACTTTTAATCCCATGTGCACTTTATGAAATTAAAATAACATTATTATTTTCACTTATTTTATCTTTTTAATCAATTTCTTCTATTTTAAACTCATGCACGCATCATGCTATCTAAAATCTTTTATTAAATAATTATATATTCACTTTTTAAATTATTTTAGAAACTTAATTGATAAAATATTTATTAACTCAAATAATAATAATATTTAACATTTATTTAAAAATGAACTCTAAATATATTATTATTAAATTAACTAAATATTATCACCTTCTAAATTTATACTTAAAACTTTTATCTCCAAAATTTAATTCTTTCTATTTAATTAATTTCTTAATTAATTAAATATAATTAAATATCAAATTTCATAATAATTTTTCATTAAATTAAATCATTAATTAATCTTTTGATTAGACTTACTTAACAGAAAATACACTGAGGACTCATAAAACAACATATTAAAACCCATCATAGCAAAACACATACTAAATCAAATAAAAGGGTTATAATCATGAATTAACGTCATTTGATGCATTTAGAGGGTCCTTGAATTAGATACTTGTCCTAATTTTTGATTAGGACAAATGGCTTAATTGTTTAGGATTTGGATTTAAGAATTTATCTCCCCTCTCTTACCATTGAGATAATGTGATAGGGTATGCTCATCCTGGCAATTTAGGGAAGTCAATACCTAGTACCTAAAATCTACATAAAATTCAGCCATGTACATGCACAATAATCTAAGCTAAACAAGCAATGGCAGGAAGTGGTGCACCGTGTAGATCCTGACTAGCAAGTGGCTACGACTCCCTTCCTTAACCACATCAAAAACACCATACATAAAGAAAACAAACACGCACACCATACACATGCAGTATGGGCTAAGTATCCCTAAGTCAAACACATATTATAATCCATCTAACTTAAACATCATCAATAACTAAAATTACTAAATAATCATCATGCATACATGAAACGTAGAGTACCAAGTAATCTCATCATATAATAAACTGAATTTGAAACAATATCTAATAATCTCAAAACAATGTCACTAATCATAAAACATAAAATTGGCCTAAAAGAGTTTGGCAATGAAACCAAAATGCAAACTAGGGGCAGGCACTACATCCACCCCCCCTAGACTTAGGCTTACTCCTGGAAGCCTACAAGAAAAATAAAGCTAAGGACTTACTATTCAGGTCCCATTGGACCCTTTCCCCCTTTAGGAGAATATAACTCCACTGAGAACACTACAACACACTTAGAGCAATATGATCCCGAGTCAATGGTAAACCGAAAGCCATATTGATCCAACATTCATCCTTTCTAGCAAATACTGAAATAGATTTCCTAAACACTCTAAACAAGGATCAACATCCCTAATCCAAAGGAAAGCATACAAGATGCTATAATAACCATAAACCATACTACTAAAAAGAATAGATAAAAGACACATGGTTTGCAAAAAGAATAAGTTCAATTTGAGTTTGCCTATATTTAGGTTTATGTATAATTTCAGTTTTGAAGTTTTAAGTGTTGAAGTATGAAAGAAATATACAACTAAAAGTTTAAGTTCTATTTCAGTTCAACTAGTTATGGTTTTAGTTTGAAATAGATATACATATAACAATTTAAAGTTTTCCATTTTTGTTCAACTAGTTAACAACTAGTGGCATTCGAATATACCTAGAGCTCCCAATGTAAAAATTATGGCTTTGATAAAGGATGTAATGCCTCGCCAAGGGATCCAAAAGAATTAACCTAAAGTTTTACTAAGTTTTTAAAATATTTTTTTTTTTTAAAAACAAAAAAGATAATCATACACATCAAACACATAGTAGCAGAAGCAATAACACACTAAGAACCATAAGCATATATAATAGGTTACATTCCTTAAGGATCGCAAGACGTTGAGTCACATTTAAGTTTAAATTAATACTAACTCTAATAACTACCACATCCACATAAAAGAATAAATAGAAAGTCCAAGTCCATAATATACATTTGTTTCGAATGCCTCTTGGAAAATTAAATCTTAATGCTCAATCATCCATTGTACATGTCACAGGGTATGAAAGGTTAAAAGAATATAAATGTAATGATACACCATCATCCTTGAATCCATGATACAAGTAAAATAAAGTAAATGAAACTAATAACATACATGATACATCCATTCATCATAAAAGATATAAACAAATAACATAAACTACAACTATCCATCATAAAACATAACTAACTAATTGTGTGGTTCCTCCCAACTTTCAATAGCATCATTAGACCATCGTGGGCCCTAGCCATCCCCCATGCGTAACATCCCAAGTCACTAAAGAGATCATTGGTACTATCGTAATAGGGATGTCACACCTAAACATGCTACAACATATGCATAAATAAATCTATCATACTAGAATAAAGCATAAGTATACAAAATCATCTAAACATGATAAACAAGCATACCAAAAAGCTCTAGCCATGGTGACTACGGACAGATCTCAATGGTAAGAGTAAAAAGTACTACCACCTAATCACGTGGAACCTAAATGGTCCACTTCCACCATGTTGAGGAGATAGTCTTAAGTCCCAAACAGGATATCAAATCATATAACACAAATACTCTATAAGTCCAAGAATCCTAATAGTATACTAACTCAAAGGTTCCAACACATGGGTCGACATCTAGACCCATAGGGACCACAAAGATACGTAGGAATCTACTATATAAGTAGGCAAGTGTCATTGCACGAATCATGTTCAGAGTTACCCGAGCAATCCCTTAGGAATCTCGGGTCCCTGGTGATCCCTACGGCCACTAGTATCCTATCATACTAATGAGGCATACTATGAAATGCAAGGTCGTAACCAAGAATGCTCTCTACTCCCATCCTAGTCTATACTAGCACTCAAAGCATGTGCAAGAACATACAATTAATCTTGTTAGGTTCATTTTACTCTCATTTAGTGTAAATGTTATCACTTATTAGAATAACTTACAATGAGTTACCCTGGCAGCCACTTAGGGCCCTAGCCCCCATTGCAAGCCACTTCTTGACTCTACATATAGATAACCTACCCTAGACTCATGAAATCACAAATCACAAAGTCACCTCAATCCTATACAAGCGACTGGAAAGCATAAAAAGATAAGCCATAATAATCACATCAGTTCTCCACATGAAACTAGAAAGCATAAAATGATAATCATGATGATCACAATAGTTCTCTATCAACAACTGAAGGCATCAATGATAAGTCACAATATCCAATTTTTCTCAATGAGCAACTAGGAAATGTCCCAAAATAAATCACAATACTAATCAAAGACTCCAAAATTGTCAAGTCAAACATGTCACAATATGACATCATCAAGAACATAGCAAAACACTTCAGTCCCATTAAGGTGACTAGAAAGCAACCCAAGTATAACTAATCAAGGACTCATAAATGGCTAAGTTAGATGTCTCATAAACACACACCTCAACTTCACACAAGAAGATTGGAAAGCAATAACAACCAGTAATTATAAACATATCATAGAGCACACCATCGAATTACCATGGTTCGATATAAAAGAATCAAGATCAAAACACCATAACATCACAATCACATAACCCCCAAGCCTCTGGTAAACGTTCTAAAATGGTCAACACTCTAGGATCACTCACGCCCCAAACATAAGCAACATACCGATACAAAGTGTAAGTTTCATAGTCTGGTTTGATTTGAAAATACACACTAGGATTAAAAGTCAAGTTTCACTATACACTTCAAGTGTATAAGATTCTCAATATTACCCTTATAATACACCTGTATATTTGTTTGAATGAAAATTAAGGTTTTACCCCCATAATACTTGAAAATAATCTTTCTACAAACTAACTTAGGGTAAATGTTTGAATTACTTAAATCATTAAGATTATAATTAATGATCTCTCAATGAATTAATTCTAATTTTATTGAAGATCAATATTATTATAAAATGAATTCTTTTCCATTAAATACTCCCCTTTAATTCGATCTCCATTAAATTAACTTCAATTATTAATTGAAATTAATTAAAATATTTGTAATTAAATTAATTAATAATTTATATTCACATTCATAAATCAATAATTAGCATTACAAATTACTTATTGGTATTTAATAATTAATATACAAAAGCTATTTAAAAACCATCCTTAATTAATAATATCTTTTAATTATTAAATTTATTAAATAAGTATTAATAAATTAATTGAATAAATATTAATAAATATTAATAGATTTTATTAATAAACTTTGAACAAACTGAATTTTAATAAAATTAAAAAATATATTTTAAAAAAAAAGTTACCTTAACTATGTTTATAGCCCACCGGCTATTAATTAAAGACTATCATCCGTAGGCCAGCTGTGGCTGCAGTAGTAGTACTACATACTACTGCTTTTGTCGTAGTCTATACTACAATTAGCGCAACATTAAAGCTGCCAAAGGTAAATGTGGATGGGGTGGGGTAAAACCCACCCTCCCAAAATATATTTTATAAAAAAAAATTTATATAATTTTTTTAAAAAAATCATTTAAAATTTAAAACCATGTTCCCATTTGTGTATAATTTGAAATTTATTCTATTTTAAATTTTATTTCCAATAAAATTCCTCTTCACAAGCCAAATTTTCCCCTTCCACTAGCAAGTTAAAAACATGTGTGTACATATATATCTATATAATTTTTAAAAAATGATTACCAATTAATCTGATAGAACTAACCACTTGAATTTCTAAATTAAAAATTTCTTTAAAAGAATATCGTCTCTTTTGAATATAAAATTTATATAAAAAAATTCTTCTCTCTTTTTAATAAAAATTACCAAAACAGATTTAGAATGGAAACCCGAATTACTCAGTTAAATTCTAAACATTAAGATTTGTTTTGTTTTTAAATCTCAAATCCTCACCGGTTAAATATCTAATTTGCAAAATTAATGGACAAGGTTTCCTAAGAATTTTCAACCTCTATGTATAAAGATAAATTAACATGCATACTAAAAATTCATAGAATTGAAAGCACCGATCACCAGAAATATCCAGATAGCCATTCAACAAACAAGAAGAAGACAGTATTATCTAAATAACATAATTTTAACTAGGTAAATCAACAACTCAATAACCTACCTGGTTCTGATCCTAAAATCGCAACCACCCGAAGATTGTGAGAGAATCCACTTCTATCCAGAAATCTCTCTCTCTGAAACTTTCCCATAAATTCCCTTTCAAAATTCGCTTCCAATTTTGTTTCCCAAAATTCATTTCAAAAATTTGTGTTCAAAATTTGCCTCCAAAATTGGTCCTCCAAATTTGTGTGTAAATGAAAAATGAACCCCCAAGTTGTGATATGGAGTTCTCTCTGAAAAATCAAGGCACTAATTGTGCGTTCCCCAGAGAACTCCTTGCTCACAACTCTTAACTCAAAATTAATTTTCATTAATCTTTCTTTTAACTTGTATTAATCTTTTCCATGCACGTTTATGAATTATTAAATTACTTTATTTAATATTCACTCGACTTCTAATTTTGATTAATTTATTACTTTTAATCCCATGTGCACTTTATGAAATCAAAATAACATTATTATTTTCACTTATTTTATCTTTTTAATCAATTTCTTCTATTTTAAACTCATGCATGCATCATGCAATCTAAAATCTTTTATTAAATAATTATATTTTCACTTTTTAAATTATTTAAGAAACTTAATTGATAAAATATTTATTAACTCAAATAATAATAACATTTAACATTTATTTAAAAATGAACTCTAAATATATTATTATTAAATTAACTAAATATTATCACCTTCTAAATTTATACTTAAAACTTTTATCTCCAAAATTTAATTCTTTTTATTTAATTAATTTCTCAATTAATTAAATATAATTAAATATTAAATATCATAATAATTTCCATTAAATTAAAACATTAATTAATCTTTTAATTAGACTTACTTAATAGAAAATACACCAAAGACTCATAAAACAACATATGAAAACCTATCATAGAAAAACACATACTAAATCAAACAAAAGGGTTATAATTATGAATTAACGTCATTCCACGCATTCAGAGGGTACTTGACTCAGATACTTGTCCTAATTTTCGATTAGGACAAATGGCTTAAGGGTTTAGGATTTGGACTTAAGAATTTATCTCCCCTCTCTTACCATTGAGATAATGCGATAATGTACGCTCATCCTGGCAATTCAGGGAAGTTGATACTCGATACCTACAACCTACATAAAATCTATGCATGTACATGTACAATAATCTAAGCTAAACAAGCAATGGCAGGAAGTGGTGCATTGTGTAGATCCCGACTAGCATATGACTATGACTCCCTTCCTTAACCACATCATAAACACCATACATAAAGAAAACAAACACACACACCATAAACATGCAGTATGGGGTAAGTATCCCTAAGTCAAATACATATTATAATACATCTAACTTAAACATCATCAATAACTGAAATTACTAAATAATCATCATGCATACATGAAATATAGAGTACCAAGTAATCTCATCATATAATAAACTAAATTTGAAACAATATTTAATAATCTCAAAACAGTGTCACTAATCATAAAACATAAAACTGGCCTAAAAGAGTTTGGCAATGAAAGCAAAATGCAAACTAGGGGCAGGTACTACAATCTTTGATTAGTTTTTACTAGACACACATGAATTAGCTAGAGAGCCTACAAGGATGTTTCTCTAAGTTGAATAACCTTGCAAATCATGTAAAGTTAGATTATTTTCCTTAAAAAACACATGGTAACTAGGATGCCTCATATGGTTGAGATAATTTTTGGGTTTCATCAATGGTATGGTATCGAAGTGGAAGTGTATATAAGAATACCAGACAAAAAAATTCTATCTAGATCAATATAAATCAATTGAAGAGGCCAAAAGAACTTGGACTTCACAATATGGAAAGTGCATGCTATTAGAGGTGAAGACTTATGTTTCATGTTTGGAACTTCAAATAAATGTGGATTTTGAATTTTAAAGTAGAGAGTGCATTTCTATTGTTTGTATAATATTATAAAAAAATCATTTATTTGTGTCATTTTTTGGGATTTTTAGATGAATATGATATAGAATATTTTAATTAAAGAGAGTCTTTAGGAATTGGAGTACTATTCTCATATTCTTCTTATGCATTCATCATATTTTTAGATGTTGTTTTTATACCTTTCTTGAGCTAGATAGGATTTTATGGCATAGGTATGCATCTGTCATACTTGAAGTGTTTTCTCTGATGGGTTTCAACTTCTATGTAACTATTTTATTATAAAAATATAGCTATCATTCTATATTTTTTTAATTTAGGTATTTCTAGTTTTTCACTTAATAATTTTAAGTCTAATATTTTTGGATAGAATCTTGTTTCTATTGGTTTTATGAGGCATTTTTTTAGAAATAAGCAAGTGCCATGTAGTGGCTTCTACTTGCCTTATAGTTTATATAGGAATATAAAATATAATTTAAATAATATATTTTATAGTTTTTCTTATAATACTATACTTTTATATAGTAACTAAAAATATATTTAATTTTTATCAAAAAAATGACAAGGAGAGAAAATTGCAAAATGTGACCTTTGCAAATAATGACATACAATAAATAAATCAAAGAGGGCAACCAAGAAACTTAAGGCTTCCAATAGAGCTACTTGTTTAGGCATCCAAGAACCCTAGCAATAGATAGGATAAGCCAAGGAAAGTCTCTGATCTCCACCCATCCTCCAATAAAAACCTTGCAGAGCTCAATTTTATTTTTAAAACATCAAATCAGTTTTCCATCTTAGATAAAATAGATAGTCTAGAACTACATAATAAGCTGAAAAAAATCATGAATCAGGGTCTATCTCAGTAGCGAACCTAACAAACAATGATGAAAGAATAGGGCATCAAATTTTGGAAATACCAAATAATACTTCTAGTAATTAAACCAAATGGTGTCCATTTGAAGTCTCTTTGGCCCCTCTTTCACATGTCCAAATTAAATTGAGTAAACTTATGGCTATATCCTAGAGTGTGGATAAGAATTCTTCCCTCTTATTTTCTCTACATTAAGTCTTGACAGACAAATCCATTTTTTCAACCTTACTAAATATGCAAACAATAACAAAAATACCCTATATGCTCAACAGACAGGCTTTTTAGCAGATCCCTATGGGGATTCCTTTTCCACCCACAAGATTCATCCTTGGAAGATTGAGAACTCGAGTATCAATCTTTACCCATCCACTCCCAAAACTTATATCCCTCCACATCAAAGGAACATGGATCCATTTTCTCCTTCTCATCTTATTACCCTATCCCTTTTTCCATTCACCCCAAACCCTATCAAAACTGAAAGAAAGGTCCTTATTATCAATAATCAAGAAAATAAAAATCGATTGTAGAAGTATCTAAATGTTGGTTTATTTGCATTGTAGAATGGGCCTAGATCAGAAATGTACAATCTCATTACTTGGCTTGAGGATTTTTGAAAAAAATTAGGTCAGTATTTCTCACCATTCTGATAAACTAGTATACATGCATTGTAGTGATGAGTATGTCAAAAAGGACTTCCTTTATGTTTCTTATTGTTTCTTTAAAGGACATGCGATGAAATTCTTTGAGTGGTTTCCAGACTGTAAGGAAGATAGTTTAAATTCTTGATACCCACCTAGATCTCCCTTCAATCCATCCCACCGCAACTAATGCAAATAGAAATCATCATGAAAATAGGTCTTTCATTTGGAGATTTGATTGGTTTGGATGCCCCTTTTGAATTCTACAATAATATCAAAATTTTGATTAAATTTAAGGCTAATAACATGGAATTCGATCCCATCAAAGTAATAAGCAACAAATCTTTCTATAAACTAAACTTCTAGAGATGTGATGGAAATTTTTTAGAGATTATTAGACTAGATGATGAGAGGAAAATCACCTTCAAAAAGTTGCAACCTACTATAGATCTTCTTGCTACTTTCTCCATGATGAACATAAGAAGTCAAAGATTATGTCAAGAGCAATCCATACTTGAGCAAGGAAATATGGAGGCTCCTCAAGACTCAGCATAAAAAGCAGGCTCAGAGATAGATTTTGAAGTAGTAGAGAAAGGCAAGACAACTAATTCAAATCCTCCTATGAAGGACAAAAATAGTCCTCTACATACTCTTAAGAAAGATCAAAAGGAATCACTTAAGCCAATACCAGAGGACAAAAAGGAAAAATTTGAAAACACAAAAATGGAAAATCTCCCATTATCAGTTAAGAATAAAGGAATCACTAAAGTGACAGATTTGAAGGAATCAAAAGGAATTAGTCCTAACTTGCAAATCCAACCCAAGCAATATGACATAAGTTGCAAAGATCTCATGGGAGGAACAAATGAGATTAATTGAGATATGGCCAATACAAGATGAGAAAATATAGTTATCAGCAATAAATAGCTTTTAAAAGTTCAAAGTATGCAAAGAAAGGTAAGAATCCAAAAGGGCTTAATGGAGAAAGGAAATTATCAAAAATTGAGCCAAGGATCTAGGTTAAAATGTCCCTTGGTAACATGATCAATAGCGTAGAAGAGATTGAAAATAACCTATTATTTTCTACTAAAGATTAGAATTATGGAAAGACCAAACTTATGAAAGTCAATCCAAAGACCCCACAGTAATAACAAGAAGAAACTATGAGGGAAACTAGAACTCCTAACACCAAGGCAATAAATACGTTTACCAAATTTTGGCAGACTCCATCTACAAGGAAGGAATCTCTAGATCATAACCTAAGTGAGCACAAGGCAAAGGGAAATATACAAAGTAAGGTAAAAGGAACATTACCTCAAGATCTTTAGGACTTTTTAAACAAGGATATGGAAAGGATTGAAGATCAAGAAATGGTAATGGTAAATGAGATTGAGAAGGAAAACTTGGAACTTTTAGCTAAAGAATTGATCCAAGCATTTGATTATGAGAATTTAGATAAGAGAAATGAATCATAGAAAGAGGATCTTATGCAACAAGTACTAAAACTAGGTGGAGACAACTACACTTATGAAGATCTAAAAAAGGATCTGCTATTAATTAAGGATGGAGAAGAAAACAACACAACTTTACAAAGACAAGAACATAAATTACCTATAGCATTGGGTGATGTTCATGATGAGGGAAGTTATGTAAAGGATTATTTGATAGATGATAGTTTAAATGATCAGACAATCATGGAAGAACAAATAATGCAAGAGCTAGTTAATGAAGATAAAGATGAAACATAAGGTAAACAATCTAAAAAGATCTTAAATGAACATGAAAACATAGATCAGTTGGGTAAAAGATTAGTGAGTTACTTTATCTAGGGAAGGGGAAGATCTTTCCCAAGGTAGCATGAAGATCACTACTTGGAATGCTAGGGGCCTAAATGCACCTAGCAAGATATGCCTATTAAAATAGAACCTATAACAATTTGAATCAAAAAATTTCATATTACAAGAAACAAAATTGAGTAACGAAGAAGGAATTAAGTTAGAAAAGAAACTAGGTAGTTAAAATAGTTACCTACATGAATCTAGAGAAACTTCTAGTGGTTTAGGTATGATCTTGAACCCTACAAAAATTACTTTAAATATATTAAATTCAAATAACTTGTGAGTGAGTAGCATAGTCAAAAGCATCAAAACTAATCTAGAATTCATCCTAGTTAACATATATGGTCCAGCCTCTAACATAGATAAAAAGAGGTGTTATGGGATGAAATCAATATATTTATTAATAATCATAGCAATAAAATCATTCTTATTACAGGTGGCTTTAATACTATCTTAAATATAGACAAGAAATTTGGAGGCATTCAACAAACTTCCCAATCAACTAAGCAATTCAAGAATTGGTCAGATCTTAACAACCTGATAGATATTCCACTCAAAAATGGAAAGTATACATGGAACAAAAAAAGGAAAGATTTTACTTATATAGCTGAGAAGTTAGATAGATTTTTTCTCAAGGAGAATTGAGTGAATTAAACTCTGATATCCAATCTTCAATTCTTTTTATACTAGGATCAGATTACTATCCTATTTATGTCAAACTCTCTGAACCTAACAAACCAATTAGAAATCCTTTCAAATGCAAAAAGATGTGGTTCTTAGAAAAAAAATTTACGGAGATTATTATAGAATGGTGGTTTCAAGACAATTTTAAAGGTTCCAAAATGTATATTTTTGTCTCAAAAACGAAAATAATTAAAGAAAAGATACTTAAGTGGAACATTGAACATTTTAATAATATATTGAAAGAAAAATTAGACATTGAAGGAAGATTAAAAGAATTGAACTTAGAAGTAATTAAAAAGGGGATGAATAATTATAGCTATAATCTAGAGAAATAATTACTTGCCAAGTAGAAATTCATCTTGGCCAAGGAAGAAGTCTTTTGCAGACAAAAGTCAAGGGATTGGCACTTGATCTTATGATTGGCACTTGCTTGCCTGATTAAAGATCAACTCCACACAATGTCCTTCTTGATCCTTTATGATCAAATGTATCAATGTTGTATCCTTTTCTATCCTTTGTTCTTCTCTAACTGATTCTACAATTCACTCTCACTGCTAAGTCACCTTGAATGCTGTATGCAAAAATTTGATCATTCACCCCTTATTACGTTACTGTAACTTGATAAAAAATTTAGGGCTTCATCTTCCTTATAAAGACTTTGGTGGCTTAGGGTTAGGTATGAATCTATGGTTGAAATTCATCCATATTTTCCACTTAACTCTTCATCCTTTTTTGTTGGTTGCATGTAATTACATAAGGAATACAAATAGATTCATCCTTATCTCCAAAAGATCAAGATCTATCCATTAGTTAGATGAAAAATTGTTTACATAGTTGTTTTTGCCATTACAAAAAAAATGTCAACATCGTGTCACTTGGTATATGAAGTTACTGATGCTTAGCATGCATTGTTTTTTTGTTTCTAACTCAGCACCTAAACTGCTTGGCATCCATTGTTTACTTAGCACTTGAATCACTTGGCATGGTTTATCTATTTGTTACTTGAGTGACTAGGCACACAAGTAACTTAGCACTCATAGCAACTTAGCACAGTCTAGTATTTACATATTGTCCTTGGCATGTATTACTAGTTTGACATGAACTTAATAAATGACTTAAGTGTGTTGACATGTAATTGTCAAAACCAATCTGAGATCAAAAATCCCCCCCTTTGCAATGAGTGTCAAAAACACTTAAATATACATAATCAATCTAATATTCTCGAGTATAACAGACTCATCCTATATACAAAAATTCAAAATTGTAAAAATTTTGTAATAACCTATATATCTCAAAATTTATAACTCACCCTGAGTTAATGTGTTTGTTTTGTACATCCAAAAATTGTTCTCCATTATAAGTATATTTGTCTCTATTGATAATCTTTGACTTCAATGCATTGTAACTTATACCTTTTCATCTAATATGCTCTATTTCTATCCTTTCTCTGTTCTTTTACTTCTTTTCTCTTTTCCTGCTCTTATGTTTTCTCCCTTTTCTATTTGTCTCTACTTTCATGGATATCTCCCCCTATGTTTATTCTCCCCTTTATTTATCTACTTTCCTCTCTTCTTTTGTATTTACTCCTCCTGTCTTTATTTCTTGGTTTTATTTCCCCCTTTCTCTTGCACTTATGTCAAATGAGCTATACACATATAGTGTATTTATCCAAAAAGGATTTATGGGCTTCCATGACGATTTTAAAATCTGTGTCCCAATTGTCACATGCAACATCCAATGACTTGATTTTGATAGCTAGCTTAGTTGCAAGGTGTCCTAGGCCATCTAGTGTAGAAAGATTGGGGTCTTTCTTCGATAGAGTTTTTGCATAGCCTATTCTTTGTGGAGAATTTCCATGTGCAGGGTGAGAGATGCCTGAATATTTGTCAATTTAGCTCTTATGTTAGCCTCTTCTACTATTAACACAACTAGTTGAATCTATGATTGAAGCAATGTGTGAAAATGCTTCTCACTCTGAGTTGGGTTCTGAGGTAGTTGTATACATGATATGTTTAGATTCCTCTCAAAGCTTGGAATTCTATGTCTAGTCTCTTGGGTGAAGAGTGCAGGGTCACACAATTTTGTGTATAGTGAGAAGATATTCTCAAGTACCTTCTTCACATCCTCAACCTATTTTTCCAATGCAACTTGAGTCAATGTTATATCACCATATGTTTTCATTGACCTTGCTCTAGAATTTATTTTATGACCACACTAAACATTTAGCATTAGTATCTAGGTCTTCATTGTTTATATTTTTCAGTATGTTTGACAATTGTTCTAGTAGTGGCTTTGTCTCTTCGGGTGTAGGCAAGTTGAATGCATCTAAAGAGATGTCTTTAATTTCTTGGAGAGATTTCTTTTTCCTATACTCTTTCCTAAGCATTTCCTGATGCTTTTTCTTCTCTAATTCTTATTGCAAAATGCATATTTGATCTAATGTCATTGTTGCATAGTCAAATTTAGGAAACACAATCTCTTCATCCAAAGTGATATCTCCATAGTGAATTACCTTTTCAACCTTAGAAGATATTGAGCCTGGCACTGAGATTTGTGGGGGTATAGCTTCCATGCTTGACTTCTGAAGAACTTTGGTAGGTGAAGAGGCAGATGTTGGTAGAGTTACCAATGCTTGGATGGCCTCTTGTTCCTTTACCTTCAGTGTTTTCTCACTCTCTTCAGGCTTGTCTTGCTCTATGACAATGACTTTACTTATACATTGTGCTTGTTCTTTAGGTATAAATGAATCTATCTATCCTGCTTGCTTTGTTGTTGTCTCTTTTTCTATAGTCTGCCTCTATTCAACTATATCAAATTTAATATTTGTGTCAACCTTTGTGGATGTCTTTACTATTGTTTGAATCAAATATTGATCACCAATAACTAAAGGGATCATAGAAGGTTTTCTTGTGTATTCACCTTATCCCTTGTGATGTCAGCTACTGCTTTTTGAAGTTCATCTACACTAATCAATACTAAATTTTTGTATAACTTTTCTTGTAGTGTAGATTTGCCTAATATCTTTTTCAAATCAGCTAAACTTAAAGGATTGATGTTTTGAGCTAAAACATCAGAGACATCCTTAAAATTTATGGTTTTTGCAAGTATACTTGTGTCATGAGGAGGACTGAAACTCTGTATTTGTGTGTCTTGCACACTGTATTCTTGTTGTTGTTGTTTAACTATTGCCATTTCATCATCTTTCTTTTTAGTCTCCTCCTCAACTTTATTTTCTTCTTCCTCCTTATCATCTTCCTTTTCATCACTTTTACCTTCAAAGGGGTCCTTCTCTCCTTGTTTAATAGTAGTTAATCCATAGGTCAATTTCCACATTTGAGTGGATTTCTTTACAACATTTTCAATGTTATTTTGAAGAACGATGAAGGCCCTATACTTTGGTGCAAACCTTCCTTCATATTTCTTGTTTTCTTTGGAAATCTTCCCTTTTGTTAATTTTGGCATTACTTGGGCTAAAGTAGATTCTCTTATCTATTTTTCCAAATTTAAACACTAATGCCACTTTTGTTCCACAATGTCATATAGGCCCTTTGGTATAGTGTTATCAAATTCAAGTGGAGTGTTCTTGAATTTAGACATCATTGCATACATTGCCTCTTCCACTTAGTTTTTCTTTTCTCTATCAAGTTTCTCAAAATCAATATTCTTTAAACCAAATAAATCTACATTATTTCTTACATTCTCACAAATGTTATCAATATCAGAAAGTGGTGTATGACTCACCACTTTGAATTGGCTTCTTCCTCTGATTCAGTTCTCTCTTCATCTGAGTCAAGTTGTGCAATATATTTGCTTCTCTATTTCTTCTACACTTGACCTCCTTGTTTTATCTGCTTAGCTTTCTCCTTGGAATTTTGTGTGGTGGCTTGTGTTCTTGCTCTGGTGATCAGTTTTGTTAGATTTATTGGGCTTGGCTTAGCAATTTTCTTAGCTTTAGCCATAGGTTGTACCTTAGCCTTTCTCTTCTTTGGCTTGGCATGTATTGGTGCTTCCTCGGCTTCTTCTTCCTTGGCACCCTTTATTTCCTTGGTTTCTTTATCCTCACCCATGCCTTGAGTCAATGTAATAGGTCCTTGTATTTTTTATTGCTCTTCTTCTTCATCCTCTTCATCTTCTTCCTCCTCTTTCTCACTTGGACCTTCACCAAATTTAGCCTTTAGCTTATTTACCAGTTTCTCCTTCTTCTTCAATTTAGATGTTGTTTTTAGTTCCATTTCAATCTTTGATTTCATGACATCATAGTTTCCAAATATTTTTGCATTCTTATCAACTTCTTCTTCTAGAAGTGTTGTGATTTTTGTTGAGGCTTCATCAATATCGATCTCATAACCTAGAGGTCCTAACCATCTTACCCTAGATGTAGCAACTTTTATTTATGTATAATCAATGTCCACAAGAAAACATATGTCATTGTAGTGTTTTTCAACCAAAGAAATAGGGATCCTGAGTCTTTCCTTCATAGACTTCTTAAAGTCTTCAAAGTAGCTTGTCATGATGGTTTCAAATTTTTCTCCCATTTGTTCAATATACTAATTTATCTACATAGATACTAACCTATTTTCTTTCTATCCTATAGTACCAAAAGATGGAAATATATTTTGTATATAGAAATATATGCAAACAAGTATTGATCTAGATTTGCACTATGCACTCTTGGTCTTCCTGACTGCTCCAAGGTTTTCTATCAATTGTTGCAGTTGAAGCTCAGTTAGATCATAAGTATGATCTTTCTACACAATCTTGTATCCCACATCCACTGCAATATAGGGTACACTATTCAATTTTCTAGATTTATA
Source organism: Cupressus sempervirens (assembly GCA_028749045.1). Lineage (NCBI taxonomy): Eukaryota > Viridiplantae > Streptophyta > Pinopsida > Cupressales > Cupressaceae > Cupressus > Cupressus sempervirens. The sequence continues at coordinate 134,277,514 of CM053784.1, read as the reverse complement.
GAACTTGTGAGGGATAACTCTTTCTACAAAGTTTATCAGTGGATCTATTATAGTGTCTATTGTCATTGCTCGTTTGTTCCACTTTTCTCCTGTATTCTTTTCTATTACCTCTTTGGAATCACTCTGCACAGTCTTTGGTTGATCTAGGGTTGGGAAACCAGTAACCCTATGGATTATTTTTTTGGTAATTATTGGTCCACCTTCCATTCATAAGGATCCATCATGTATTCAGCTCAATACTATTCTTATCCATTCTTTCTTGAATATGCTAGTAAATTCTAGGGCACATGTCAAACCATTCCTTTCAATAATTTTGAACTCTTCTTTCAAAACACCCATTTTCACATAATCTATCATAGGCTTCCCTCATTTCCATGTCACCTATTCCTCATAACTTGAAATTGTAACATTTTCTAACATCTTAAACCATTATAACATTTGGGGGAATCATAGACAATGCACTTGAGGCATCTTGTTTGTACACTATGTCAGGGGTGGCTTTGAAATTTGGTGGTTTTACTTCATTGATAACTAGTTGGACATTCAAAACCTCTTTCTCTTTTACATTCTTTGAGCTAGACACCATTCTATAAAACTAGGGTTTATGCAAACATAAACTATGTTACTCAGCTTGTGATAAGTACCTTTAAAATTTTTGAAGAACTGGAGTGAAATCATCACTAAGATCTTCACAAATTCTTTGAATGGGTATCTAAATTACCTTTCACTCTGCTTTCTCTTGCTTGAATTTGAAATGACAAATAATGAGTAGAAATCAATCATATACTCTTCAAAACCTTGCATTTAATGCTTAGTGCTTACACAACTATAAGCTCAGCGTCAACTATTTTGAAATTCACTTAGCATCAAATAATATTTCTTTACTTGGTAGCTACAACGAGTTTCGCATCAACTAACTAGTTTGGCAACTCAACACTAACTAGTATTGCACTTGGCTTATACAAAGAACATTTCATGCTTGACAACAACATGAAAGAATTAAAGTTTTAACTTGAATTTTCACAATATCTTGCATCTTTATTCATGCTAATGTATTCTTTCAGTACTATCTACTTTTGAAACTAATGTATGATATAACACTTGAATATTAGTCCCACATACCTCTTGATTGCCTAGTTTGATGAGGTATGACCACTTGAAGCATTGGGTGAAGTGATTCCTTCATTTGATGTACTGCAATCATCTCTCTTTTTCCATGTCTTGTTCATCTCACCTCTAATGTGTTCAACATCTACCTTACCTTTTCCTTTGTTGAATTCACAACTTGGTGCATTTGATCTAGTTGAACAAGACTTACTGATGTGACCAATCTTCAAACAGCTGAAAAATGTAGTTTAACACAACCATCTTTTGTAGTTTCCTTTGAAGTGTTCTAATGCAATTCTTAGGGATATGTCCATATTCTTCACAATAATGATAGCTATGTCTTGTGTTGTAATCACAATTATAAAAATTTCCATGGCTTCTTTTCTTTGCTGACTTGTTTGATGACCACATGGATTTTGATCTAAATTCAAAGGCTCTATGTCCATATTTTTAACAATTGTAGTAGTAACCATCAAATCTTGGTACATGCATGGTCCTCATTATGCATTCATGTGCCTATTGAACTTGTTTGGTGCACTTATGAAAATGATTCATATTTTTAGGATTGACATGATGATTTGTATTCTTACTCCTACACACATTAGTAGTATGTCCTTTCTTACCACAATAATGACAAGTAGGTTTGGAGTTCTTATCTTTCATGTTTCTTTCTTCAAAAACTTTGGATTATTCTCCTTCTTTAGTGCTTGTGTAGCCTAATCTTGTTGCATCATTATTGGGTCTAAGGGATTTCAGTAATTGCTCAAAGTACTTTATGGCTTCATTTGGCTTGTTGAAGCTTTCAGCAATTTCTTTTTCTCTTTTCAAATCATTCTATATCTGTTCATTTTGCAACTTCAATGTATTTAACTCAATGTCTTTGACATTCAACTCATGATGACCATTCATCATTTGGCTAAGGGTATCCAATTGAATGTTGGAGATTCTAGTTAGCTCTGTTGACTTCCCTTCCAATCTGTTTGCTAGAATTATTTTGTCTTCTTCAATCATGGCCTTGTTTTCTCTTTCCTTCTCTCCAATTATTTCCTTAATTCCTCTCTGGCCTCATCCAGTTGTGTAGAATAAGTTGTATCTCAATTCCTTGATTCTCAATAATCTTTATCAATTTGTAGACTTCCATTTCAAGATCTTTTACCATTCTTACATGCATAAGTAAATTGAAATAACATGTAAAGTAAATGCACCTAAGACATGTAATCAACACACATAACACCAGATATGATTACCTAGAAGCCCTCCAAATGAGAACATAAAACTAGGGTGTGGATAACACCCACAAATCTTTACTCTTGTAGCAATAAAATATAGCCAATTAAGATTACAATAGTTTGAGTCCCAAGAATCATGGCCTACCCCATGAAAGGCATGCCTTGTTAAAGGCTTATAAAGACTACTAACTCCCATCTTGTTGGATGATTTTAACACCCTGTTAGAAGTGTGCCTAGTTAAAGGACTTGGAATGCCACCGTGTTAAAGGATTTAGTACAGCTTGTTAGGACTACTCTACCTAGGAGATTTAACTAAAATAACCTATTAAAATTTCTTAGCCTAGATCTTGTGATTGGCAATTGCTTTCCTAATTAAATATCAACTCTGCACAATGTCCTTCTTGATCGTTTATGATTAGATGTATCAATGTTGTATCCTTCTCTATCCTTTGTTCTTCTTTAACTGATACTAAAATTGACTCTCACGGCTAAGTCACCTTGAATGCTTTATGAAAAAATTTGATCATTCACCCCTTGTTACCTTACTATAACTTGATAAAAAATTAGGGCTTCATCTTCCTTATAAAGACTTTGGTGGCTTAGGGTTAGGTATGAATCTATGGTTGACATTCATCCATATTTTCTACTTAACTCTTCATCCTTTTTTATTGGCTGCATGTAATTATACAAGGAATACAAATAGATTGGTCCTTATCTCAAAATGATCAAGATCTATCCATAAGTTGGCTAAAAAATGGTTTACATAGTTGTTTGTGCCATTAAAAACAAATATTTCAACACTATGTCACTCGACATACACTGTATTTTTGTTTCTAACTCGGCACCTAAACTGCTTGGCATCCATTGTTTACTTGGCACTTGAATCACTCAGCATGGTTTATCTGCTTGGTACTTGGGTGACTCAGCACATGAGTGACTCAGCACACATTGCAACTTGGCAACTTGGCATAGTATAGTATTTACATATTGTGCTCAACATGTATTACTAGTTTGACATGAACTTAGTAAATGACTTAAGTGCATTGACAAGCAATTATCAAAACCAATCTAAGATCAATGGTCTAAATGCTTGAAATAGTTCTTGATTTAACTATATGACCCTTTTCCAACAAACATATTAGAATAGACTTTACAATTGATGAGACAAAGAAATAAAGAGACATTTTAACCTATATTACAAAAAAAAAGTCATATTTTCAATTGAATCTAACTCTTAAGTCTTTAATTGAGTCTAAATGTTAAAAATTGTGAGACAATCTTACAAAAACAATCTTAAAATGCATGTTAATATTATTGGAAATCAAATTTTAGATTCCTCTCTTATTCCATTCTTCAAAAGATAGTAGATCTGATGTAATCTTAGGATAATTTATGATGATCATTTAAAATTGTAGTGACTGGAAATGATGGTAAAACAACATCAGTCATCCTGAATATAAAATCTTAATATAGCATTATTTAAATCTACACAAAAAATTAAATGACAAATTGACAAAAAATGTGAGTGAATCACAAAACATAGTATTGATAATGACAACAATCATTCACCCATCTTATACAAGGAGTGGTATACTATAAATCAAATGATCTTTGATCTAATTCTTGGAGCATTAATTAGTTCAAGCACAAAAAAAAAGAGGCTCTCTTTTAAACCCAAAAAGAAATGGATGCAAGAGCTTCAAATTACATATTTTAGCATTGATTACATACCTTCCATTACTTGATTTTGAGGAGGAAGCCCCTATGAGCCTAGCCCTACTCTTGCTCCCCTACCCTTCTCCATTCCCATTACATGATATGCTCTAATTGAAACTATTTATTTCTACTCTTCAAGTGTTAATATCTTCATAGACCATGACTAGAGTGAGTAGTTTACATTAAACAACTAAAAGTAGAAGACACTAGTTATTGCCACATGTCCTTGCATGTATGCTAGGTGGAGAAGTATAGGATACACATCAAGAGTGTTTTCTAATGCTAGTTGTAAACCATAGAATTTTTTATCAAATTTGGTGATTAATAAATGAAACTGCTACTAAAAAAATGGTGTAAACCAATTAAAAAATAGAATAACACAACAAAAAAATAAACTATTAAAAATAAAAGGAAGAAGACTATAGGTTTAATTTTTTTACAAAGATTTTGAAAATAGATTAATAGAGAAAAAAATGGTTGAAAACTATAGTCTCCTGCCTTTATCTAAGGCAAGGATTAGTGTTTTCAACTCTCTCTTTTGTCCCCTCCTTGATAATCATCAAAACTGCATAAAGTTTGGTATATGCTTAGGTGTGGATTACTTTCTATTAAACAAATTTTTCCATTCAAAATGATCTAGAAGATGATGTGGCTAGATTAAGTGAAGAGCATAATTTTTATGTTCTTTCAAGTACTAAAATACTTGTAACAATTATAATAAAATATTTTTAATTTAAGCCTTTTATTTATTATTGTAGAGGACCTCCCTTTGCATCTAAAGAGGACTAGGCATGCATTGAGATCATAAAAAGAGGGAAGAATAACTGATGAGGGGGAAAATGATCATGATGACATTGACGCTCCTCTTAGAGATTTCTTAAATTCAAGAAATCAAAGAAAAAGGGAAATGATTGTCATTTAAGCACCTTAATTAATGATGACTGATTTTTATGTGTCAATGAATTTAATTATGTGCTAATGAATGATCATGAGCTGTACAATGTGTTAATGAATATTGATGATTTTTGTGTTTTAATGAATGTTAATGAATCTTATGTGTTAAAGAATGCTATCATGTGATAATTAGTGAATGTTATATTTTATTTATGAATGAATGAATTAGATGTTAAAGGGGAATTTAGAGTGACTTTTTTTTTTTTTTTCTAGGAGGGGGGTGTTGAGATAATGGGTGTTGCACACATTGCATAATATTGTTATTTTATTATTTTATTTTTATTATGTAATGTTGTACCTAGATGGACGTGCAACATGTAAAGATTCCCATGAAATATTCTTGTTGAGTTGTATTGTAACATTGTAAAAATATTTTATGTAATTATTTAATATTGGGGAAAAGAATTAAATGCCCAATATTAAATGTGGGGTCAGTGGGTTAGGTAGCACATGGTTTTAGCACATGGTTTATGTAATACCACTTAGTGGTTTTGTGGGACTTGCTACTATATAAGCAGTCACAAGGGTAGTTGTTGTGAGAGAGAGAGTGACAAGAAGGAAAAAAAAGGCAAGATTCAAGCGGGACAAGGCTTGATAGGTTAGCCAAGGGAGCATTTGTGAAGATTGGAAGCATGGCATGGGATGTGTGGATTCATGCTTGTTCACATAGTTTGCTCAGTTGTGGCTATGGCCATGAAGGCTTCCATGGTTGTATGGAAATGGTATTTTTGCTGAATAATACATGATGATGGATGCTTTTGGAGGCTGGGTTTTTCCCTCAATGAGGGTTTCCCAGGGTATATCTTGTGTCACAATTTTGTGGGTATGTTTTCTATTCTCTTGCATGTGGATTTTAATTCCGTGTTTATTTCAAATTTATTATGGGTTATGTGGAAATGGTTATATTCTTTGTTTCCAAGTTTCCTTACAAGTGGTATCAGAGCTATGGTTTTATTATTTGTAACCCTAGATTGAATCCATGGAAATGCATGAGAGGATAAAAGAAAGGGCAAGATATATGAATGATTTATTGCAGATCTGAGGGTTTTGGGTTTGCTGTTATGATGGGATGTTAAAAGATTTGGGCATGTGAAATTGTTGGACAAAAAGATTTTTTTGGATGTTTCATTTAAATGAGGGTTTTGGGGGGTAGCTTGCAGAAATGACCTCCTGGGTAAAAACAAACCTCACCATTGGATCCGGGTCGACATTTCCATAAATTTTGATATATAATATGCCCTACTTTGGCCATGTTCAGAGGAAATGAAAGAGTTTTTTAGTTTCAGCCCATGATGGCCGTCAAATTTAATCTCGTCAGAATTTTCGTCACTGAAAAAATAAAAAATGAAAAATCGTACTGAAAATGGTAAAAAGACAGTTTTAGTAAAATGACCATAACTTTCTCTCAGAATATTGGATTTCACAGTTCTTACAGGTGTTGAAAAACTAATTCAGAGCACTACAAGATGGTGTAGGTTTGGTTCTATGGTTTTAAAATTTTGTCAGGGTTTAAGAGCCCTAAAGTTAGATGTTGTTTATTTTGAGCACAGATTAGGGCATAACTTGGGCATACGGAGTCAAATTTTGGACTTCAAGTAGTCAACAGAAAGCTCTTGGAGAGCTCTACACATTGGTTTAGATTTAGTGCAAGTTTGGTATGATTTATTTGTTGATATATTGATCTGAACAGTTTATAAGTATATTTTGACTATGGTAACATTGTGAGTTTATGACATTGGAGATTTAAGATTTGATGTCATTGTATACTCAGTTCATACTTCAAATTGGTCTCATGATGATATGGTTATCAGTGTTTGGTTTGGATATGCATGATGATTTGTTGGGTCTACAAGTTGTGCAGTGTTGTAAGCGGTCTATACTTACAGGTTGCATTTATAGCTTGGTTATGGGTTGTCTTTGCCCATTGATCTTTCATTATTGATGCATATTTAGATTGGTGGCTTGGATTTGGGTTGTCTATGCCCTAAGTCACATGATTTTATCTTCATGTAGAAAGGATGAGATGTTGTTACCAGGTACAGTCATGGTGGAGGATTGTGGTTGACTATTTTATGTTGACATGTTAGACATATTGAGAGCCAGATGCTCAGTTCATGGATGTGATCATGGTGTCATGGATTTTGGCATGACATGATTGGTCATACAGGTACATCCTTGATGTTCATTAACTTGGATTTCTGATTTAGCTATGGTGGTATATCTTCTTGGTTGAGGATCATGGTTATTTGGTTTCTTTTGAGGAGCTCATGATGTGCACTTTGAGTTCTTTGATGGTTTGATGCCTTGGTTGATTCTCATGGTTAGAGGATGGTTTTTTTTTTCATCATTATGTCATGGATAGCTTGGATACATGGTTTAGTGGGAGCTTGTGACAGTGATGGGGTGACAGTGCAAGATTAGTTCTTGGTTTGGTTTATATCTTCTTGGTTTGGAGAGGATGGATTTGATGATGCCATAGGTGACTTGGTACCACGGTTGAGTGGGAGTTGTTGGCATTGATATATTTATTAAGTGTTTGCAGATGTTGGAGATTTGTCTTAGATCATGTTGCTATAGAAGCGTCTTTGACATTTGCATGGTGCACTTGTTATCTTCATGGTGTTTGAAGATGGTTAGATCTTGAGGACTCATGGAGTTCTTGGTTATCTTCATGGTATGTGGAGATGGTTCTTCCTGGTATGTGTAGATGGTTTTCTTCATGGTGTGTGGAGATGGTTGCATCTTGAGGACTTACAAGGTTCTTGGAAAAGGTGTGGTTTATGCTTTTATTTGGCATGTTATCCTTGGTATAAGGATGGTTTCATTATTATGTCATAGTATACTCTTGATACACGTTTAAAGTTGTGACATGTTATGGTATGTTCAGATAGAGCATGTTATCTCTTTGGTTGAGATGGTTAGATCATGTTTTCATGTTTATGTTCCTGAGGCCATGGTTGGAACTTTGACAATGATCTTGGTTTAGTTTCTTGGTATTGAGTACACTGATCATAAGCTGGATACTTCATGATATTGTTATGTTGCATTTTGGAGTTGGCATGGATTGATTGGTTACAGGTGCTCATGGATACTTAGAGACGGTGGTGATGCTGATTTCTCTTGGATTAGAGAAGTATTTGTTGAGATGGTTGATGGTTTCAACAGGAAGTCCGAGGGGCAGTCACCTGATATGGACTTGAGAGGAGATTGTTCTTAGATGAGTCTTGGTTGGAGACTTGGGTATCTTGATGAGCATTCTCATTCCCCAATCTTGGTCTACTCGGCAGTTTGCTACTTGAGAGATATAGCCCATTATTTTCTCTCAGTTGCATTATATTTATGCTTGTCTTTCATGGATATGGATCTTCAGCTATGTTACATGAGTTAGTTCTAGAGGGTTCATTTGAGAGATGGTTTAGCATTGGTTATCTCCATGTGCATATGTTGTTATGATAGTTGAGTCTGGGAGATGGTTTTATATTGGGAATATTCCTTGAATTAGGAATGGTTATTCCTTGGTTTAGGAATGGTTTATTGAGTTTGATCTTCTTGTGAGAGGCTTACATCCATAATTAGCTATATGGTATGCTTTGGGTGTTTTTGAGGCTTCTTGTTGGGGTTTTATGGAGGAGATCATACTTGCACAGTTTACATCTAGAGGTGTGTGTAGAAGGACATGATACAGGTTATGATTTGCATGGTTTCTCTGGTCTTGGTTATCTTCCTGGATGTTCAGTTTTGCCTACATTGGATTTGAGATTGGTTAGAGATTTTGATCACTGGTTTGTGCTCATGTATGTCATGTGAGAGATGACATGGTTATTACTTTATCTCTTTCCTCTGTTGGTTGTGGTGAACTTGGGAGAGCATTAAAGACTTGTTAAGAGAGTTGTTCTTGCAGGATATTAGTTTATGTATTGTGGATGTCCTTGATACTACATGGATTCACTTCTTTGAGATGTTGTGAGTGGATTGGTTATAGATTTGACATTATCTTTTGCAGTGGGAGCTTCTTGGTATATATGTGGCATGTATTGCTCTTGAGGCTTGTGATTGCAGGTTATAGATTGGATATGTCGGTGATATGAGATTCACTTGTTATACCTTCGAGGTATGGATAGTTGGATGGGTTTGGCACTTGCTGTGGGTGCTATTTCAGCTATGAATATTTTGACAACTACGGATACATGTGATTACCTTTGGATTAGGTTTTTTGTGCTTGGAATTTCAGTTGGTACAAGATTTTATGATCTTCTAATGCGACAGGTTGGGTGGCTTTCTCTTTGGATGGCTTCTATGTATGTCCAATGGGAGTGGCATAATAGGAGGTGAGATCATTCATGTTTGAGATGCTGGATACTTTGATTTTGTTGCGGGTACCAGGATGGAGCACTTGGTGTATTTTTAATCCATGATGGTGTATGTGCTAGGAGGGATTGTTCCCTTGTTCATTTATGTGGCTACAGATTGACCCTATGCAATGTATACAACAAGTGGGAGATTGTTGAGATAATGGGTGTTGCACACATTGCATAATATTGTTATTTTATTATTATTTTTTATTATGTAATGTTGTACCTAGATGGACGTGCAACATGTAAAGATTCCCATGAAATATTCTTGTTGAGTTGTATTGTAACATTGTAAAAATATTTTATGTAATTATTTAATATTGGGGAAAAGAATTAAATGCCCAATAATAAATTTGGGGTCAGTGGGTTAGGTAGCACATAGTTTTAGCACATGGTTTATGTAATACCACTTAGTGGTTTTGTGGGACTTGCTACTATATAAGCAGTCACAAGGGTAGTTGTTGTGAGAGAGAGAGAGTGACAAGAAGGAAAAAAAAGGCAAGAGTCAAGCGGGACAAGGCTTGATAGGTTAGCCAAGGGAGCATTTGTGAAGATTGGAAGCATGGCATGGGATGTGTGGATTCATGCTTGTTCACATAGTTTGCTCAGTTGTGGCTATGGCCATGAAGGCTTCCATGGTTGTATGGAAATGGTATTTTTGCTGAATAATACATGATGATGGATGCTTTTGGAGGCTGGGTTTTTCCCTCAATGAGGGTTTCCCAGGGTATATCTTGTGTCACAATTTTGTGGGTATGTTTTCTATTCTCTTGCATGTGGATTTTAATTCCGTGTTTATTTCAAATTTATTATGGGTTATGTGGAAACGGTTATATTCTTTGTTTCCAAGTTTCCTTACAGGGGGAATGAGTTTCCACCTTTGCATGGTTAGCCCTATTTAGTAAAGAGTATCAAATAATTATCTAAAAAAAATGAAGCTTAGTAAGGTTTCTCCTTATATAGGATCTCAAATGTACCTAAAAATTACCTCTAATTTATGCCTCCAATGGTTTTCTTTATGCAAATGTGGGTGTTTTATTGCAAGTTGAGGCATCCACGAACTACGAAGCTAAACAATAGATTCCTTTGTATGACTATGGTGATTTACAAGTTCTATTCTTTGAATGTAGAAGAAGTCCATGGTTCATTTCCTACTTGTGTATATCCTAAATATTTATCTTCTAACTTTTTTTATAGACTCAACTAGACACACATGACATGCTTTCTCATATTAATTTGGTTCTTGAGGCAGAGGTATGCTCATCTATCCTCCTTATGTTGTGGCTTGTCTAGTATGGATAGATCCATATGACTTTATATCTCAAATCTATATTTTTGGTTAGTTAATGATATATAGAAAACCTACAGTAGAAAGAAGTTCTACTTATATAAATTGTCACATTTGTAGTAGGATGAGTGCTCCATTCATAAGGATCCTCCTCCATATTATAAATAAGGTTCAATAAAATGATATTTGAATCATAATTGAAAAATAAAAACATAAATATTTTGGATATGATAAAATTATTGGCTAGGCTTGATGCCTTAAGTTTATTTATATCAACTACTTAAGATACATAGATATTTGTGCAATCAACTTCTCTCTTATATATAGGATTTTTTTTTTTTCTAGGATTATTATTGCACTTCTTTTCATATAGCTAAGATTTGTTTCATGTCTATGATGAGTCAACCGTTGACCATACTTGATATATATATACACAAGGAACATCGCCCTTATGTATATACATTGTTATATTACATTCTTTAAGGCTATAGTTGTTCTGAATTTTATTGGGCTAAGGTTGTTGCATGGTCATAGTAATCAACTATCAACCAACCTTGGCTTGTCCTTATTGCAAATTATTTGTAGTTTTTTTAAAAAATAAAATTAATTTTCTTTATGATGTGTCCTTGTGGGATTTTTCATGATTGTATGAGTGTGTTGTGAAGACACTTGTGTAAACTAATTGTGTAGGTCAAAACCATGAGGGTGCTACACTAGTTTCTTACAAATGAGGATTCCAACTATTGACCCTATGGCAAGACATGTTGCCAATTAGTGAAAAAAACTTAAGTCATCTAGGAAGGTTGGTTAATACTGCCATTGAGCTTTCCTTCAATCATCATTTTTGGTGTAGCTTGAGCAAATTGAGGATATCCAGTGTAAATTGAGTTCATAGTGTAACCCAAGTTCTCAGTCTGAACTGAGCTCACAATATTCATTGAGTTCTTAGTATGAACCAAGCATCTAGTTCAAGTTAGACATGCTTTAGTGTTACTTGAGTTCTAAAGTATTACCTAAGCATATAGTGTTACCTAAGTGTCATAGTCTCACCTATGCTCACTGTATTTCCTAACCTTTAGCATAACACCAAAGTGCACAATGTGGCCCAAACATCAACATTTGGATGACTTGAAGGTATAATTTGATTATTGTAAAGATATATCTTGTTTAAGCCGACTTGGAAAGGATATATTGTTTGATGGATATATAAGGAAGGAAAATTGTTTTGCCTAAGATGAGAAACATGTGAATATGTATGGAATATAAATAAGAGAGATATAAGCCCATGAAGCAAGAGAATATGGAATACAACAGGAACATAGAGAAGATTGAGTAAGTAGGCTACCAAGTAGTATAAAGGGTAGAGCAGAGTCATATCTATCACAATTAGGTGATTACAATCTTCAAAGGATCTATTTCAAAAAATCAGTTGCAAATAAGGATCATCCTACTAATTTCATCCTAATAGTTGCATCAGGTAAATCCTATAACAAGGTGGACTTAACGGTGCTTTATAAGATCTCTTAACATAGTAAATACTTCATTGTATTGTAAAATTCTTTCACAAGGTGGACCTATCAGTCCTTCATACTCCTAACATAGTGGATCACCAGAAGTGATCAATTGTAAGCCCTAATAGACTAACTTTATTTTTGCTGTAGTGAAGCATTGTGGGTTTCATCCCTACCCCAATTTTACCATCTCCTTGGAGGTTTTTTGGGTTACCAAATATTATGTCAAAGTGTTATGGTGTTTCTTTCTTTATTGCTTTATGTTCATGCATGACAGTATATTAGATAATCTAATGAAGTAAAGCAAAAGTATTCTAAGTGTGAAAAGTTTAAGCGGTTCCTAATTCACACCCCCCCCCCCCCCCCACTTAGTCAAATGTCTATCATTACATTTCGAACAATTGGTATCAGAGAAGGTTCTCCTATCATAGGCTTAACATCTTGAAAGTAAATATATAAGGAAATGGAAGTGTGTAAGTTAGAGAAAGCTATTGAGAATGACAAACTTGACCTACATATGGCTATGGAACAAGTCAAGAAACTCAAGGAGAAACTCACCCACTCTTTGAAGAGAAGAAACAAATTAGCTATACAAATGAATAAAAATCTATACATAGAAGAAAAAATAGAAGACCTCAACTAGAAAAAAGAAATTCAGAAGAAGCAGATGCAACCATAGAAGATCTACTAGTAAGGAATGCTACTCTATAAGAAGAAGTAAGAAAATTGAAAAGAGAATAGGAAATTCACTTGGTCAGACTATGTGAAGTCATGGAACAAAAGAACAAAGAAGTAAATTACAAAGAAATGGCAGATGCAGACAAAAGATTATTTGCAACAAGATTAGAAGAAAAGACCAATAAAGTCCAGAAGCTATCATAGCATCAGAACAATATGGCAAATTTGTTAGATGATGCAAATGATGAAATCACCAATCTTAGAGAAGACAATGCCAGACTCCAAAATGAACTAAGAGCTGAAAAGGAACATAATGAAACAAGGTTAAGCTCACAAGAAAGCCCAGCAATCATTTGTATGAACAATCTATGAATAGTCCTAAAGGCACTACTAGCTTAGGATAAACTAATCAAAGAGAATCATCACATTAACAAGCATAAAAAGGAAAAAGGGCTACATGAAACAATTGTGAAAAACTAGGTCATACATAAATTTTTTACTGGAGTAATAGTATAGAACCCAAGTTCAAAGGTTATTGCTATAATTGGACATAAGGCAAATGAATGCAGAACGATATCAAAGTTTGAAGGAAAATGTTTCAAATGTCACAAACATGGTCACAAATCTTCTAAGTCTGGATCAAATCAATGGAATCCAAATAATAGTTTCAATGCACCCAGAAAAAGAGCATTTATTGGTTTGGATTACAAAACACATGGGGAAGATGTCATCTATGTGGAGAATATGGTCACATTGGAGTAAATTTTGTAAGAACTCACTTTAGGAAAAGACATACTAATGTGAGATGTTATGTATGCAAAAAGATAGGAAATTTGGCAAGAAATTGTATGAATCAAGCTACAAGAAATTCTAGTAAAGAAAAAAAAGAAAAAATAAACGTTGAAGAGATCAAAACTCAGACGAATCATAAAAGGGTAAGGAAATCAAAGCAAAAACAAGGCAAGAAAATGAACGTTAGATTTTTCAATTATATGTTTTAGATAATAATTTTGATTAAGATGAAATATATTTAATTCAATAAAAATATATACAAAAAGTAAGATTTAAATATTCTTAGAAATTTCATTTTTAAATTCTTGACCATTCATTTGTTAAATTTCTGTAAACATATATTTATCTTATTTAAAATTTTATTCATTTCTTTTCACTTTAAAATCTTTTAAAATATTCTAATATTATTAAATTAAATTTATTAAAGCAAAATTAAATTTTGAAAAAAAAAAATTATACCATTTTTCTAACATGATTATTTTATTAAGCTTATCAATAATTTCATATAAAATGTTTTATTTTAAAAAGGAAGAAAAAATTGTATTTTGATAAGTTATGTTATTTTAAAATTTCTTAAAATTCACTGTAATCAGTAATAAACAAATCAATAATTTACAATTTTAGTATTAACCAGCATTTATTCAGAAACCCATTAACTATGAAGGAAAATATATTCTTATGAAAGAATGCAAGGATTATATTCACCTTAATTATCTTGAACATTATAAATATATATAAAAATGTACAGTTGAACATATTTCAATTTCTTTTAATTTTTGATATGCACATCCAAACCAATGTGAAAAGAAACAAATTCCAATCTGAAGACTGCGGTTTCTAATTTCTAGTAGATCTTGTTTACTCGACCACACACTTAGAAGGTGGGAGACAACATAATAGGGCGAATCTAGATGAAACAATACACAACACACAAATATGGATCATAGCAGAACAAACATTTCATCAGAAATGAGCACTGAAGGGCCTAATTTTGCAATATGTGATCCTAACCTTGGTCATGGCAGGGGAATATATTCCTAATTTTTGCACATAATCGTTCAAGGTAAGCACCACATCCCTCGTAGGAGCCTGAAGGGTGCTGAGATTAGTCATTGCACTAGGGCTCCAGTACTTTAAACTCTTAAGGGAATAGAATGACCAAATCAAGCCTTTAATTTAATGAAGACAAATTACTATCTTTCGTGCTTATTTTTTATTGTTTATGGTTCTACGAAGAAGGTTCCACACTAAAATGATGATTGTATGATCATTGATATAGCCTAACATATATCATAGTAGCTGCTTGGAGCCTGAGATTATGATAGAGTTGGCACAAGGGCAGAGAATAAGAGTCAACTGAATTCTCACTATAGAAAATTGGGTAAGCATATAATGTTATTTAGAAATTATTTTTCTCTATTCTTATTTTTTTAAATTAACTGCTATTTTAGGCTCTAGATGAATCCAATAGGCAATATGTCTTATGTTGAAGGAACAGTAATCTCTTACTTATTCATCTTTCTCTTGTAGATTTTAATCAATTTGTAGAAGACATTGTTTAAGATTTCATATTTTAGATGGAACTAATTTTTCCTTTTTCCATTCCTTAGAAAGTAAATTCTTTTAGTTAAACCTACATGTGCTTGTTTTTATTTTCTTTAGCAGTTTCTCAGGATATTATGAGATAAATACAGTAAAAAAAATTATTTGTGTAGAGGGTATTTAACAGATTTTTTTTGTTTTCATCAATTTAGGATTTGTGATCCGACTTCAGCTATAAGTCTAGAGTTTATGTGTTTTATGTTCATGATTGATATTCATCTTTCAAAGCCTTGTATTTAGTTCCAAAGTTCTGGGAAACTCACCTTCTAATTGTGACAAACAACATTGGAGTTTAGTTTCTAAGACTCAACCTCATTAAATCTTCATTTTCATTGTCAATTGATACTTTGGAAAGAGTAAAAATAGAGTTAACCAAAAGTAAAAGGATCAATCCAAAAGATTGATGCACTTGACCAAATTCTCTATGACTACAAGCATGAAGCTTCTTTGTTCTAAACGCTTAATCTAGATATCATAGTTGGCCATATTCTTGCTCACATATTGGTTTCATATATTGCATCATATCATTATTTTAGGGATGTCAGAATGTGAAAACACAGGGGATGATTTTGTGTGTTTGATGAACTAAATAAAATAGAGTAGCAAAACAAGATTCAACATATCAAGTATGCACACTTTATTATTAAAGCACTATAATTTTTCTTCATGCATTTATAGCTGAGAGGAATGCTATATTGATACAATTGATTAATTCTGTATTATCTTTGATGTTACATAAATTTCATATCATTATCAATCAGTATATGTTGAGCTCACTTGGGTAGTGAAGATAGTTTTTTGTGTCTATCAAGCATTTCTATGGTTGCCTAGTTCAAAAGGCATTGTCTACTGAGTTCACTCGAGTGTCAAAGGAAAGATTGTAGATGATGAGTATTAACCGAGCTCACTCAGTTAATGAAAGAAAGTTGGATGGAACTAGTGTTAACCGAGCTTACTCAGTTGCCAAAGGATCATTTCAAGTTTGTAGTGTTAACCAAGCTTCTGTTAGTTAACACAAGAAATCACTTCTGAGTTAGTTTCTACCAAGCTGGGTTGGCTAACGAAGGATTTTCTTATTTTTGCATATTAAGCTTGATTGATTTATCTATTGGTTCTAGCCGATTGAGGTGATGAATATTAATTGTTCTAAGTTGTATTTGAGTCGACTTGACAATATGAAAGATATAAGTACAAGGTCAAGTTGAGAATTTGAAAGTGTGAAAAGTATGAAGATGTTATGAATGTATTGAAGATGAAGAGAGGAAGCGAATTTGAAGGATAAGAAGAATATCCTTGTGGATTAGAAAAGCTATATTCAATTAGGAAGGATCAAGTACGAGCCAAAATAGAGATCTGTAATCAGCAATTAAGTTGCATTCAAATTAGGTCATCTCATTGTTACTCTCAAACCATTGTAGCAGTGATCTAAATCTCCTAACAGAGTTGTCTTAATAGCTATTTGTAAAACCTCTAACAAAGTGGTAGTTCTATTGAATTGTCTTTAGACCTCTAACAAGGCCACTTCTAATAGGGTGATTAAATCATTTGATAGGGTCAAACCTAATAGTGTATTTTTTAACCTTTAATAGGGTTGGCTCCTAACAGGGCTCACTTCAAAAGAGTGAAAATAGTAACTAGTTGAAATTGGTAGTTTTTCCCAAATTGGGTTTCCACATTAAATCCTGGTGTCAAATGTGTTCATGCTATTTTCTTTTATGTGTTCTCAACTAAGTTAAAGTAATGGTAATCATAGATAACATCTAAAGTTTGAGTGTTAAGCATTTATCATCAATACTTACCAAGTTACAACATTTTATGTGTGTTTACCGAGTATCAGTAGTATTCAATTTTTAGATTGTATTTTGTACTGACATCTAAGGGATCTGGGATTTATTTTAGTAGTAAATAATTCACCCCTCCCCTCTTAGTTACTCTTATATTTCCAACATGTTCTATTTATAGAGCTTATACATATTTCTAGAGACTTCTTAAGAAGCCTCAAGAAATGAAGCATTCTAGAGATTTCTATATATTTTTAGATTTACATATTACTCAAAGAAAGAAGCTTCATGAGGTAGTAGAAAGTTTTGGAGTATGCATTAAATGCATTTCTAACATTGAATAAATAAACATTATTCTAACACCCCCCATAATGTTTATTTGGAGAGAGTAGAAACATCTTTGAGTCGTAGTAGATCTCTAAATTTTGTAAATTTGGCTATGGATAATGCTTTTGTAAAAACATCGACAACTTGATCTTATGTTCCACAAAATTGTAGCTCCACCTCTTGACTTTCAATTAAACCTCGAATGAAATGATGATTCACTTCTATATGCTTGGACCTTGCATGATATATTGGACATTTTGCTAGCTTGATAACACTTTGATTATCACAAAATATTGTTGTTGGAGAGTCTTGTGGATGATGCAATTCTTCAAGTAACCTCCTAAACCACAATGCTTCTTGAGATGCCTTTGATGAACCAATATATTTAGCTTTTGTAGACAATGGTGACACTATTGATTGCTTCTTGCTACTCCATGAGATTGTCCTAATCCAAGATGGAAGATATATCCTGAAGTTGATTTTATATCATCAATGTCACTTGCATGATCAGAACCTATATATCCAACTAAGGTAGGCTCTTCTCCATATTTGTATTTGATGCCAAGCTGGTAAGTACCCTTAATGTATCTTAATATTCTTTTGGCTTCTTTGCAATGTTCAATGTGTGGATCTGCCATGTACTAGATACAATACCAACTTCATATGCAATATCTGGTCTAGTTATGGTAAGATACAAAAGATTTCCAAGAAGCTACCTATACAATTTTCCATCCACCTTCCTTTGAGTAGAGTTAGCACTCAACTTTAATCCTACTTCACATGGTGTTTTAGATGGTTTACAATCATTCATATTGAATTTTTGAAGTACAAAAAGAGCATACTTAGTTTAAGAAAGCATGATCCTTCCTTCTTTTGGCCACACTTGCATACCCAAAAACTAGTGCATTAGTCCTAAATCAAATATTTCAAAAACTAGTTTGAGTTGATCTTTAGTTATTTCAATGTCATGTGTGTGATCTCCTATAATAATCAAGTCATCCACATACAATACAATGATAACAACTTTATCATCATTATATTTTATATACACATCGGGATCAGCTTTACTTCTTTTAAATCCAACATCTAGAAAGTATTTATTTATTTTTGAGTACCACGCCCTTGGGGCTTGCTTAAGATCATATAGTGATTTTCTTAATCGACACACTAAATGTTCTTCACCATATTTAATAAATCCTTATGGTTATTGCATGTAAATTTTTTCCTTTAAATCACCATGCAAAAATGCACTTTATACATCCATTTGAAAATTTTTCCAACCAAACTTTGCAGCTAAAGCAATTATTGTACAAATGAAAATCATCTTATCTATCGGAACAAAGGTTTCAATATAGTCTATACCTTCTTCTTGTGAGAAACCATTAGTCATTAATCTTGCCTTGTATTTTTCAATAGCTCCATCTGATGTGAACTTGGTTCTATAGGTCCACTTGGAGCCAACCACATTTTTGCCTTCTAGAAGTGTTGTTAGTTCTCATGTTCCATTATTTATCAAAAAATTGTATTCTTCTTGCATAGCCACTTCCCATTCATCTTTTCCTTTTGCTTCTTCACATGTGCTTGAAGTATCAACCTGCATCACCTTGGTCATAAGAGCATAGTTAGCAAATATATTTCTAGGACCTTCTTGATAAATTTCTTGGATGCTTCTAAATGTTTTTGGATTTTCATTATCACTTTCACTTGATTCTTCAACTTGAGTCTCTTCCCATGTAGTAGTTTGCTCACCTTGACTTTGGCCATTGGTAAAAGTAGATTTTTCTTCATCAATCAAAATTGGAAAGAAAGATAATGTTGGAGAGTTATTATTCTTAACATCTTCATCAAACCATGCATTTCT
The DNA here is from genome assembly GCA_028749045.1 of Cupressus sempervirens. Lineage (NCBI taxonomy): Eukaryota > Viridiplantae > Streptophyta > Pinopsida > Cupressales > Cupressaceae > Cupressus > Cupressus sempervirens. The sequence continues at coordinate 134,258,316 of CM053784.1, read as the reverse complement.
TTTAATATAGATTTCATTTTTTTTTGGATTGTATAACCTATGTTCTTTTGATTCCTCACTATATCCAACCATTATGCACTTCTCACTCTTCCTTTCAAGTTTGCTCCTTCTTTCATCGGGAATGTGAGCATATGCATTGCAACAAAAAATTCTAAAATGAGATATTGTAGACTTTCTTCCATTCCATGTCTCTTCTAGTGCTACATTCAAAACTGCATTAGTAGGTGTTCTATTCAAGATATATACGGCAGTAAGAACTACTTCATCCCAAAATTTAGCTTCTAGATTTCTAGAATGAAGCATACACCTAGCCATTTCTATTATAGTTCTATTTTTCCTTTTAGCAACCCCATTTTTTTCGGGTGGATAAGATATAGTTGATCCCTTCTTTTTGCCATGTTCTTTACAAAAATCTAACAAAGCCTTATTCATGTATTTAGTCGCTCTATCAATTCTTATTATCTTTAAGTACTTTTCACTTTGTTTTTTAGTCAAAGCTTTAAACTCCTTAAACTTTTGAAACACTTCATCTTTCTTTTGTAGAAAATACACCCAAATTCTTGTACTATAATCATCTATAAAGGTGAGAGCATACCTTGATCCTCCAATTAATTTTTTTTTAAAAGGACCCATTACATCACTATGAACTAGGTATAGAAGAGTTTTTACTCTCCATGATTTACCTTGAGGGAAACTTTCCACATGTTGTTTTCCCATTGCACATCCTTCGCATACCTTGTGAATTAATGATATCTTTGGAAGGCATGCACCATTTGTAATCTCTCCATAAGCTTGAGACTATGAAAATTGACATGCCCCAAATGCTCATGCCATAACCTGCTCATATCATTATATGGGGCAAAAGTACACATATTTTTATCTCCTCATTTAGAAGTAAATTCTTGAAACTTATATAATCCATTCTCCATTTTACCAATTTCTATAACTCTATAATTATCATTGACATCCTTTATTAAGCACTTATAATTGTAGAATTCTATTTTATGTCCTTGACTTGCAATTTGAGATGCTAAAAGTAGATTTATTTTTAATTTAGGGACTAACTTCACAATTTTGAACTAACCATTATCAACCTTGACATTACCAATCCCTTTAACTTCTAAAGTACTACTGTCTCCCAAATATATTTTCTCTTTAGTATTTTCACTTATTGATTCAAATTGTTCCTCATTACGAGACATGTGTTGTGTAGCACTAGAATCAATAACCCAATCATCTTTAAAAGTATTTTTTCTTTAAGTGCAACAAAAAATGCATTTCTTTTAGAATCACCAAATTTTGGATAATTATTTATCTTTTGTTCTATATCTCTCTTCTTCTTGAAACATGCATTTTCCTTCTGACCTAGCATTTTACCACAATAATAACATTTCCATTTACTTTGTCATGATCTATAGATGAAACACTCTTGTTTTCATACTTCTAATTTATTTCTTTAGATTGATTATCTTTTGACTTCTTGTAATATTGCTTTCCTTTCATTACAAATGCTTGAGATTCACCATCAAATGATTATTTTTCTTTAACTTGTCTTTTCTCTTCTTGAACTAACCTAGCACACAATTCTTTAGATTTAATATTTTTTAATTTATCTGTAGTATCCAAAACCCTTATAAATGATTGATAAGATCTTGGAAGACTTTGTAATACAATTTGCACAAAATCTCTACCATTCTATATCTTTTCCAAGACAAGCAAGCTCACTCTTCTTTTCCTTTATCTTGCTTAAATGTGGGACTATCTCTTGTGAGCTTGATAATTTCATATTATATAACTTAGTAGTGAGAGATAAAATCCATACATCACCTGAATTTTGATATAGATCCTTCAAAATATCTCATACTTTGACTCCACTTTTCTCATTATGAACTTTCATAAAAATCTCTTCTGAAAGTCTAAGCTTGATTAGTGTTGCTGCCTTCTTGTCCCTTTTATCCCAATTATCTTGATCATTTCTTGGATTTTTAGGCATTTATTCACTACAAGTTAAAATATCATAACAATTTTGAAGAGTTAGAGTGATTTCAACATGAGATACCCAATCATAATAATTTTTCCCATTTAATTTAACTATGGGCAGAGTAACACCAAGTGATTCCATTGTTAAATTCTCTCCTTTTTGGATGATAATGAAAGATATTTTAAAAAAATTGAACACCAATCTTGAAATTGAAAAAATCTCACCAATTTGTTGAAGAAAAACCCTTTCTCTTGCTGCAATATTCTTAATTTATCATAAGAAATGTTGGTGTTGCTCACTCCCAAATTTTACACCTGTTGATGTGTGTTTTATGACTCACCAAATAGCAAAACAAAATACTGAAATATCTTATCCTCTCTTGAATAAAGTCTTGTGTATGCTAAGATTGCTAGAAGATCATACAATGACTTCAAGGTTCCTTTAATGACAAGTCTTGATTGTGGATAAGATCGGTGGTTGATGTGATTTGTTGATGATCACAAGGAGCCTTACACGTTTATTTAGATTCATTTCAAGCCATATTGGATGTGGGATCTATCCTAAGGTTTTGCAATGAAGTGTTTTTTTGAAGTTTTCACAAAATATACATAAATTCAATAAGATAGGGTTCAGGAACCCTATTCTAATCCTATGGGTAGTGATAACAACAAATAGTATTCTAGTGGACAAATTCCTCAATTTACCAAATTTTACTTTGCCAAGTTATACTACAACTATGCGTGAATCAGTGCAATCTTCAAGGGTTATGCCAGAGATTTTCATATCACCACATACACCATCATAAAGAAGAATGTAAACGAATGATAGAAGTTGAGCATATGCATGAAAGGGGTTCAAGCTAACTTTACACAATGAGTTAGAATCACTAAAATGTCAAAAGTATGAACCAAAGGAACTCATCAATACACCATCATATTCTTCATTGTAATCACCACATATTTTCTATGCTAAACTTAATCTAATTGAAGAAATTTAGGAGAACAAAGAAGCACTAAGACACATCAAGTATTCACCAAGCTCCAATGAAAACTTTATTATCTTAGTAGCTCATAGAAACAATCTCATAAAAATCTCCCTTTACAAATGAGAAATGAGGCCTTTATATAGGTCCTCGATTACAATGGGTGGCCTAGATGATCACAATAATTGATGGCCAAGATTGTGCCACATCAGCCCTAGTTAGGGTTAGGGCGAAGGAAAGGAATCTATATTAATGCAACAAGCAATTCACTACTATAGTGGGTAAGAAATGTCCACTATGCATGCTCATTTAGGAAGGAGTGGGGTGTAATAAATGATCCCTAAGAACACCCACTATGCATTTAATGCATCTATCCTTGATTTTTCGGCCTGAAGGATCAAAATCGATCTAACACTATTTTCAACTCCTCTGTACTGATGCTTGGTGCAAATTTTTGCTTGAATTCTAGAACTACAATTTCTCTTTCTGCTTGTTCCAAGCTTTCATCCCATTCTGGTAGTAAGTCATCACTAGTGTGCATTATATTTGAAAAGATGGAGAATTTCTCAAAATCATCTCTTTCATATACACTTAGTTGAAAGAATTCCTCTAACTTGACTTTCAAATTATCAGTTGTCATTTCTTCTTCCACCAATCTCTATGATAACAAGGATGCAACTACATTTGATATTCCTTGCTTGATGTTATCAACAATCTTCTTCCATCGTCTGGATTCCTTGGTAAAGCTCTCAAATATTTCCTTAGCTATGATCATTGCACTATACCATCGAATAAAATCATAGACATCCCCCTCGCAGATAACTTGACCATCAATCAATTCTTTCTTTGGGGTCTCCATCAGATTTTGAATGTTGGCAATCACCTATTCTTGGTAAATATGCTCATCCACCCATGATTCCTCCATGAACTGGATCCTAGAGATTGCATCCAATGCCCTATTGTGCACTTGGATTAATTCTTCATCATGTTTGAAGGCTACGTCCTAAATTCCTTCGATCCAAATCTTTGCACCCTGAGAAACTTGCTTGATTCTATCAATACCACCTACCATTTCACTAGAAACACCTATTGAAGGAACAAATGATGGACCTTCCTCTCTTAGTAGATGAGGCAAGTTATTGATGTATTGACATAAAGCCCTAATTTCTCTTTTCTCCTTTTCATACCCTTCTACTTTCTTCAGCCTATCCTTCAAAGCCTATGTGGAGTCATCAAATTCTTCCAATATTTTCTCTCAGGAGGCCCGACCAAGATTTACTTCTGTAACATGATATTCATCCAGAGAAATCTAATTTTCTTGTTTGTCAACTATAGGAGTCACAATCTGCAAGATTCTGGATCCTGATTCTCCTTACATGAATTTAGTATATCTTCTTGCTTTCCATTGTTCTTCTGATCAATTTGATTGGTCCAAAATTTCTTGTAATTTATTTGCTGGATTAACCTCCCTTTGTTGACGCAATTGAATTCACTACCTCAACCATTCTAGAATGGGTATACTTTGGTCTCCTAAAATTACCAATTGTTCTTTCCTTTGGACTGCTCAAATGTTAATCTCCTCTTCACCTCCTAGACTATCCATTGTAACCTCAGGAACTATGGCTTCAACACTTGGAAGATGTATTGCTACTCCTGGAGTTTCTTCCTCTAGTGGACCATCTCCATCATTAATCATTTCTTTCTCTAAGATCATAGTGAGACTTTCCTGTGTAGCAATATGTTGATCTCTTCCTCTTTCTTGCATGGACTTTTCATAGGCATTTATACTTAGCCTATCATCAATTGGCCTATCCAAATTCTCTTCTTGCTCAAATCTCCTTATACTTGTCCCTGCATCCTGCCTTTCAAATGTTTCTATCTCTTGGACACTTGGAGTTTGACTCAGAGAAGAGGGAGCATCTCCATGTTTTTGCTTCTTATTTTGAGGTTCCTAGATGATTTCCTCAATTCTAGGATGCTTTTCTCGAGGTACCTCTTTGCCTTTCTTAGTTACTACATCTTCGAATGTAGATCCTCTTTCCTCAATAGTCCCTTCAGATATTTGTCCTGATATTTCATCGCTAAGTGGTCTCTGGCCGAGCAACCTATATGTAAATCCATTAGCTAGTGCAACTAATTTTTCAAGCTTACACTTGATCCACCACTTTGTAAAATCTAAGATTTCTTTTGAAAGAGCTTTGAGATCTATAATTTCTTTCTTCTTCCAATCATATGGTTGAGCTATCATTTTTGTATTGAATACCCTTCACATCACGTTTGGGTCCTCCTCCATTTGATCAGGAACCTTAAATATGTTGCATGTTCTAATAATGTTCAATGGTAGTCTTGAATGCAACCTTTTTTTAATCTCATTCTCGTCTGCTGCATTTGCCCAAAAGTCTTCAAGGTGAACCTTGTGCTGGTACTTTGATCCTCCTACTGATGAGATCTTGTTGCAAGGATCAAAATCATTCCTTTCTGGATAAAGTGGAAGGTAGAAGAAGTGGAGCTCATCTGATGATCTCTCTTCTACTTTTAGACATGGGCATACCTCAGTTTTCCCTTCTCCTATGGAAAATGGAAACTGCAATCCCAACTTCTTCTTCCCTTTTTGAATCTTTTCATAGGCTGTAAGTTGTTGAGTAAGCTCTAACATGACCATCTTGTCTATTGGGTGCCTAGGAAGTTTGTATGGCTCCGTGGAGAATCCTTGAACTAGGATGTATGAAAAGGTGGGAAACTGAATGAACCAGGCACCATATTCCTCGACCAACTTCATCGCACCTATTGACATTCTTATATGTGGCCTCTTTTGTAGTTTTCTTACTATGTGCATGTAAAATATATCATTAACCCTCATGTAATCATCCTTTGAATACAAATGCAATTGTGGGTAACATTCATGGACTTTGAGGTGTTGGCTTCCACTTCCAATCGGTCCTTTACATCGTAGTCCATCATAATTTGTCCTTCATGCTAGCATGTAGATGACATATGAGCTCATGTAAAATTTCCTTGTATGCTCTAGATTCATCAGCTGTTCATTTAAATTATCACTTATGAGGCCCGCCCAATCTATTTTGTCACCTTCCTCCATCACCTTCTCAAAAAAATACCACATCCAAGATTCAAATCTATAAGAATGAGGCATGCCAAATATGTAACTCAACATCATGACCATGTCACTATATTCCCTCTACAAATTGAACCATACTATTTCCTTAGGAATCTTGGAATGATGTGATCTATTCTTTTTCAACCATCTTTTGTTGATTATTTATTCATAGAAATGGACTCCAGAGGTATAGATTCTTAGTTCTTGCTCCTGTGTTTTTGTGACCATCCTTGGGTGACAAGGAATTCCAAGCACTTCAAAAATAGATGCCAGAGAAAAATTTTCCAGAACATTTCGTTTAGAATCCCTGATGGTTCTGTCTCTAGGACTATAGTGTTTGGTACATTCCACGATTAACTTTGAATGCTGAAAAGGAGGGAAACCAGCTGTAGCAAAAATTCCACTTCTCACAATTCTTGTGGCTAGGTGTGTCAGGTGATAGTCATTGTATCCGAGCATTCTCTACTTAAAATCTTTCAAATCAAGGCCATCAAGGCTTGTATCTTTGATTTTTGCCCACTTTGACACAATTTTTGATTCAGGATAGAATCCTTTCCTTTCATTCTTTATCAGTTGTCCTCGCATTTCTCTTGTTCCCCTAGGCTCTGCAATTCTCCTTTCCTACAAAATACAAAATGCACTCACATAAGACTATGCAAACAAATACAACTTGTCCATAAGACAAAGATTTTGGATTTTTTCCAAAATTTCCACACTCCTTTCAAGATTCACTTTTCAATACTTCTGCAAGAAATATGCAATTTTCACAACTCACTACAAAAAAATTTCCTTTCTGATAAGATTCAAAATCCTCTGCCACGAATTCCTAGAAAAGTCCTCAACAATTTTAGAAAATTTCTCAAAAATCTTCTTCCTTGAACTCCTTGAATCTCACTCCTATTCTCAATTTTTCTCTTAAAATTTCTATGTAAGCATGAATGAATGAGAGGGTTTCTTATATAAATCATCCTTCAAAAAAAATGCCTTTAAAGCTATAGACTAAAATTAGGTAGTTGCTTTACTTAGCCATCAAGGTTTCCATCTTTTGTGCCACTTGTCACTTTTTTGCTGTTTGTTTCAAAAAGTTTCTATAGTTGATGCTCTTAGCTTCATGATGAAGCTAAGTATTTCTTTATCCCTTTTTTTATCTTTTTCTTTTTGAATTTTATTAATTAAATATCAATTAAAATCAATATTTAATTAATTTCCATATTTCAATTAAAAAAAATTAAATTCATCTCCAACTTTTCTCCATTTATTATTATTATTTTTGGATTATTATTTAAACAATCAAATTAAATATCAGTAAAACTAATATTTAATTTTTAATGTAAATCCAAAAGAAAAATCTTTCTTGAAAGAAAAAATCATTTTTTTCTTTTCTCTGAATCCAACTTTTCAACTACTGCTCTTTCAGATATTTTATCCTTGCCTCTTCCCTAGCTTCATATCTATCTATAACCTGAGCATATGTAGCTGGATCATGGCCATTCCATCTATCCCGTTTGCCATCCTAATCAAGCTCAAAGTTCTCCACTTTCTCATCAGGTGTTATTCGCTTATTTGTCCATTTTGCTCCAATTTTACGAGGTCTTTCTATACAAGATTTGGAATCATGTGTCATTGCCCCAAATTTTATGCATGCTCCCTTTCTATATTTTTTAGCCTAGTGAACCTTCACACCTCTATCATACCAGTCTTTTGAATAGTGTGGATCTAACTTCCATTTTCTTTACACATTTAGGCCAAAAAATAGGGCTTCTAAAAAATAAAAAACACAAAATTTTGCCCCATGAAACCTCATAGCTAAAAATGTGCTAACACATTTTCAAGATGTACGTGTTCTAAAAATTACTATGAAGTTGTCACACAGATATAGGGTACTTAACATGCTAAAGTCAAAAAGAAATCCTTGCACAACAAAAAATGAGAGTCCTTAAAACAAAGTAGCACATTTAGATATCCAAGGCCCTGTTAAAACTTGCACTTTCGTGGTAAATTACGGGTCATGAACAGTCAAACCTGGTGGAAGGGATTGCTTGAGCTTGTCAGCATTCTCTGATTGAAAAACATAGAGAGTGTATAGGTATTTTGAACATCTAACCTTAAACTTCACAACATCTTTGCTCCTCTTAATCTTTACAGACCTTGCATCTTTACGATGTGCAGTGAGAAGAAAATCCTTGATTTCATTTATTTGCTTCAGCATTGTGAAATACTCAAAATCTGACAACCCAAGGGTGGCAGCTCCCCTCCTCTGATACTTTTTCCCTGAATTGATGTTAAAAATGCAATTTCACAATAGTCGGGGATTAGCCTTCCAAAGGAAACTTTCCTCAGCCAGAGCAATTATGTGCTCCACAATTTGTGGGAGCAAGATTTTTTCTTAATGAAGGATTTTATCCTTCATCAAACATTCCACGACTAGCCCAATTTTGCACTCCAACATTTATGAGGAGCAAGCTTTTTGCTGAGTGAAGGATTTTGTCACTTGCACAATATTTCATCGCCAAATTAAATCTGTGCTCCATGATATAAAGCAGGCTTTTCTCCAAACGGAGGATTCTGTCCTTCATGTAATAATCCTCCACTATCCTAAAATCCCGCTCCATGGAATGTTGAAATCACAGTTTTAAAATAGTTGGGGTTCTTTTCACTTTGACTATTCCTTTGGTTTTGTTGACCTGTGCTCCACAAAATACAGAAAAAACTGGCAAATTTAGAAAAGCAGGGGTCCCAGGCTTGGGCAATGGTGACTGTCAGTCACAACATCATCTGCAAGTAAAAACATTCATACCAAAAGCATCATATATAAACAACCCAAAGAACTAAAATAGCTCTGATACCATGATGAACTAAATAAAAGAGCAGCAAAACAAGATTCAACATATCAAATATGTACACTTTATTATTAAAGCACTATAATTTTTCTTCATGTATTTACAGCTGACATGAATGCTCTATTTATAGAGCTTATACATATTTCTAAAGACTTCTTAAGAAGCTTCAAGAAAGAAAGCATTCTAGAGATTTCTATATATTTTTAAATTTATGTATTACTCAAAGAAGGAAGCTTCATGGGTAGTAGAAAGTTCTTGAGCATGCATTAAATGTATTTCTGCCACTGAATAAATAAACATTATTATAACAATGTCTTTAGTTGTCTTGAGTGTAAAAATTGAGCAATTTAATTACTTATAGCAGCATTACCTTTATCTAAAATCAAAATATATTTTATTGTACTTTGATTTCTTCATATTGGATAATAGATTATCATGTGTACATCGGATGTCATATATGTTCTTGTAGATTGGTTTTTGTTTTGAAAATATTTACATTTATATGAATTTTTTTTTTTCATATTTGTTAATTTTCAAAATCTAAAAGGACTTTTTCTATTTATAAGTATTGTGTTGTAATACTCTTCCAAACAAGTAAATAGATGGTAACTTCAAACTTCAAATTTAATGTACGCATATATCGTCTCTGAAGAAATTTAAGCCAAAAAAATCTGATAAAAAAATTGTGCATATAAAAATCTTTTTTTTTTTTAATTTGTTTGCCTAATTTTCAAAGGAGAATATATTCCATAGCAGTATGAAACTTCAATGTACTCCAGCAATTGAAACAATTTAATGGAAAGGTGCAGTAAAGTATGCCTATTGATTTAATTTATTTAAATCCTCACAACTATGGCAGCAATATTTTGGGGTTTGAATTAGAGGCAGAGTTGTAATCAGTCTGCAAAGAATACAACAATTTTCAAAATTTCCACATTACTCTTTCAAATTTTCCACATTAATTAGCTTCAGAGAATAAAATTTAAATATTGTTCTTATAATCACATATAAGATATTGGTTACTTACCATTCATTAACAAAATTCGACTCTACTTCTACTATGAATTTTGGCCCACTTTAAATATCCTGAAACTTGTTACAAGATGCTTATAAAGCTTTTATCAGGTACCGGTCATTTAAAACAAGAGTTGCAGGGCAACCAAGTTCCTGTTGAAGACGATAGAGGTTTCATGCTTAAATGGAAAGGTTCCTTGATTTACTATAGGTATCTAGGAAGATGCAAATTTCTCATGTTGTAAAGGATAGTAGAGTGACAGTAGAGTGCTACTATACATATGCCCTCAACTGAGATCAATTGAAATCTTGGGAAAGATGTGCATAACAATAATGTTCACAAGAGAGATAGAAATGTAATGAAATGCAAATTTTAACATAATGAAATAGTGTCAATATAATTAAGAAAATTGTTCTAGTTTGATAGAGCTTGTCCTTGTAACAATTTTAGCTATTACTGGAGGTAACACTATTAGTGCACTGCATACTGTCAATATCATAATGATATTGAAAAGGAAATAAATTTGTAAATGTCCAAAGAATTCAAGAAAGCATGTGAACAATACTTCATGAATGACTGAATCTGTTTGATTTTTGATGTGTCATAATATATATCTTGAACTTCAAGTAGATGTTGCAGATAAAAGTTTGGAGATTAGCTAACAAATGGATAGAAGATAGATTTGAAGCATACTGCATAACAATACTTCATGAATGACTAAATCCGTTTGATCTTCACGTGTCATAATATATATCTTGAACTTCAGGTAGATGTTACAGATAAAAGTCTAGAGATTAGCTAACAAATGGATAGAAGAGAGATTTGAAGCATACTGCATAACAACAACATTAGTAGCATATAACAATTATTTCAATAAAGAAAATGGAAGCCAATAAACTTACATTAATTAAAGAAAATATAGAAGTTATCTTGGACTAGTATTGAAGTATATAATGCTCGTAAAAAATATAACACCTAAAGCACTCATGTCTAAAGGATAACAGTAAATATTGAATAGGGAAGATAAGGAAAGACGTTTCAGTAACCTGTTGAAATTTTCTAATGAGAACAGTATACAAAGCATACAAAACATATGATTCCTTTTAGAAACATATAACAACACATATTAAACAAATTTTTAAATCCACTAGATAGTACTTAATTTAAATGTTTTTAAATCTGGAAGAGTATATATATGTGTGTGTAAGAACACATGTTATATTCACTCTTCAACCCACTAGACAGTCATTAAGTAACATCTAATGAATACACTCTAAGGCCATAGCCATATAAATCATATATAATTTATTCCTATACAAAAATCTAAGCTTTGGTGGTATAGTATATGTCACATATTTTATTTCTGTCCAAAAATGCAGTTCAGACAACAACACAGGTTATTGTTTCATATCCTCTAGGTTGATGCAAAACAGTAACAATATCTAGGTCTCAATAGGGTGAAAGCCTGATCGTGGTCTGTATTATAGCACATAGGGCTATAGTGTACTATCTTAATCAGTCCATGGTTCCTTGCATATCTGAGCAGATAATTAGGTTGCATTATAGGGCTTCTGAAATGGTAGTCAGAATCGTTAAAATTAAGGAACAATCTTAAACTATACTTGGTTGTAATCTCCTGTCCTATGACAAAACCTCCTAATGAGCCTTCTTTGTAAGACCCAACAAATTACTATTTGATGTTGAGATAGAGAGATTGAAGGATTTAAGCTCTAATATATTTTCACATAGTCACGATTTTACCATGATCAAAGCATAGATTTTATGTTTCTTGTCAATTTTTTAATATAAAAGCTTCAGGCCTTCTAATCCTTATTGACCTTTTCATGCACATGTAACTAAGCCTTAAGATGCACCTCTAGTTCTTGGATCTCTTTCCCCATTAAGAGCTTTTGTATAGACTCACGATGCTACTTTTAGACTCCCATACAAAAAACTTGCAGAATCTTCCCCAAGTAAATTCTTGATGTTCAAATTATAAAAATTCAAGTAGAGGGACGAGGGAGACCTCTAATCTAGTTTATAGCAAGGAAATAATGAATTGGGAAGGTTGTGGAATGCTACAATGTTAGAAATAAACACAATGACTAAAACTCAAATTTGGCGTTGACAGCCAAGCAAGCAATTTGCATATACCCAATTTATAAGGAAAAACTGTTGTGAAGACTATAAACCATGTTACCATCTTAACATTGATGGTACCATACAAATATTTTTGTAAGGTACATCAATAGATCTGATTAGTTTATAAGATTAAGCTTCACATTTCCAAAATTTGCAATAGCTAGCATTTCACCCAAATTCAAATATTTTGCAAGGGCTACCTCACAAAGATGTCAACGATTCCAAAAATTACACAAATTTGGATTTCTTTTATAGTTCCATTACGAAGAGATCAATAATTATAATTAATATACAAAATGAAATCAACAATTCCAAAATTTGCAACAGCTAGCAATTCACAAAAGTTTTGCTACCTTTCAACGGATTCACTACGATGCCACAACAATAAATTCAAGAAAATTTAGATACTTTCTATTGATGTGTGTTTTATGACTCCCCAAACAATAGAAAAAAATACTGAAATATCTTATCCTCTCTTGAATAAAGTCTTGTGTATGCTAAGATTGCTAGAAGATCATACAATGACTTCAAGGTTCCTTTAATGCCAGGTCTTGATTGTGGATAAGATCGGTGGTTGATGTGATCTGCCAATGATCACAAGGGGCCTTACATGTTTATTTAGATTCATTTCAAGCCATACTGGATGTGAGAGCTATCTTAAGGTTTTCCAATGAAGTGTTTTTTGGAGTTTTCAAAAAATATGCAGAAATTAAATAAGATGGGGTTCAGGAATTCTATTCTAATCCTAAAGGTAGTGATAACAACAAATAGTATTCTAGTGGACAAATTCCTCAATTTACCGAATTTCTCTTCACCCAGTTATACTACAACTAAGTGTGAACTAGTGCAATCTTCAAGGGTTATGCCAAAGATTTTCATATCACCGCATACACCATCATAAAGAACAATGTATACAAATGATAGAAGTTAAGCATATGCATGAAAGGGGTACAGGCTAACTTTGCACAATGAGTTAGAATCACTAAAATGTCAAAAGTATGAACCAAAGGAATTCATCAATACACCATCATATTCTCCATTGTAATCACCAAACATTGACTATGCTAAACTTAATCTAATTGAAGAAATTTAAGAGAACAAGCAAGCACTAAGACACATCAAGTATTCACCAAACTCCAATGAAAACTTTATTAGCTCAGTAGCTCATAGCAACAATCTCATAAAAATCTCCCTTTACAAATGAGAAATCAAGCCTTTGTATAGGTCCTCAATTATAACAAGTGGCGCAAATGATCGCAATAACTCATGGCCAAGATCGTGCCACATCAGCCCTAATTAAGGTTAGGGCAAAGGAAAGGAATCTACACTAATGCAACAAGGAATCCACTACTGTAGTGGGTAATAAATGCCCACTATGCATGCTCATTTAGGAAGGAGTGGGGTGTAATAAATGATTCCTAAGAACACCCACTATGCATTTAATGCATCTATCTTGATTTTTTTGCCTGAAGGGTCAAAATTGATCTAATGTTGTTTCCAACTCCTCTGTATTGATGCTTGGTGCAGATTCTTGCTTGAATTCTAGAACTGTAATTTCTCTTTCTACTTTTCCCAAGCTTTCATCCCAATCTGGTAGTAAGTCCTTAGTAGTGTGCATTGTATTTGAGAAGATGGAGAAGTTCTCAAAATCATCTCTTCCATATACATTTAGTTGAAAGAATTCCTCTAACTTGACTTTTAGATTATCAGTTGTCATTTCTTCTTCCACCAATCTCTGTGATAAAAAGGATGCAACTGCATTTGATATTCCTTGCTTGATGTTATCAACAATCTTCTTCCATCGACTGGATTCCCTGGTAAAGCTCTCAAAAATTTTCTCAGCCATGATCACTGCATTGTACCATTGAATAAAATTATAGACATCCCCTTCACTGATAACTCGACCATCAATCAATTCCTACTTAGGGGTCTCCATTAGATTCTAAATGTTAGCAATCACCTCTTCTTGGTAAATATGCTCATCCACTCATGATTCCTCCATGCACTAGATCCTAGAGATTGCACCCAATGCTCTATTATGCACTTGCATTAATTCTTTTGCATGTTTGAAGGCTACCTCTTGAATTCCTTCAATCCAAATCTTTGCACCCAAAGCAATCCACCTGATTCTATCAATATCACCTACAACTTCACTAGAAACACCTGTTGGAGGGACAAATTATGGACCTTCCTATCTTACTGGATGAGGCAAATTATTGATGTACTGACATAAGGCTCAAATTTCTCTTTTCTGCTTTTCATACCCTTCTTCTACTTTCTTCAGCCTATCCTTTAGAGCCTATGTGGAGTCACCAAATTCTTCCAATATTTCCTCTCGAGAGGCCTGACCAAGAATTACTTCTGTCACATGATATTCATCTAGAGCAATCTATTTTTTTCCTTTGTCAACTATGAGAGTCGCAATCTACAAGATTCTGGATCCTAATTCTCCTCTGATGAATTTAGTATATCTTCTTGCTTTTTCTTGTTCTTCTGATCAATTTGAATGGTCCAAAATTTTCTGTAATTCAATTGCTAGATCAACCTCCCTTTGTTGACACAATTGAATTCATTGCCTCAACTATTATAGAATGGGTATACTTTTTTCCCCTGGAATTACCAATTGTTCTTTCCTTTGGATTGCTCGAATGTCAATCTCCTCTTCACCTCCTCAACTATCCATTGTAACCTCAGGAACTATGGCCTCAGCACTTGGAAGATGTATTGCTTCTCCTAGAGTTTCTTCCTCTAGTGGACCATCTCCATCATTAATCATTTCTCACTCTAAGATCATAGCGAGACTTTCTTTTGTAGCAATATCTTGATCTCTCCCTCTTTCTTGCATGGATTTTTCATAGGAATTTATACTCAGCCTATCATGAATTGGCCTATCCAAATTCTCTTCTTGCTCAAATCTCCTTATACTTGTCCCTACATCTTGCCTTTCAAATGTTTCTATCTCTTGGACACTTGGAGTTTGACTCAAACAAGAGGGAGTATCTCCATGTTTCTGCTTCTTATTTTGAGGTTCTTGGATGACTTCCTCGATCCTAGGATGCTTTTCTCGAGGTACCTCTTTCCCTTTCTTGGTTCCTACATCTTCAGATGGAGTTCCTCTTTCCTCAGCATTCCCTTCAGATATTTGTCCTGATCTTTCATCCCTAAGTGGTCTATGTCCAAGCAACCTATATGTAAATCCATTAGTTGGTGAAACTAATTTTTCCACCTTACGCTCGATCCACCACTTTGATCTAAGACTTGATTTGAAAGAGCTTCGAGATCTATAATTTCTTTCTTCTTCCAATCATATGGTTGAGCTATCATTTCTTGATTGAATCCCTTTTGCATCACATTTGGGTCCAGCTCCATTTGATTAGGAACCTTGAATATGTTGCATGTTCCAATAATGTTCAATGGTAGTCTTGAATGTAACCTTTTTCTAATCTCATTCTCGTCCGTTGCATTTTCCCAAAAGTCTTCAAGGTGAACCTTGTGTTGGTACTTTGATCCTCCTACTGATGAGATCTTGTTGTAAGGATCAAAATCATTCCTTTTTAAATAAAGTAGAAGGTAGAAGAAGTGGAGCTCATCTGATGACTTTTTGCAGCTTTTAGACATGGGCATACGTCAATTTTCCCTTCTCCTATGGAAATTAGAAACTGTAATCCCAACTTCTTCTTCCCTTTCTGAATCTTTTCATAGGTTGTAAGTTGTCGAGTAAGCTCTAACAAGACCATCTTGTCTGTTGAGTACCTGGGAAGTTTGTATGGCTCCGTGGAGAATCCTTAAACTCGAATGTATGAAAAGGTCAGAAACTGAATGAACTAGGTGACATATTCCTCGACCAACTTCATCACACCCATTGACATTCTTATATGTGGCCTCTTTTGTAATGTTCTTACTATGTGCATAGAAAACATATCATTAACCCTCATGTAATCATCCTTTGAATACATATGCAACTATGGGTAACATTCATGGACTTTGAGGTGTTGGGTTTCACTTCCAATTGGTCCTTTTCATCGTAGTCCATCATAATTTGTTCTCTGTGCTAGCATGTAGATGACATAGGAGCTCATGTAAAATTTCCTTGTATGCTCTAGATTCATGAATTGTTCATTTAGATTATCACTTATGAGCCCAACCCAATCTATTATGTCACCTTCCACCATCACCTCCTCAAAAAAATACCACATCCAAGATTCAAACCTATAAGAATAAGACATGCCAAATATGTGACTCAACATCATGACCATGTCACTATATTCCCTCTACAAGTCAAGCCATACTATTTCCTTAGGAATCTTGGAATTATGTGATCTATTCATTTTTAACCATCTTTTCTTGATTATTTCTTCATAGAAATTGATTCCAGACATGTAGATTCTCAGTGCTTGTTCTTGTGTCTTTGTGACCATCCTTGGGTAAGAAGGAATTCCAAATGCTTCAGAAATGGATGCTGAAGAAAAATCTGCTAGAACATTTCATTCAGAATCCCTGATGGTTTTATCTCTAGGACTATAGTGTTTGGTACATTCCATAATCATTTATGGATGTTGAAAAGGATGGAAACCAACTGCAGAAAAAATTCCACTTCTCACAATTCTTACAGCTAGGTGTGTCGCGTGATAGTCATTGTATCCGAGCATTCTATGGTTAAAATATTTCAAATCAAGGCCGCCAAGGCTTGTATATCTGACTTTTGCCCACTTTGATACAATTTTGGATTCAGGATAGAATCCTCTCCTTTCATTCTTTATCAGTTGTCCTCGCGTTTCTCCTGTTCCCTTGGGTTCTGCCATTCTCCTTTCCTACAAAATTGAAAATGTACACACATAAGACTATGCAAGGAAAGTATTAAAAATAAACAGATACAACTTGTCCATAAGACAAAAATTTTGGATTTTTGCCAAAATTTCCATACTCCTTTCAAGATTCATTTTTCAATACTTTTGCAAGAAATATGCAATTTTCACAACTCACTGCAAAAAAATTCCTTTCTGATAAGATTCAATATCCTTTGTCGTGAATTCCCAAAAAAATCCTCAACAATTTCAGAAAATTTCCCAAAAATCCGCTTCCTTGAACTCCTTGAATCTCACTCATATTCTCAATTTGCTCTTCAAATTTCTATGTCAAGTTGAATGAATGAGCAGGTTTCTTATATAAATCATCCTTCAAAAAAGATGCCTTTAAATTTGTAGACTAAAATTAGGCAGTTGCTTTACCTAACCATCAAGGTTTCCATATTTTGTGCCACTTGTTGCTTTTTTGTTGTTTGATTCAAAAAGTTTCTATTTTGATGCTCTTAGCTTCATGATGAAGCTAAGTTTTTCTTTATCCCATTTTGATTTTTATTTGATTTTTTATTAATTAAATATCAATTAAAATTAATATTTAATCAATTTCCACGTTTTAATGAAAAATCAAACTTTTTTTGCAACTTCTCTCCAATATTTATTTTTGGATTTATTATTTAAACAACCAAATTAAATATTAGTAAAACTAATATCTAATTTTGTAAATCCAAAAAAAAAAATCCTTTTGAAAGAAAATCATTTTTTTGCTTTTCTCTGAATCCAACTTTTCATTTTGTAAGGAATTTTCATTCTTTTGCTTTAAATTTCAGATTTTTCTCAAAATTTTCCAATATTCCTGCTTTTCATGATTTTTAATACTTTTGGGATTTTCACAAGATTTTGGATTTTCATCCTCAAGAATTTTGAATTTTCACGAGATTTTGGATTTTCAAACTTCTTTTCCTATCTTGTGGAATTTTCAAATTTTCAATTTTTGGATTTTTTAGAAACTTGGGTGATTTTTTGATATGGGTGTCTAGCACTTCTAAAAGGACTTTGTAGTTTTTGAACTGGGTTTCCTTGATGATTACCTGATCCATATTACTCAAACCCAAAAAATCCTTTTTCCAAGCCCACACAAGCCTCACAATCAGTCTCGTCAATTCATTTCTTTGAGCTCTGGTTTGCAATTAGCAAACAAGTTGCCATTAAATCCTCAAACAAAAGTCCAGCACTTATTATCCCTGAATCTATCAGTGGCACATATTCTTCAAACCCATCTAGAATGCATGAATGGCTACTCACAAACATACTCATTGTAGTCAAGGCATTTGATGTAGAACAATCTAGACCAAGTTTATCCCTTGAATTTCTCTTCTCTTCCTCCATATCTATTGGTGACCAAAGTCTCCTCTTTTTATCCTAAATCAAGATCCCTCTTTTGAAGCATCTCAGCGATAAAGATTGGATTTTGAGTGACTGTTTGGAGGAATGACATCATTTGCCGTGGTTTTTTTCTTGTTCTATAAGGGAAAATTATCTCTACATTTCTTCAAGCTCTCTGTCAATAATTTCCTGCTCCTTCTTCAGCTAGATATCCTTCATAAGAATGGCATCCTCTTCCTCGTTGGAGTCCCCTTATATCATATTTTGGGCCCAATTGGGTGCTAGATCCTTGAGACTGGTTTTAATAACTTGATCTTCTTTGGTGAATGGAGTTGAAAATACTGACATATGTGTGGAGAGGGAGCAGATGAAATGGTGAGAATCTTTAACCAGAAAACTATTACTTGCTACACAGAATATTGTTTGTTGATAGGTCATTGACAATGGCATATTTCTTTTTTGAAAAGGCATTGCAATACGGAAACTACAAATGGACGAGATTGCATAATCCTTTTATTGTTCAATTGATAGGTGTGTCGTAGTTTTAAAGTAGTCATGGATTAAATTTCAATGGGAAAATTTCCAGCACCAACTAAACTATGCACTCCACAAAATATGAAAGAGAGGTTTTTTCGGAATGAAGGATTTTCTCCTTCGCAAAATATTCCATGACTAGCATAAATCTACGCTCCATGATTTAGGGAGTGGGATTTTTTCAAACTAGAGGATTTTATCCTTCATAAAATTTTCTACATCCACTTCAAATCTGCACCTCTGCATGCAAAAGAGGGGTTTTCTCAGAATGAAGGATTTTGTCATTTGTGAGATATTTCTCACCGACGCCAAATCTCGCTCTAAGATTGTGGAAGTCACACTTTTAATGCAGTCAGCGATTTGACCATTTCTTGAGTCCTACTAACTTATGCTCCATGGCATTCAGGAACAACTGGCATATTACTTAAAATAAGCTAGGCCTAGGCGATGGTGACCACCGATCACAACATCTGGGGACTCCACGAGTGAAATGTTACAAACATTGCAAGGATAAAATTCAATTCAAACTTAGAATCTCTAGTTTCTCAATCCTATGTCATCAATAAGAGAGAAAACAAGCCAAAAAGGGGAGAATAATCATATATTGGATCAAAACACATTTACTCTGCGACAACCTAAGTGTGTACAATTGTATTAATTCCAACTTGACAAGACCACTCAAAAATCCTAGGATTGATCATGACAAGTTATTGATTCCTCTTGACTTCAAAAGCATCCTGGACATTGCCCCGCTGCTAGTCAGGCATGCATAGCCCCGACAGAGTTGTTGCTGTAAAACCAACGGAGATTGCTCCATTTTTGGCAAATTATTCTTTAGAACACCTATGGATATTTTCGTGTACCCCCAAATCCAATCTTATTATTTCATCATTTTTTTAAAATTCCTTTTGAATTGGTATTTCAATTCTTTCTTTTCTCTTGGCTTGTAAGAAATGAAGCTTACCATGGGTTTAGGAGTTATAGTGGCACTAAAGCAAGATTTTAAAATTTTCACAAGTCATGACCTTTCCCAAAGACACATAAATAGACTTAGAGAAATAGTTAAGAGTGTGAAATATGTGGCAACCTCAGAGTTGATGTGTCAAGACAATCTTTGATTAACCTTCCAAGTCAAGTATGTTTTCTGACCCACTAAAAATATATGAAAGATGGCCAAGATCGTAATGATCTTCATAACAATTATCCAAGAAATGAAATAAACAAAACTTGGTGAAATATTTAGATGAAGTAACCAAATCACTACACCACTCCACTTGCAAAAAGAGATTCTTACAGCTATGAGCCACCTAGAGAAAGCGAAAACCTAAGACAAAACTAAGAGAAGAAAGAAAACCAAATCACCTGAGGAAGACAACTCAGGAAAAAAAAAACACAACAAACAAGGGAAACAAAACCTAAACTATGCAAAGCCAAACTCTTGACCAGGAAAGGGGAGACAAACTGAAACCCCCACCTAACTAAAAGAAAACAAAAAACAAAACAAAAACACACCACAAAGGAAAACCTAAACTAACTATGTACAGTTTACACTTCACAAAGAAAACCTAAGAGCAAAAATAATGCTTGAGGAATTGCCCATTGATGGGAAATTGGACTTCCTTTCCTATTAGAGTCTTAAGCTTGAATGCATTATCTCCCAAAGTTTTAGAAATTTGATAAGGACCTTTCTATAGATTATCAAACTTGTCATGTCCACCTTTCTCTTCATGTGCCTTATCCTAGCGAAGTACTAGATCTGAAATTTGAAATTCTTTAACCTTTTCCATTTTGTCAAACCATCTCTTAACAACTCCTTGATGTTTAGCAAACTTTTCCAATGCTCCTTCCCTCTTTTCTTCCAAGTGCAATAATTGAGTCAAACGTGTCTGCACTCTATCTTCTCCTTCCATAAAATCTTGCATGAATTGTAGTGTTGGAATCCTCAATTGGATAGGAAAAATTGGATCTTGTCCATAGACCAAATGATATAGAGATGTCCCCAAAGAACTCTTTATTCTGATCCTATCTGCCCAAAGTGTGAATCTTAGCTATGTATGCCAATCTCTAGGATTATTGTCTAATAACTTCTTGATTGCACTCAATAGATTTTTTTTTGTTGATTATGCCAATCCATTCCCTTGTGGATAGCAATTTGATGAAAAGTTTAGTGTGATCCCATATTCAAATGCCTGGTTTGAGAACTTCAAGGATCTAAATGCTGGCCCATTATCACATACAAATTCATGGGGACATCCAAACTTGGTGATGATATTTTCTTCAAGAAATTTGATAACAACCTCTGTTGTGCAATTTTTTAGTGACTGAGGCTCAGTCCATCTAGTGTAAAAGTATGTAGCAGTCAAGATATACTAGTGGTGTCCTAAAGATGGCAGATTAATGGGATCAATGAAATCCAATCCCCATTTTGCAAATGGTTTTACTTAAATAATAGGTTGTAATGGCATAGCAAGATTTCTTTCACATGTCACAGCTAACTGACATGTGTGACAAGTCTTCATGTGTTCATAAGTTTCTTTAAACAAGGTTGGCCAATAATACCCTACTCTTGATATTTGATGAGCCATAGCCAAATCACTTCCATGACTAGTTCCATATTTACTATGAAAATGCTCTATGATGTGTCTAGCCTCTTCCTTTCCAACACATCTTAAATAAACCCCATCATGATTCTTTCTATATAGCACAGATCCTTGAAGCATAAAATTTTGACTTTTCATTCTCAATGAACGCTTTTGAACAGAACTCAAGTGTGATGGAGACTTATGGTTTAGCAAATAATGAACAATATCATCATACCATTCATCTGGGGATACTTCTTCTAACACATATACTTGGTGTACTAACCCAGGACCAATTGTAGACAAGGTTTGAGCTAGAGCTTGTCCTCATCCCAACTTCATTGGTTGTATCTCCATGTCATATTCTTGAATAACTACCATCCACTTTCCTCTTCTTTCTCCCAACTCATTCTGCATTGGCAAAGTCTTTACTGTGGCATTAGGAACTATTTCATAAACCTTGCTTCTTAAGATTAAATGTCAAAATTTCTTTATTGCTTTAACTAAAGCATAAGCTCGTTTTTTAACATTCGGATATCTCAATTTTGCATCTTTCAATGGTGAACTCATGAATGCAGTAGGATGTTCATCCTGATCATCTTCCTTCTGGGTGAGGATAGCTACACAAGTGTGTTCTCAGGCAAAAGAATATATATAAAAAGGCTAGGTGTAGCCTGGACTCAACAAAATAGAAGCATCTAGGATTTCTTGCTTGATTTCTTCAAATGCATTTCTTGCCATAGGTGTCCAATCTATCCTTTCTCCTTTCTTTAACATGTCATTTAATGGCCTTACTATCTCTGTAAATCTAGTTATGAACTTCCTTACGAAGTTAATTTTCCCAAAGAATGACTTTAATTCTTTCTGACTAGCTAGCAATCTTATCTTTGATATTGCCTCAATGTGCTCATGATCAATTGAGATTCCTCATTCTAATACTACATGTCCTAACAATTTACCTTCAGTGACAACAAACATGCATTTCTTTGGATTCAAGGAAATCCCATATCTTCTACATCTTTGAAGATTCTCCTCAAATCACTGATGTGATCTTCCTTGCATCAAGAGAATAGTGTGAGATCGTCCATGTAAATAATGATTCACTTCTTTACCAAGTATCTAAAAGCATAATCCATGGCCCTTTGAAAAGTGGATCCTGCATTGATCAAACCGAAAGGCATTCTTCTATAAGAAAATGCACCCCACTTAGTTGTGAATGTCATCTTTAGTCTATCTTCTTCTTCTACCATCACTTGGTTATATCCAGAATAAGCATCTAAAAATGACATCATTTGAGAACTATTAACAACTTGTATCACTTCATCTAATGATGGTACTGGATAATTATCCTTCTCTGAAGCTCTGTTAAGATTTCTAAAATCCACGCACAACCTTATCTCTCCATTCTTCTTTTTGATAGGGACAAGGTTGGCGAACCACATTGAGTGTCGAACTGGGAATATAATTCTTGCTGACAATAACTTCTTTACTTCTTGATGTATTAGTGGTTCTAACAATGGATTTATTGGTCTATGCCTTTGTCTAAATGGCTTACTGTTTGGCTTTAATGGAATAGTATGTGTAATGAGAGACATATCATATGTCTTCAGATCTTCATATCCCTAAGCAATCATGTTAGGGAATTCCTTCATAAGCTTCAATATTTCTTCCTTTTCTGTGGGAGTACAAACCTTCCCAATAAATAAATTCTTGGCATTTTCTCTCATTCCCAAGTTCACCTTTTCACATTCCCCTCCTTCAGTACTTTGGTACTTGAGGGAACTCAATCTGTCTGCATAAAAAATTCTCTCTATTTTAATCATTCCTTTTGGAATGGTATTTTTCCTTAAATTCATAATCTCATCAATTTCAAATTGAGCTTGTTGTTGTTCTCATTCATCTATGACTTGTGCTTCAAATACCCTCGAGCTTGTCAGAAAATCAAGAATATGCTTATCATCTTCAAACACTTGAAATTTTTTGATGTTGTCAGGAACTGATGGTACTAAAGTTATCTTAACCATGAATTTCTTCACACAATCCATGGCTAATGGTTCCAATGAACTTGCAGATTGAGCCAAAGAGCTCGCTACTAGATTGCTTGTTCGACTTATCCTTTTAATATTGAAAGCATCAAAGCTTTTGATTAGGTCCCAAACTCTATTGGGATAACGACCCAATATTTTATCATGGCATGTATATTTCTTGTGTACCTATCCAATGACTATGTCTGAATCTCCACGTACATGTACGATTTTGGCACCCTTTTGGATAGCGAGGAGCAATCCAATGACCAATAATTCATACTCAGCCCCATTATTAGTCCATAGGAATTGCAACCTATGTGCTTCCAAATATGTTTCTCTAGTTGGGCTAATGAGTTCAGCACCAGCTCCACTACCTTTCTTTGATTTGGATCGATCAAAGGATAGAGTCCACACTTGATCATTTTCATATTCCATGGGTGATTTTACCTTTGAATCCTTGGAATTTTTTTATGTTCTTCTTGTCCTATTTCACCTTCTCAAATTCTTTCTTGCTATGGATCTAAACTTTTCATACAAGATGAGTTCACTTTGACCACATTTTCTGCTATGCATGCTTTTGGAACCATTTTGGAAACTTGTGTAACTGCTTCTTTACACATGGTGCATGATATCTCAGAATGAAAAGCATTATGTATTCTACACCAGTTGGGTAACAAAAACTTTTGAATGGATGCATCTTTTCCTAATTCAACTTCCTACTTAATGCTTTTTAGGATAAAATTCCTAAAATTCTCAAACATTCCTTCATTTAGTGATGGTTCTGAATCATCCATAATTGGTACCTTAGTGAAAGTTGGAGTCACATCAGGACATCCCCCTTGATTGTAACCTTGCAACATTAAAACCTCTTCATTTTTGGGAATATATGATTCCAAAGTGGTTTCCATAAATAGGATCTCATTATGTTCGCCATACTCAGTGATCAACAATCAAAGCCTCAGAGTGCTCTCTATCCTTATCTGATTGGGAATTCCCTTCCATGGGAGCCTGTTGCAATATAACCATTCAATTTCCTTGCCCAATCTCTACTAAGAAGCATGCCATACCCTTCAGGAATATCCACAAGAGATATGTCAATACAACTTTGAACATGTGGATTAGAGGCTAATTGCATGTGAATATTATTTAACTCTCCCATGATTGGGACTTTAGTTTTATCCAATTGTGTAACCTTCTTGTCAATCTGAAGTGGAATCAATCCTAGCTTTCTACATATGTCCAATGGCATTACATTACTTGATGCACTAGAGTTAATTAAACAATTATGTAACATTTTCCCAAAAATTCTAACAATTACTAGGAAAGGTGCAGGTTCCTCCTTCCCTTGATAAAAAACCACTGGCTTCTGCCCTTTTGAGTCAAATATCTCATTATCATGTATAGAATTTCTCCCATTTTGTGTTTTCATGGAATTTTCTACTATAGGAGAGTTATCTTTGATCATTTCCGGTGGTGGATTTTCTGAGAATATCTGTCCATTTGATGTAACCTTCTGATCATCTTGAGAGTTTTGCACCATTCCAATGAAACTTGAAGGATTCTAAGCAAGCTTAGATGCATATGGTGGTACATCATCTACAACATTGGTTTTTTGTGCAAAATTGTATTGTTGGACATTGGATTCCCCTCTTGGAGGATGTGATACATTTTGAGAAACAATCTTCATGGGGGTGTCATTGAAGCTTTCCAATAATGTATCTCTAATTTCTAAAATTTTCATCAATTCATATAGTCAAAGACTCACTTTAATTTTCTTGAATTCCTCTAATACATAAGAACTTAATCTCTTCAATTCCTCTCTAGGAGAACTTCCTTTCTGTTTTTGTCCTAGATTTTCACATTTCCTTTGTTCTCCTTGAGAGCTTGTCAGTTGTTGATATTCAGGGGAGTCTCTGAGAGGCTCAAGATTATTGTTCGCATTGGGATGCAGAGGAGTTGAAAAGTTATTTGGAGGAACTGATGATGTTAATGGCTCATGGTTCCTATAATTCCTTTGATATGTCTTTATTGGAGTATTACCAAATGTTTGTTGAAAGGCTTGCACTTCACTTGTCCCTTCCACCAAGACACTATTATATAGAGGAGGAAATAAAAATCCATCCTTATGTAGTGATTCATTCGGGGATACTGGTGGAGGTTGATTTTCTGGTGAAACTTGATAACATGGCATCTCTATGGGACCATTTGTTGAAGCTGGTGGGAATTTTTGATTAGCTTGTATTGGCATGTTGTCTTGAGAATTAGGAGGAGAAAACTTAAAATCATCAAAAACCAATGATTGGTCATATCTTGGTGCGGGTACCATCTCATATCCTATAGGAGGAGAATTCTTAGATGTGGCAGTGTTCCTCAGCTCTCCCTTGAAAATATCTACTCCTCTTTGAAATTCATGACACTATAATTCAGAATGTTGACTAGTCTCATGTAATCTACACCATCCAGATAGTGTGGCTTCTGCTAAGAAGACTTTATCAGCTGGGCGATTCTCAGATGGACGGTTTTCGAATGGTGATGGTACGTCCCCATTATTTGGATTAGTGTTCCATGATCTTCTTTAATGACCTTGGTTATTATTAGGATATCCTTGATTAACTCCATTGAATCCTTGTTTGTGTCCTTGATTACTATCGTGATGGGGGATTCCTTTGATAGCCTTGGTTGCTACCTTGATATGACTGATAATTCCTCTATGCATTTTGCAACTAATTATTTTGATTTCTAAAGTAAGTGACATCAGTGGACAACTTTTTCACTTGTTCAATCAAATCTCTCATCTCATCCTTTTCCTTTTGGGTCCTTATAGCATTTGTCGTGTTTTGGAGATAAATTGGTTGTGTGGGTATTGCTTGTGACACAGGTGTTCCAGGGTGCAACACCAACTGGTTCGAAGGGGCAGGAATTGGATTGATAGTCTAAGCATAATTCAAAGCTCCTTGATTTCACTTAGTATATATTATATGATTTTAATTTATCTTTGCTTATTATGTTTATAATTTCTTAATTTTTCTCAAAAGATTTTTAACATACTCACATCTCACCATATTGACAATGTAGTGCGCCTCTCATATAAATTTTCATTAAATATATAGTTATAACTACTATTAATATTAATTTCAACTATCCTATAAAATATTTTACTAATAATTAATAATTATTATTTAAATATATAAATATTTTGTAGATTATTTTATTAAATACATTTATATAATTAAATAAAAAGAGAAATTTTAAATATAAAATTATAATAATTATTGTTAATATAAATATTAAATATATTTTATATCACTTTATCAATACTTTAATAATTAATATCACATATACATAATTATAAATAATTTATTTATGAATAATAATAATTATAAATATATTTATTTTACTATTAATCATTATAGATTAATAAATAAATAATTAGAACCAATTAACATTATTTTTAAATGTATCGAGTGTAAATTTAATATTATTCAGTTCATAATACATTTTCATTAATATTAGCGATCCGCTAGTCACAGATTCCGAAGTATCTATGAGATTTAAATTTATTGTTCTCAATCCCGGACAACATTCACTTATATAAAGACACAAACAGTTCACAGTTAGTGAGGACCTGTGAAACCAGACAAAGCGTTCGTCTGAGCTCTATAAAAGTAGAAGAGCGAGTACCGAAGTTTCCTTATAAACCCACGACTTGGATTTGAAGACAATGTCTCTATTTTGAGTGGTATTGCAAAAGAACAATAATAACACCCTCATCCTCCTACAAATAGAGCATTTGAATAACACCCTCAAATTTTTATTATGAAATGTTAATAAAGTTTTATTATTTATAAAGATAGTAATTTCAATGTCTGAAGAAATCAAAGTATTATAAATAGTAACATTTTTTAAAAGTATAATAATGTATTTTTTAAATATTTATTATATTAAATATGTTAAATTTTTACCATTCATAGAGGCAAATTTTTTTGTAAAAATGATCCTATGATTAAATGAAATGAAGAATCTGAACTTAACCAAAATATAGAAACTTGTATGACAAAAGAAGATGTATGTATATAAACTAGCACTTGCACCTTTGATAGTGCAAGGGATTATGCTGATAGACTTATGTACTTTTAAGTATGTTCTTGAGTATGTATTTTATCTAACATATTTGGTTCAATTGTGTCATTTTGATTTTTTGTCATTTAGAATACAATTGCTTTGTTTGAAGAGTCATTTGATATAGGAGGACCTCCTTCTTTTTGTGTATAATGGTATATGGATTACTTTTCATTTTTGAGTATCTTTCAAAAGTGAAAGCGGGTTGAATACGAAGACCATCTATTGTTTTTACTCTAGATATAGCTGTAAAAGTGAGTCCTTGTCTTTCAATTTCACTGATATCAACCTGTTGCTTTATGCAACGTAAGTCTTTTGGATTTGTGTATTGTGATAGCCCATGACATGGTGAGTGGTAGTTGTCTTCGGCTGCCTAATGTGATTGGCACTATTGTAACATATTTTGGTTCATCTTGATTCCATGGTGGTAATTTTCAAAGTGTATAACAACATAAATGGGCATGTCTGGTGGCTTGGTGCCCATTTTGTAGACAATATATGTGATTTCACCAATTGCTCCATTGACAAGTCCTGCTTCTATCCAAATGTTTGTTGTAAGCATGAGACATTGTCCTATACAAAGGAGTACATGTTTTTCCAATTGTTCATCATACACCTCGCTCTTATGTTTGCATCCAGAATTTATTGTGGAGCTTGTAGTGATTGGATGATTTAATGATTTTAGCATTTTCTTATTATGTCGCTTCACTGCATCATTTTTTGTGTGTAGATGTATCAACCTATTAAATTCTTCATTTTTATCTATGCATAAGTGGATGTTTGTACAACTCATTAGGAGCTTCTAATCATGTTGTGTAGGGTTTGCTTCTCGTATATTGTGTAAAAGCTGACAGAATTCTACCTTCTTACCTACTTTCCTATCCCATCTTTTTGTCTCTATCTTATCTTACACCTCTTTATGTTTTACTCCTATGTATTGATACTTTATTTCTTCTATACATTTTCTATCCCTATGTTTCCATATCCTTTTCCATCTATCCATCTCTCTTTTTTTCTTATATTATTCATCTTACTCACTTCCCTTGCCTCCTCACTCTCTTTCTCCTTCATTCTAATTATCTCTCCCTCTAATTATTATTTCCTATATGAAATGGACATCACACCTATTTGGAATCAATAATTCAAGATTGTTTCTCTCACATCATCTCTATCTCTACTCTGCATCATAGTTTATATTTCTATTTTTTTAATTCATGTGTCTCTCTTTAATACACACACTTTACACACACTTTCCTTAAGTACCGCCATATACTTTCCTTTATATCTTTCTTTTACAAACATACACTCATTTCTCCCTCCCTATCCCTTTTTATCTTACCCCTCTTTATTAATCACCTTTCATTATCTATTTTATATTTTCTTTGTTTCTCCTTGATCCTCTCTATGCATATATCTATAGACTATCTATCACCTTACATGTATTTGTCATTCTATCTCTTATTCTCCCCACTCCCCTCTTTCCTCTTCCCATTTCTTTACTAAAAATGATATTAATCCTAATTCAAACCTTAATTTTAATCTTAGCCCTAACCCTAATCTTAATTCTAACTCTATAAATGATTTTAATTCTAATTCTAAACCCTAGTACTAATATTAATATAAAATTATTAATTTATTATCTATTTATTAGTTATAAATTATTATGGTAAACTAAAAATAATTAAAATATAAAATTATTTTATAAACATGTTATAATTAAAATAATAAATTACACCAAGATATTATTACAAATACTTCTTTGATTATATGCGAAAATGTCGAAGAATTTTCAGCCCACAAAATATTCACTAAGGAAATCATGGCAAAAGAGAAGGAATGGGTTTTCTAGTGGCCAAGGGATTAATTGGCAGAATCCCTTTATAGCCAACACCTGGATATGGCAACAGAAGGATTCCCAATCTACTTATAATAAAAGATTTGTAGTAAACACTGCTAACAGATTTGAAGTTTTAAACTTTGATGTAGGAATGCCTCGTAGCCAGTAACGGATCAGAGGGCATGAAGGTCAAAAGATAATAAATTCTGTGTAGGACTCCACTTTGATGATCCCTGTCACTCACACAGAGGCAATCAAGAACCCTAATCATCAAATTTTCACTATACAACACTTAGATAACCAAATTCGCATCTTCAATTTAACAAGATATGCTCATCTAGTGAATTTCAAATCTTCACCCTCTTTACTGGATCTATCTCACTCGGCCACACCTCAAGTTAGAAGGATATCCACTAGGTCAGTTTCTCTAGGCTCTTACATTCCCCCGCACCACAGAAGCAATAACCAAACCCCTCCCCTCAACCCTAGTCAGCCTCTTAGGTCATCCCTACACAAATTGGAGAATGAATGTGTCAAAACTTCAAGCAAAGAAGTTGAAGCCTTCTGGTATAAATGTCTCAAGAGAAGAATCTTTTCTATATGGAATGGACCAAGGAAAGAGCTCCCTCTATTACTTGACTGGTTGGAGGAGAATTGTAAGGATAAGGTAAGTATCTCCTCCTTCTTAGACAATACTCTCTTTTTAAAATGCTCTGATGAATCCGTTAAAAAAGAGTTTCTCTTAGTTTCTGAATGTTTTTTCAATGGTCATTGTGTTAAATTTATAGATTGGTCTCATAATTTTAATAGAGAACAAGAATAATGCTTTCTGCCCTCCTAGTTTGTTTTTTTATCTCTCCCTCTAGAGCTTTCTCATGAAGATATCATTAAATCTTTAGGGTCTGTGGTAGGAGAGGTTAGAGGTATAGATGCATCATTCTATTGTTGTAATAATGTCAAAGTATTGATCAATGTCAGTTTAAATCATCCTATTGAATTTAAGAAAAAAATTATAACTAGTAAAGCAACTTATGATATTAATTTTCAGTTATACAAAGGGAAGATAGTGGATATATTAAGATTTGATGATCTTCATAAGATCATGCCCAAAAGCCCCCCCCTTACCTCAGATTTTAGAAGAAAATTTCCTTGGATGAGAGCAATGAAAAACAAAAGAGTTAGAGCATTGGAAGACCAGACCTCTCCAGCAAACTTTCAATCTCAGGATAATTAGAATGAAAGGATGAAATTCAAAGACATAGATATGGTTTCACCTGGGAAAAGAAGACTTAAATTGATTATAATTTCTAATCCAAAAGAGCATGCAGAGATGAATTTGGATGGAACACCCTCAAAGAGGCCAAAAGGAAATAAGAAAAAGGATGCAGATAAACAAGGTAAGAAGGCAAGAAAATAAAAAGGTTGGTAAACTTGATTCCTCACTGAAGAAGCAAACAAATAATGATAAAGCAGGTAATGTCTCAAAGGAGAGTGTACCACCTTCAACAAGGACCATAGGTAAAAATATAGAGCAAGAAAAAGTGAATTATAATGCTATTTCAGAACAAGAAGAAAGGATGCATTGAAATGGGAGATGGAAGAGGAAGGAATCACTTGGAAACAAGTACTAAAAAGGACCCTTCAACACAAGTGAATTTGAAGGAGTCCGATAGGAAAAAAGGAAATGACAAACAAGGAAAGTCACAATTAAAAGCTTCAGATCTAACAAATGTCCATGATTTACTCAAGGCAGAAAATGATCTTCTTTTTTCCTCACCCAAGGTTAGAATGGAAGAACTATCTTCAGGGCTAGGTAATCAAGCTTATCAAGAGTTGGAAATTGGCATTAACCTCGAGGCAGAGTCCTCTACTCCAATAAATAAAGATGTCAAAAGTACTTCTAAATTCTAGTAGACTCTTGATGAGCAACCCACTTCACCTTTCACTCCAAGGGGGGACCAGCCAGAAACTCGATCAAAGGACAAAAATTGAGAAGGATCCATTGTAAAATAGTTTCACCACTTTCTAAATAGAGATCTAAACTCTTTTCTAGAGGTAGGAGTGTTAGAGTTTAATAATGACAGTCTTGAGCAATTAGCAAAGGAACACATATAGGTCTTTTATTTTGACAACATAAACAGTAGCACTACCTCTCAAAAAGAGATGTTGGTACAAAAAATTATCAAATTGGGAGGAGAAGATTACACGGCTGAGGATCTTTGAAGGGATATATTAAAGATTGAGATGGAGGACAGTTTAATGAAGTAGAAGAAATAGATTGGGAACAAATCAAAAATAAGTCAAGAGGAGGGTAGGATAAGCAAGGGAAATTTGACAGAATTGAATCATGACGATTTGGAGAAGGATGGCCTCGAGGATAAGATATGTAGAGAATTAGAAATTGAAGAGTTTGAAAGAATAGAGGATTGCATCTTGACAGCAGTATAAGATTCAGGTGTGTATTAGCAAGAACTCAGATTACAAATAAATTAGGAAGGTTTGATCTCTCCAATTTATGGTAAGCCTAAAGGTAAAAGGGTTAGGAAATCATTGAAAGAGCTACGGGAATCTGAAGGACTAGCTAGGGAACAGAGAAAAATCGATGAGCTTCTAAATACGGGGAAGGGGAAGTGCCTTCCCAAGGCACCATGAGGATTACAACTTGGAATGCTAGGGGACTAAATGCCCCTAGCAAATAAAGGTTAATCAAACAATATCTAAAGAGATTTAATTCATAAATAATTTTAATACAAGAAACAAAATTAAACAAGTTAGAAGGTGCTAAATTAAATAAATCATTAGATCTTTGGGATTCAATATTCCTAGAGGCAATAGGAGCCTCTAGTGGTTTAGAAATAATTTGGAACTCAAAGAAAGTAGATTTGAAATGTCTAGTGAATAGCAGTAATTGGATATGTGTTAATGTTCAAAGTTTAAAATTTGACATGAAATTTATTCTTATTAATGTGTATGGTCCTAATAGCATAATAGGGAAAAAAGTTGTTTGGGATGAAATAAGTATGGTGCTATTAGAATACAAAGACAGTCTGATTATTTTAGGAGGTGATTTCAACACCATTGTAAGTTTGGATGAAAAAGTAGGAGGTTCACAACATCTTACACTCTCATCTATAGATTTCAAATTATGGATTGATAAACATTGTCTATTAGAAATTCCATCAAATAATGATGTATATACATGGAATAATAAAAGAATGGAAAATGCTTATATTTCAAAAAAGCTAGATAGATTTTTTATAGTAGCTAATATCACTACTTATAACAAGGATTTCTAGTCCTCTATCTTGCCTTATGAAGGATCAAACCATTTCCCTGTATGTATGGAGATATTTGAACCATCTAAACCCCATAGAAACCCCTTCAAGTGTGAAAAGATGTGGCTTCAAGATCCAAAATTTCTTGAACTCGTTAGGACATGGTGGACTCAAGCGAGTTTTTATGAGTCTAAAATGTTCATCTTTATCTCAAAGCTCAAACTATTGAAAGAAAAAATCTTAAGATGGAATAGAGAGTACTTCAACTATATTTTCAAAGAAAAGCTGGAAATTGAAGAAAAACTTAAAAATTTGAATCAGGAAATTATAAGATATGGTATGAATTATGAGAACTATATTTTAGAAAAAGATCTTCTCTTGAAATAGGAAGATATCCTCTCTAAAGAGGAGATCTTTTGGAGATAGAAATCCAAGGAGAAATGGATTGATGAAGGAGATTGCAACATGAATTTTTTCCATAATTATACTATTCATAACCAATCATCAAATAAAATCACTAGCATTACGACTCCACTAGGACTGCGTATAGAGAATCCCCAAGAAATAGCAGACACACTAGTTTCACATTTTAAAAGTTTACTCAACAACTATGAAGGTTCAAATAGGGAGGCCGAGTACTGAATGCTTAAATTTATTCCAAAATTGGTTACAACGAAAGACAATAAAAATCTAAATAGACCAATAACTTTGGATGAGGTTCAGAATGTGGTCTTTAGTATGAGCCTAGACAAATCTCCTTGGCCTAATAGTTTTCAAGCCTTCTTCTTCCAAAAATGTTGGGACATTTTAGGGGAAGACTTATGGAGAGCGAATGAAGCATTTCGGAATGGTGGTTCCTTGCTGGTAGAAATTAACTATTCCTTCCTCACCTTGATCCCTAAGAAGGATGGGCCATAACATCCTGGCGACTTCCATCCTATAGCCTTGTGTAATACCATCTATTAAATTTTCTCAAAAGTTTTGGCTAATAGGCTCAAGGGACTCATGCCAAAATTGATCTCAAAAGAACAGACAGGTTTTGTTCCTGGGAGATCTCTCTTGGATGGCATTCTAATAATTCAGGAAACCATTCACTATGCTTCCATAGATAAGGAAGCATGCATGTTTATGAAGCTAGATATATAGAAGGCATACGATATGGTTGATTGGCATTTTCTTTGCAAAATCTTAGACGCTTTCAGCATCTCACATCAATGGGTTAATCTTATCTTCAAATTTATCTCCACCCCTAAGATTTTTGTTCTTATAAATGGGATGCCTAAAGGTTTCTTTGAAATTTCTAGGGATGTTAGACAAGGAGATCCCCTATCTCCATCTCTTTTCATTCTAATGGCTAAAGCTTTCGGTAGAGCAATCTCTAACGCTTATCTGAAATGAAAGATCTTCGAAATTTTGGTTACCAAAAATCTCCCTAACATAACCCACCAATAGTGCGCAGATGACACCATTCTCCCTGGCAATAGCTTTGTTTGAGAGGCTTTGGGCTTCAAAAACATTTTACAATCTTACATGGATCATTCTAGACAGAAGGTGAACAAGGATAAATCTAAGATTTTCTTCATGAATACCCCCACTGTGATGGAAAATTGGATTTGTAGGATCATGGGATATAAAAAGGGGGTTTTCCCATGTAACTATTTGGGTATCTCCCTAGAAAAGAGCTCAAAATATAGGAAAGTTTGGCTGGATACAATTGAAAAGGTGGATAAGAGGATTGGAAACTAGAAAAATAAATGGCTCTCTAAGGCTAGAAAGATTACTAAAATCAGAACGGTCCTTTAGGCCATTCAAATTTTTCCTATGGCCTGTCTACCTCTCTCTAATTGGATGTCCAATAAATCTGAAGCCAAACAGAGGAATTTTCTTGGGAAAGATAAAGAAGATGAAAAGAAACTCACCCTTATAAAATGGGATAATTTATGTAAACCTAAAGAATGTGGGGGTTTATGGATCAAGAAGCCTTAGTGGAAAAATGAGGCCTTGGGAGCTAAACTCATTTGGAGATTATATCAAGAATATGATCATAAATGGACGAAGATTTTATATCATAAATATTTGAACCTGACAAATCTGGAGTCGTTTTTCAGGATGAAAAGATTGCTAAAAGGGTCGAAGTGTTAGAATTTTATGACAAATTACTAGAAAATTATTAGCAAATATCTAACATGGGATGTGGCAGCAAGTGATAAAGCCCTATTTTGGGAAGACTCCTAGGACGGGCATCCCCTAATTCGATCTTCTCCCATTATTGAGAATCTTAAACTTAGGCTGATATCTTTATGGGGAAACAAGGTAGAGGATTATAAATCTAAGGAGGTGTCAGATGGGGCTCTACGGTGGAGGCAGTGTTCTTTGAATGGCTTAGATCTAGACCCATATTTAGTTGTAGCCTTTGAAAATATTATCTCTAATAGAAACATCAAATAATCTGAAAGATCGAATACTCTTATTTGGGCTAGATCAAAGGATGGAATCTATAGTGTGAAACAAGGGTATAAGGCCATCATCCATTCCCAGCAATGGAATTCAGTGGAGATCCCTGTAAAGTTGTGTTGGGATGCAACTTGCCTTGCTAAAGTTAGTTTCTTTTTATGACTCGCCCTTCAAAAAAGAGTTTTGAATGTGGACAGACTTTCAAGATTTGGCATTATTGGCCCTCAATGGTGTGTCCTATGTAAACAAAATGGTGAAAATGTAGATTATCTATTCCTCAATTGTCCTTTCACTCTATTTTTCTAGGAATGGCTCAAGACTCATCTCAGATGGTCAACCCCTTTTAAGAATTCCCTTAAAAGGCTTATTTTCTCATGGCCTATGGATTTAGTCCATGGGGTCTATAGCTCATCAAAAAACAATGGTCCAAGCTCATCAATCCACCTCTAGTATATTCAGCTAGAAATAAGGAGGCAAGGGATATGTGTAGATGGGCCCCTCCTCCTACAGGTTGGTATAAATTGAACTTTGACGGTGCTGCAAGAGGCAACCCAGGTGTAGCTGGTATAGGTTGCATTATCAATAATGAGGATGGCCACTAGATAGCAAAGCTAGCATCCCACCCTCCTCCCTCTTCTAATATTATAGCATAATTAGAAGCCCTTGAGAGAGGTTTACAACTCTACCTTAAACTAGGACTATCCAAAGTTTTCATTGAAGGTGACTCTTAGATCATCCTTAACGCGATTAGACAACAAAAGACACCCAACTAGATCTTGAGCTCAAAACTTCAAGAAGTCCTAATTCTATTGGAAAATTTTGAGGAAATCAAAATTGGTCACATTTTTTGAGAAGGTAACTCATTTGCTAATGGGCTTGCTAACAAGGGTGCAGATGGAGAATCGATCTTGGTTTATAACTCAGATTAACTTATCCTCCTGTAGTAGTTGCACTATTAGAGCAAGCCATTTGGCATAATTTACTAAGATAGATAATGACATATATCTATAAATAGATAAAAACTAATTAAAATTTTTAAAACAAATTAATAAATTATAATAAGTTTAATAATATAATAATATTAAAAATAGAAAAAAGGGAGATCTATTAATTAATTAACTAATAAATAAAATAAAACTATTTAATATATAGCTATTATTATTGCAGAGCTTTCTTTGAAGTTATCATAATTAGGACCAATCATGGGTCCTAATTAGTCAAGATAAAGAAGTAGACAGATATAATTTAGAACTAGTTAAGACAATTTAACTTTAAATAAACTTATCAATAAAAAGAATTTAAAAAAGTTATGCCACATAAGATGGGTAAATATTCATATATAAATGAATATGGCTTATCGATTTGCTTTTTTTCTTCACCTTAACTCTTGGTGTTTATACAAAGTCTTCAGTTCATACTTTCATTGGTCTAGCTGGACTGAGGTTTGTTGTTTAGCCTACAACTTAGATTATGTATATTCACATCATCAAGCTTTAGGATTTTGGGTTATTATCATTGCCAGGTAAGGAAATTAGGAATTCTTCATATGTTGCCTGAGTACAATGAGTTAAAACTCCGAAGCATGTGAGCTGCCATCATTATTTAATATGAGCATATGAGAGCTACATCGATCTACAATAGTCATTATTATTAACAAGCTACACATGCCTCAGCTGATTATGATGGGATCTAACTAGTGATTGGCAGTGTAGTATTTGGAGGTTTTTTGGGTTGTAGGGTTTAGGATTTTATCTCGTAGTGTTTAGTTGCACTCAGCACTGATGGAGTCCAATGTTTTTATATACCATGTGACTAAGAAAAGGAAAATGGCCTTTCTAGGGAAGGTTAAACCGGAAAGGTGGATTCATCTCCTTAGATCTGTGGATATGACTAGGTTTGATGTGAGTAGGTCAATAGGGGAAGATGTTTTTTGACTATGAGGCAACCTAGAGGACCAAAAGCTCCATAATTGGCTCCTTCATAGGTGTCATGGTTAGGGCTAAAATCGAAATGGTAGACATAGTCAGGCTTTGTTCAAATATATTCAGCCCTGTGTGGAGGCTTGGGTTAGAAAAAGCAGTTTTTAGCATTGATGGGAAATTTAGAATTCCATTCCCAGAGAAATACATGGGCCTTCCTATGTGGGCAATGGAATTAAAGACTACTCCCTAATGTCAATGTATCATGGTAAGGGACAATCTGGCCTTTCACAAGGAATGGCCACGTATGGAGGCCAGTATTCACTTTCTCCTGCACTAGCGTAGGATCAAGGTGGATGGCAACTTGGTTATCTTCACATGTTCAAGGTATATGTGCAGCTGGGTGTGGATTTTAATAATCTCAATGTGTTGGATTTCAGTATCCTCAACTTGAAAAAGATGAGCCGAGCCAAAATGCAGTATGAACTTCCTCCCAACATTGTCTTGGATGATACTAATGTTGTCCCAGAGGTGATAATGTTCACTATGAAGCATTAGGTTAGGTTTAAGGTTATTTTTTGTATCTAGCAACAAGAAATAGTTAATATGCATCCAATTGCACAGGTCAGGATAGAGTAGGTCTCTAGGTATCTCATTGGTCTATTATATAACGCAATATAATGATGTGGTGAAATCTATGATAGACTCTAACTTTTATTATGTTAATGCATTAAACTTATGTCAAAATCTGATGGGTGTTTTTAAGGGTCCAAAATATTCAAGTCTTGTTTATATTTAGCTTTACAGTTTGATAAATTCTGTTTATCAAGAAATGAAGCATATGTTTAAAGTTTTTTGGCTTAAGAATTTGAAAGTATTCATTAATGGAGACTTAAATCTATTATGGATTGTTTATAAAATCAGATTCAATCTATTTGTTTATTAGTGGGTTTTAAAATAAATAAATTAATTAATTAATTTCTTCCCGAGCTTGGGTTGTAACTAGTTTAGTATGTTTGAAACTTGGAAACAGAGAACCTTGTTTTGTTTCTTTAAACAATGAGATTAGATTTTGATGTAGGTTCTCTACTTTTTAGATTGGTGGTTTCAATAACTCTTCCCTAGAAAATTGAATAGCCATCTGTGGTTTATTATTAAACAACTGGGAGAATTTTATGAAATCCAAATAGGGTTTGAAGATTATCCATATGATTAATCTGAGGGCATTTATCTTTGAAGTGTATAATCCTTGTGGCTAGCTAGAGGCATTTTTCTATTTTGTTGCTTGTAATCATTGCAAGTTTATGGCTTCTTCATATGGTTTATAGTTTAATCTGGATCTTTGATCAATATGATGTAGGGTGTCCCACCAGACTCCTCATTGCATTATTTATTGTATAACTTGGAACAAGGGACAACATTATAGGATTTTCTTTTCAAGCACTGATAGTCTTTATTTATAT
Organism: Cupressus sempervirens; assembly: GCA_028749045.1. Classification (NCBI taxonomy): domain Eukaryota; kingdom Viridiplantae; phylum Streptophyta; class Pinopsida; order Cupressales; family Cupressaceae; genus Cupressus; species Cupressus sempervirens. The sequence goes on along the minus strand of CM053784.1, from coordinate 134,219,849 downwards.
TTGAAGATCTTGAGAGTATAGATAGTAAGCATATAAAGTGATGTAAATTTGATTACAATAGCATCTATTTAGATTTGAGGAATTGACATATCCAAGAAGCAACCTATTGTTGCTCAATCTACAGCAGAGGCTGAATACATTGCAGCAAATGCAGTAGCATGTCAAGTAATTTGGCTAAGGAGGATCTTGATAGATTTGAATGAAAGGCAAGAGGATGGAACCACAATTTATTGTGACAACATCTCATCAATTCCATTTTCCAAGAATCCAATCTTCCATGGGAGAAGCAAACACATAGAGATCAGATATCACTTCATCAGAGAGTTGGTGGAGAATGGGGATATCAAAATGAATTTCTGCAAGTCAGAGTAGCAGCTAGCAGATATTTTCACCAAGCCATTAGGCATTGGAACTTTTATGCACGTAAGACAGAGTCTTGGTGTAGTAGATTTGGATCAGCAGTGATCTTTGTTTGTGGGTCTCAAGACAAAGGGCGAGTGTTAGAAATTAACGTCAATGCCTTTAGATTGTCCTTGAGCCCCACACCCATCTACCTTGTTAGATCACTATAGGCAACCATGAACGGCAGGCATTCATGTTTGGTAGGTGAGAATTTGAAATTTGCATGTTGAGAGGGAAAGGAAGAATATGACAAAAAGAATTTCTCTACATTCATTCTTATCGAGAGCAGATCAAGAAGATCAGAGTGAAGTTGTAGAGCTGAGCAGAGAAGGAAGAAGGAAGGAAGTTTGTGCCTGTAGTTGCACGTGGTTTCTTGTTCACTCTGTAAGTTTTTTGTTTGGATTTTTCCTGTTGAAGCAGTGATTGCTCCAGGCACCATTGTATGCAGCCATTAGAGTTGCAGGTTGTAAATTTTATTAAACTTTGAAGTATTATCAGTTTAGGGTTATTTTAGGGTTTTCTAGTTGAAGCCGAATGCTCCCAGATTTTGTAATAGTTTAGTGAAACATTGAATAGAAAGCAAGCAGCATACTTAATCCATTGTTCTTCATCTTCTATTCATTGCATTTGACAAGTTTGGTTGAAAGGTTAAAGCTTTGGCTTTCTGGTTTTAATGGTGAAAGCATTCACGTTGAAATATTTCCTAAGTTATATTTCTTAAGTTTGATATAGAACACTCATCATCTTTTTTTCTTAGTTGGAGCAGAGCTCACTCGGCATCCATTGGTGTAACTGTCGAGCTCCTCTTTGTGCCGAGTTCACTCGGAACCTGTTGCCTGTCACTCGACACCTTCTTGTGCTGAGCAAGTGCTGAGTAATTCTAGCACTCGGCACCTTCCTGTGCTGAGCAACCTACCACTCGGCACCATCAAGTGTTGAGTAAAACTAGCACTCGGCACCTTCATGTGCCAAGCAACTTTTAAGTGTCGAGCGAAGTTTTTAGGCTTATGGTTGTGAGACTAAGTTTGATTTTAATTGATATTTCTCACATGGTATCAGAGCTTTGAGGCCCCACATCCAAAGTGAGTTAGGGAATTTTTCTTTTCTTGGGATATTTATCAAGGTAGGAACTCCAGAGGTAGAGGCCGAGGTAATGGAAGACAAATAAATGCTACAACAAAAATTTCAGGAAGAGCAGATGGAGCATGTACCTCACACAATACTTCAAGAGGAGGTAAGAAAAACTACAACTCAAAGAAGAGTAATGTAGAATGCTACTACTATCATAAATATGGGCATTATGCAAATGAATGCTGAAAGATGCAGAAAGATCAGTCAGGACAAGAAAATGTGGCTGATGTGAATATGGGAAGTGAAAACACTGCCTTCATCATGTGTAATGTTGGTGAAGAAGGAAGCCCTGAGATTTGGTACCTCGACAGTGGATGTAGCAACCACATGAGTGGTAATGAAACCTTGTTTTCATTCATTGACAAGAGTTTCAAATCTGAAATTAAAATGGGTAATAATGGAACCCTACCAGTTGTGGGCAAAGGATCTATTATGGTCCGCACCAAGAAATGTGAGAAAAGGGAAATACAAAATGTGTATTCTGCCCCTGGTATGAAGCACAATTTGATGAGCATTGGTCAGCTCATTCAAATGGATACAAAGTGCTAATGGAGAATGACATGTGTGTCATTCAAGAAAAGGATGGGAGCAAGAACCTACTTGCAGTAGTTCAAATGACAAAGAACAAAATGTTTCCCTTGAAGATTGAGACATGTTTCTCATCTCAAGTTTGTGCTACACCTCCCACACAATCAGCTCTAAGGAGTGTGATTGAAGACCCCTCACGGCTATGGCACCTCAGGTAGGGTCATCTTGGCTATGCTGGTTTAAATTTATTGTCAAATAAAAGAATGGTAGAAGGTTTGCCACGAATAGGAAATTCTTGTGACAAGTGTGAGGCTTGTATTTTGGGTAAGCAACATAGGCTTCCCTTTAATTCTGGAAATTCTAGGAGAGCTAGATATCCATTAGAGTTAGTGCATACTGACCTAGTCAGTCCTATGCAAGTTACTTCCATTGGGGGGAGTACTTATTTCATGACATTCATTGATGATTTCAGTTGTAGGACATGGGTGTATTTATTAAAGAATAAATCTGAAGCATTTGAAAAATTTGTAAAATTTAAAGCCTAGGCTGAAAGAGAATGTGGACACTATATCAAGGTCCTTAGATCAGATAGAGGAGGGGAGTATACCTCCAATTCTTTTGTGAATTTTTGCAAGAAACATGGAATAAGGAAAGAGCTCACAACCAGCTATACACCACAGCAGAATGGAGTGGCTGAAAGAAAGAACAGGAACATTATTGAAATGGCAAGGAGCATGATGAAAGAGAAAGGTCTCCCAACTGAATTTTGGGGAGAGGCTATGGCGACAACAATTTACCTAATTAATAGGTGTCCTACAAAGGCAGTCTGTGATAGAATTCCAATGGAAGCATGGTCACGAAGAAGATGGACAGTTGAACACCTAAGGGTGTTTGGATGTGTTGCATATGCACATGTGCCTAAAGAGCAAAGGCAAAAATTTGATGATAAAGGTGTGAAATGCATTTTTACAGGGTACAACCCAAAATCAAAGGCATACAGATTGTATGACCCATTGAATAAAAAAATGATGCTTTCAAGAGATGTGAAATTTCTTGAAAATCAGTCTTGGTATGGTTCAACTGATGAGTCACTAAGGACTTCAAGTAAAGTGCCAATTATGAGTGAAGAAGATGTTGATGAACAGCAAGAAGAAGGAGCAAATAGAAGAAAAGGCAAGCAGGTTCAGAAATTGCTGAGCTCCTCTAGGCATGACCGAGTGTCAGTGCCAAGTACCAGTGAAGACCGAGCTAGTCAACAATGCAGCAGCTATGAAGATTCTAATCTCACACTCTCCTCCCTATTACCAAGAAAGACCAAGAGTCTTAGGGAGATATACCAAGGTGAAAGGTATGAAGATTATGATGAGAGTGTTAATTTTGCATTATTTTCTCATAGTGATCCAATATATTTTAAGGAAGCTATTAAGGAGAAGAAATGGTGTAATGTCATGGATGAGGAAATAGATGCTATAGAAAGAAATGAGACATGGGAGCTAACTGAATTGTCTCCCAAGAAGCAAGTGATTGGAGTGAAATGGGTCTATAAAACCAAATGCAATGCTAAAGGCAAGATTAATAGGCATAAGGCAAGGCTGGTAGTCAAGGGCTATAAACAGTAGTATGGAAGAGATTATGATGAGACCTGTGCCCCAGTTACAAGAATGGAAACCATGCATGTTGTCATAGCAATTGCAGCTCAACACAAGTGGAAGGTATTTCAAATGGATGTGAAGTCCGCCTTCCTAAATGGTGTATTGAAAGAAGAAGTGTATGTGGAGCAACCACCCGGTTATGAAGTTGCAAGTGAAGAGAATAAAGTATATAGATTGAAAAGATCTCTTTATGAGCTCAAGAAAGCTCCACGGGCACGGTATAGTAGGATTGACTCATATTTGATGAGCAATGGCTTTAGCAAAAGAAATGGTGAGCCCACTCTTTACATCAAGGCAGCAGATAGTAATGTATTGATTTTTGTCTTGTATGTAGATGATTTAATTTTTAATGGTAATGACAAGACTCTAATTGGTGAGTTCAAAGAGGTCATGAAAAGTGAATTTGAAATGCAATACCTAGGTCTCTTGAAATACTTTCTAGGCATAGAAGTAAAACAAATTCATGATGGCATATTCATCTCTTAAGAAAAGTATGCAGGGCAAATCTTGGAGAGATTTAATATGCAGAACAGTAAGGTAGCCCCCACACTAACAGCAGTAGGTCTGAAGTTGAGCAAGGAGGACTCTAGCAAGAGAGTGGATCCAACACTATACAAGAGTATGGTTGGAAGTTTAATGTATTTAACTCCAACTTGGCTAGACCTAACGCATGCAATAAGTTTGATTTTCAGATTTATGGAAACACCAAGGGATTCCCATTGGCAAGCGGGAAGAGGATCCTAAGGTATGTGAAAGGTACCAAGGGATTTGGGATTTTTTATACTGCATCAAATGATTTTAGGTTGGTTGTCTATACTAATAGTGATTGGGCTAGAAGTTTAGATGATAGGAAGAGCACTTCCAGATAAATGTTTCATATGGGATCGGGTGCAATTTCATGGGCATCCAAGAAGCAACCTATTGTTGCTCAATCTACAATAGAGGCTGAATACATTGCAGCAAATGCAGCAGCATGTCAAGCAATTTGGCTAAGGAGGATCTTGACAGATTTGAATGAAAGGCAAGAGGATGGAACCACAATTTATTGTGACAACATCTCATCAATTGCATTGTCCAAGAATGCAGTCTTCCATGGGAGAAGCACACACATAGAGATCAGATATCACTTTTTCAGAGAGTTGGTGGAGAATGGGGATATCAAAATGAATTTCTGCAAGTCAGAGTAGCAGCTAGCAGATATTTTCACCAAGCCATTAGGCATTGGAACTTTTATGCACCTAAGACAGAGTCTTGGTGTAGTTGATTCGGATCAGCAGTGATCTTTGTTTGTGGGCCTCAGGACAAAGGGGGAGTGTTGGAAATTAATGTCAACGCCTGTAGGTTGTCCTCGATCCCCACACCCATCTACCCTGTCAGGTCACCGCAGGCATCCATGAACGGCAGGCATTCATGTTTAGTAGGTGAGAATTTGAAATTTGAATGTTGAGAGGGAAAGGAAGAATATGAAAAAATGAATGCCTCTACATTCATTCTTATCGAGAGTAGATCAAGCAGATCAGAGTGAAGTTGCAGAGCTGAGCAGAGAAGGAAGAAGGAAGGAAGTTTGTGCTTGTAGTTGCACGTGGTTCCTTGTTCACTCTATAAGTTTTTTGTTTGGATTTGTCCTGTTGAAGCAGTGATTGCTCCAGACACCATTGTATGCAGCCATTAGAGTTGCAGGTTTTAAAGTTTATTAAAGTTTGAAGTATTATCAGTTTAGGGTTATTTTAGGGTTTTATGGTTGAAGCCGAATGCTCCCAAATTTTGTAATAGTTTAGTGAAAGATTGAATAGAAATAAAGCAACATACTTAATCCATTATTCTTCATCTTCTATTCATTGCATTTGACAAGTTTGGTTGAAAGGTTAAAGCTTTGGCTTTTTGGTTTTAATGGTGAAAGCATTCACGTTGAAATATTTCCTAAGTTATATTTCTTAATTTTGATACAGAACACTCGGCATCTTTTTTTCTCAGTTGGAGCCGAGCTCACTCGACATCCATTGGTGCTGAGCATTTCTTGTGCAAGTGTCGAGCTCCTCTTTGTGCCGAGTTCACTCGGCACCTGTTGCCTGTCACTCGACACCTTCTTGTGCCGAGCAAGTGCTGAGTAATTCTAGCACTCGGCACCTTCCTGTGCTGAGCAACCTACCACTCGGCACCATCAAGTGCTGAATAAAACTGGCACTCGGCACCTTCATGTGCCGAGCAACTTTTAAGTGCCGAGTGAAGTTTTAAGTGGCCTTCCTGATGAATGCAGAGCCCATTGTAGCTAAGTTTCACCATTCTATTATGAGTTTCATCTTTTGGTATTTATCTATGAGTTTCATCTTTTGGTATTTATCTATGGCCAATGAAGTAGACTTTGAAAATCAAATACTTAAAGATACCTTTTACATTAGATTGCTTCTTAGAGTGGGAACGGCCATTTTTTAACTTCTTAAAAAGAGAAATATGATTTTCCACAAATTAACCATCTTCGGCATTTATATCTAGCATCTTCCTTTGTCATACAAGCTTTTACATCTTGGTCATTTAATGAAAAGGTCATTTTTTAAAAGAAAATTTGCACCATATAAATGGTGTTAAATTTAATACATTTAGTATAGTAAATGTTTTTAAAATACATTATTAATTGTTTTAAAGATGTAATTGTGGATAGTACTATGAGTTTTTTAGACAGTGTACTTATTATCTTAATAAATCATAAAACTTTATTAACATTTTACAATTTTAATTTTAAAATTATTTTTAACCAAAAACATTTTTTTATTATATCCAACAAATATATGTAACCTTGTAATATTATCATTACAAAAAGGAGTTGAAGATTTTTTTTTAAAAATTAGGTATAAATGATGAAATAGAGAAGAATACATAATGTTGTTTTCCGTAAGCTTATTATTTCTTTATGTAGGTGAGATCATACATTAACTTCCTCCATCACTAGCTTGGACATCTGAAACGGTGCCTTGCAAATCGATGGAAAATGAGTCAGGTGACTAAATGCCTCAGTTATCAAGCATAGCTATATCAACATTCCAATATTACAAATGTACTGAGATGGCACTATAGAAATGTCCAATTTATTAAGCATATTACAAGCAAAACTAAACTGAGATGTCACCATAATCTATGTAAACATGGATGATAAAGGAAGTAATATGTTGGATGGAGGATGTATTTGTTGCTAATTAGTCATAGTTAACCGTCGATGTATAATCAGCGTTGGGCTTCCAATTGCGGGGGATAACATTATATGCAGTAACTGTGCTTCCCGAAGTAAGAGTCTTCAATCTGATTGAAAATGGAGCTTTTAAGGGACCCTCATCTATAGCCCAGTTGGCACCCCATGTCTGCTTCAGTCCTTCCCATACAGTTGAGTTACTCTGCAGTCAATCAAATGATTTGAACATTATTGAGCAATCGTTTAAATCAAATTGTGGAATTTTACAATTGACATATTTTCTATCATATTTGATGATCTATCATCAAGAAAAGTAAGAGGAAGATGACTATTATAATGTGTTACCTGTTGCAAATCAACCTCTCGAAGATCACCATCTCCATCCTCATACTCAATTAACACAGAGAACCAATAATCAGTCGATCCTTCATTCACATGGAACGTAATTTTCTTTCCATGATACTTGCATGGTACCCTGCTCAATAGCATTGGAAAAAAAGAAATCTAAGAAGTGTTCATTTAGATATTATATTTGGTGATGCAATAAGAAAAAGTCTCTATTGGAAAGTACCGTTTGAATAAGATGGGCAACACTCCTACATTACGAAGATCAGAAGCTTTCGAGGGAGTAACTGCCATCCCTGAGAAAGCAGTGCCGCTAAGATCAAAATGGTTTGAAGAGCAACCTGGGCATTCATCAGTAACCACTATATTCACAGGTGTGTCCAAGCATAGGCCTTTCTTCTCACATTTCACCTAAGACCATATTTGTAATTAGCCTATAGAAACGAAATCATGAATTACCGATGGATAACATAATTAGCATGGCATTGTTTGAATATACCTGAAAGCATTCTCCACATCCTTTGCCTCCTTTGAACAAATCAGGGCTTACTGCAGTTACCCTGGATGTAAAAGGCGTTGCCTTCACAAGGCTACCGTACCCACACGCTCCGCCTATTAAATCACAATTATTCACTAAGTCATGTCATGATGCAAAAGCTTTTCTAGTATCCCTTCAACTGAGTCTAGTAGTGAAGAAGAGTACAACAAATTATATATAAGGAATCATACTGAAAAGTGGTATATTTACCCTCACTTCCATCTCCATCCGGACTGCCATACCATGTCGCAGTAGCTTGCTGCCAATCTGCATGAGCTTCAGCAACGACAAATATGTATGCAATTATCAAGCCCAACTGCACCACCATTCCCATGCAAGCGGCCATAGCCAAAATAAGGCTAGACTAGATTAGATATTGCTACTGGATGAGAAGAGCTGTGAAAATGCAAGGCAAGCTAAGAACTCTTAGTCAGTTTCGCAAGCCCTAATCAACTGTAAATTGTTTCGTTTCCTGTGTAGATTTTCTCCCTCTATATATAAGTGAATGTTGCCCGGTAATTGAGAACGATAAATTTAAATCTCTGCATAGATGCTTTGGATTCTGTGTTTAGTTGATCGTTATTATTAATGTAGATGTATTATTAATTGAATAAATATTAAATTTACACTCATTTTATATACGTATGATTATAAATTTAATAATAATATTATTTAAAATTTGTCTCTATATTTAATATATGCACAAAAGTTATGTATAATATGCAATATTATTAACTAATGATATATTTCTAAATAATATTTATATATTTAATAGTTATTATGATTTTATTAGTATAATATTTTTACTTGTTAGGCTTATATGTAGGAGGATTTTACACTTTTTAATCGAAAAATTGAGCCTTTGTCAGATTTTATATTTTCTGACAATAAATATTCTCTTTAGCAATTTCTATTTTCTACTCCTAGTAAGAAAAATCTCTTTTATTTCTAATTTAATCTATAATTTATATCTTATATTTTACCTAGAAAATCATATTTCAAAATTCTCTAAAATAAAAACTAACTTTCTAATTTATCATTAATATATTTATACATATGCTTGAAAGTACTTTGTAGACAAAATGCATGGTTTTGAAGTTTATAGCTTTGCTAATGAGCATGGATATGAGGATGCATGCTATGAGGGAATAAAATAAGGGCTTGGAATGTATGCTTTCAAAAATGGGGAAACTTAGTATGGGAATTGGCATTTTGGTGTCTTACATACACTTAGCACTCTAAATATTGGATTAGCCAAGGGAATCACCCATGCAAAGGTTTTGTATGCACTCTAGGTATGCTACTTCAAAATTAGGATTTATGCGAATTTCTCCAAGAAAATGTGTGAGGACATTGCTTGGGTGGATGATTCTAAGAGATGCTTCTCTACGATTAATTGAGATTTCATTGATAGAGCTTTTCTATCAAATTTCTATCCTAAATATCACTATTTTTTTAGTAGGGAGAAAAGCATGTAACAAAGAACACATTTAAAATTCTTTGAGTTGATGATAGAGTAAATAAATCTGTTGCATCTGCTAATAAAGCAAGAGTTGTGGTAGTAAAGGATGTTTGAAAAAAAATGCATGGTGATTTTTCACCACTAGAATTCTGAATCTTTAAAGTTTGTAAAGAGTTATGGGTGGTGCATTATCAAAGTCCTATAATATACTAATGTGTGCTAGAGAAAAGGAGTTTTAGTTCATTAACTTTGATGTCCATTTTTTTCTCATGTAAATAAGAAAAAATAAAAGTGTTTTGATCATTTTTGGCATTCCATAAGAATGAGGCACTCCAGCTTATTTTGGTATTGTTCAAGAACAAAAGTAAAATTTTCCTCAAAGTTTTCCATTATTGATTCAACTCAATCACATAAGTCACTTCAAATTTGTCTTTTAATGATTCAACTTGATCACACATGTCACTTGAAGTGAATGAAACTTATTTTAAGTAATCTAGATGGACTATGCACCCCTCAAGAATATTGAGAAAATCTTTGTTTTGTCTTAAGAGTGCTCTTGTCTAGTGAAGTTGAGCTTTAATTGTTGGCTAGGAAAGATTATTATTAATAACAAAAAACTACTTTTCCACCAAGAGGTCACTCCAAAATTCATGCCAAAAATTAGCTACTTTTTACAAACCTCACAATATTTCCAAACCCATGAAAAAAAAAGGGGTAACAAATGGCGAGCAACAAAAAATAACATGAATATTACTAATAAATTAGAAAGTTGGATGATTAAAGCTCATACTAAAGAAACTATAATTTAATCAAGATCTTAATATTGCCTTTTCTTTATTTGTTAAAAGTTTTTTGTTTTAGTATTTCTTTATTCACAAGAAAAAGATGTCAATTTAGTATTTAGATTTTGTATTAATTTTATCACTATAATATTTTTATTTTTTATTTTTTTTAATGATTATGTGGTTTTAATTTTGTTATTTCCAAATCTAATAGATTTTCTATAGTTTACATAATTATGCATTACCGAGCTTAAGATTTTAGAGATTGAAAGTACATGTATATATATGTCATTTTAATTCAAAATTTGAAGTAGGTAATACTCTTAAAAAATAGAAAATTAGTATGCTAGAGTATTAATGATAATTTATCAAATAAATATTTTTTTTGAAAAAAGAGGGGTAAAAACTTTATTGCAGAAAAGAACGAAGCAGTACAAAACAGCCCAGGGCCTAAACCCCAGGAAACACTAGAAACCACAGAAAAACCAAAGAGGCAAAATCAACTTTCCCTGATTCCACTTACATCCTCTATCAACGTTCTCTCCAAGTCTTGACGTAACTCACCTGTCAGCTGCTCCCACTCATCAATCCGCCAACCATCTTCATTTCCAAATGCCCACTTTGCCAAACTATCAGCTGCCCTATTCCACTCCCTTGGAATATGGATATAAGATACTGAATCCATCATAGAACTAACCTGTAAAATCTATTGCACTATCAAAGACAAATCCCAACTAACATCTGAATACTTCCTCTCAAGAAGAAGATTCACAAGAACCTGAGAGTCAAATTCACAAATCACCTTGCGCCACCCCAGAGCATGTGCCCTCTGCAGAGCATAAAGAATAGCCATTCCTTCCATTCGATTAACAGTTTGCATCCCTTTATTAATGGAGAATATAAAAACCACCCTACCAGTAGAGTCCCTACCAATCCCACCTATACCAGCCTGCCCTAGATTACCCCTAGAGGAACCATCAGTATTAACTTTTAAAGTGCTAGCCGGAGGGGTCTTCCACTTCCCTATCCTCTAGACTTTATGTTTCGCCCTTCTGCCTCTCCTAACACAGGTAGAATCTAGAGAAATTCCTTGAATTCCAAACATATCAACCAATACAGCATCATTCCTCTCAAGAGGCATCACCACCTCACTTTTATCTAAGACTGTGTCCTGGATCATACCCAAAATTCTATTCCAGACCTGTTGAATCCCCAAAGCTTCCCCCCGAAATATTCTTCGATTTCGTTCCAGCCAGACTTGCCATAGTAAGAAGGTAGGTCCAGAATACCAAACATCCTGTAAGAAGGGAGCCAGGGATGGGGGCCTCCCCAGTCTCAACCAAAAATCCGTCAGAGAGGAGGCATGAAAGCACGAGCATTTCCAAGCCTCCCACCAGAAATGCCATAACTGTAGAGTGAAAGAGCATTGAAAGAATAAATGCACAGAGTCTTCTTCCTCACTATTACAAAGGATACATCTCGACGGACTAGAAAAACCCCTCTTCCAAATATAGTCCCAAGTCAAGCACCTGTTCCAAGCCAAGGTCCAAATAAAGAAGTTACATTTTGGCCAAGAAAACTAACTCTAGACCTTCTTCCACCATTAAACCTCCCCTCCTACCAGCTGCTGGGAGAGAAACTCCTGATAACCAAAGGAAATAGTATAAATGCCCTTGGGATTAGGGGACCAGGCCAGCACATGTTCACCCCTAAGGGCATTACAGTCCCGCCCCGAAAGAATGAGTTGGAGCTCAACCCGCTCCGCTTTCGAACCAAAAGTAGGCCACTCCCCTGGAGTCTTCCACCTTGCCTCCACTAGCTAACCCTGAGGGGAAAAGGATTTAAAGTCGCACACTCTTGACCATCCAACATTACAGAAACTCTGAGCCAACCTGCGCAAATGAGGATACTGAACAACCAAGGGAGGATACCCATCCCAAGCGTCATGCCATAACTGAGCCTCTGAGCCACTTTTGCAGATCCAATGTAAGCCACCCTTAATGAGTGCCGTTCCTTTCTTGAGAGTACTCCAAATCACAGAGCCTTTCCCACACAAACCATATCGAGGAATATCAATATGGGGGATCCCTGGAAGGTACTTCAGAGACAAAATTCTAGCCCAGGCCTGTTCCTTTTCCACACACCAATGCTAATACAATTTAGCAGCTAGAGCATTACCAGTTAGCACTAATTGCCTTAAACCAAGACCACCAAACCGTTTTGGGCCATAGACAACCTCCCATTTGACAAGATTCCACTTGGTTGCAGATAGATTACCAGCCCATAAAAATTGTCTTGCTAGGGAATCCAGTTCCCTAACAAAGCTCAACGGCGCCACCTGAACCATACTCCTATAGAGAGGAAGAGCTTGAACCACAGATTGAATCAGTTGGACCCACCCAGCAAAGGATAGCCAGCGGTGGGTCCAATGAGTAACTTTGGCCCAGAACTTATCAAGAATACCCTGCCATGACTCCTTAGAATGCCTACCACCAGAGATAGGAATGCCGAGGTAGGACATTGAAAGACATCCAATTTGGAATCTGAGTATCTGAACGATTTTCCTCTGAATAGAAAGGGGAGTATTAAAGAAATAAATGGAAGATTTGTATATTAGAAGCCAACACTTTGCGTATATTAGAAGCCTCTCGAATGGTAGCCATACCCATCATGGCAGTATGATCCACAAACTGAAGGTGAGATTGCACAAGAAGCCCACCTCCCCATTGCTAGCCCTGAATAAAGCCCCCTTCAACATTCTTTTTTATCAACCGCCCCAGACCTTCTGCCAAAAGAAGAAACAAATAAGGAGATAGGGGATCGCCCTGCCGTAATCCTCGAGAAGCACCAAAGAGGTTAGAGTGTTCCCCATTAATCAAGACTGAGAAAGAAGTTGAATTCACACAACTCATAACCCACCGAATCCATTCCTCCTCAAAACCAAAGGCACCCGACACCCTTTGGAGAAAAGACCAACGAACTCTATCATATGCCTTAGCCATGTCCAACTTAATGAACATAGCCTTGTCTTTGGAATTGGCCATAGAATGAATAGTCTCAGTCACCACAACCACCCCATCCAGGATCTGGCGCCCCATCACAAAGCCACTCTGTTCTTCAGAAATTAACATTGGAAGCCACTTTTTTAACCTATTAGCTATCAGCTTAGATATAATTTTATAAATAACATTGCAAAGAGAGATAGGGCAGAATTGACTAATCCAATCAGCCCCTTCCCCCTTGGGGATGAGAGCAAGGAAAGTAGAATTTAGAGCCCGGAGCATTTGCTTGTTCCTCTGGGATTCCTGAACAACTACCAGTAAATCTATCTTGATAATATCCCAAAATTCCTGGAAGAACTCAATCAGAAAGCCGTCTGGACCTGGAGCTTTTCCTTTTTTCATCTGGAAAACAATCCCTTCTAATTCCTCCAAAGAGATGGTGCTCATAAGATGCTCTTTCATTTCCAAAGAGACTAAAGAAGGAATAAAAGAAAGGACCTGGGCCTCTTCAATCGAGTCCCCCTATGAAGCCTCCCTAAATAAAGACTCAAAATACTGTACAGCTTTGTTGAAAATATCCTGAGAGGAAGAGAGCATCTCTCCCCTATCATTCACCAAGGTAGATATGGAGTTACCATGTTGTTTGGCCTTAACTGAATTAAAGAAGAAAGCAGTATTCTTATCACCTTCTTGAAGCCATTCAACACAAGCTTTTTGTTTCCAGTAGATTTCCTCTCTCAGTTCCCACTCCTCCAAAGTTTTCAGAGCCCTAGCTTCCTCCCTCAACAAATAATCTGACAACACTTCTTCCCTTAACATCCTGGTAATATCATTCAACTCAGCTTGGGCCGCATATTTCTCTTGGAAAATATTACCAAAGCAATACCTATTCCATCTTTTAAGCTGATATTTAACATATTGTAGGAGTTTAGCGAAGATATACATTGCTGTCCCAAAGGCAGGTCTACCATCCTTCCACCACCTAGCTACATAGCCATATAGATCTGAGTCCCTTAACCACATAAGCTGGAATTTAAAAGGAGGCTTCTGAGGCAACCGATTGGAGGAGATAACTAACTTAATGGGCCAGTGATCTGACCCTCTCCAATCTAATATCTCAGACCTGGATGACCATAATCCACCCACCCAAAACCAGGATATCATGAAACGATCTAGTCACTCCGCAATGCAGTGATCTCCTATTCTTCTATTATTCCAGGTGAACTGGCCATTACTAGGCTTGATATCTATGAGATTGAGTGTCGTAATGTTATCCCGAAGAAGCACAGAGGAGGGCTCAAGTCTTGCCATACCCCCCCATTTTTCAGAGAGGTCAAGAATAGCGTTAAAATCTCCAACGATAATCCATGGAAAATAAGGGAATAGCCCACGAACAAAATGAATATTATTCCATGTAAGGATCTTACCTTGGAGCTCAACAGGGGCATAGACATTGGAGAGAAGAACAGACTCTCCAGACTCGTAGCACAGAGAGACCAAGGATACCGATGATCTAAAAGATATCCACCACATAGGCTGAATCTTACGAGGGTTCCAGAGGCAAGCTACCCCCCTTGAAGATCCCTGAGCACTAATGCACTGACATTGACCATTCTTCCACAATTTAGGAGCTATACTCATCATACTCTCAATAGAAACTTTGGTCTCCTGCAGAAAAAGAACATTAGGAGAATGAATTCTAACCAATTCTCGAACAGCTTTTTGTCTAGGGCCGCTGTTCAAGCCCCTTGCATTCCATGAAATAATGATCATTTTTGGAGAGCTGAGAAATGAGAATCCAAGGTCTTGACAGCTCCTAACTCCACCAGATTCTCCCCAATCATTTTAATCTTATCCATGTCCTTCTTACGGCCACTTTTACCACTTTTCTCAGAAACCCCCTTCTTGCCATCCTTCTGAAGAATACCCAAAAGAGAAGACTTGCCATGCTTATCTGTATTTGAAAATACCCTCCTTGCAGGAAGGGCGGCATCCCCTGCATCTTGACCTCGATCAACATTTAACCCCGAAGGCACCTGAGCCCCTGCCTGCCCATCAGTGACCATAGGCATAGCCAGTTCAACTTGTGGAGCGGGAGGAGGGTCGAAAGAGACAATCACATGATTAGGCTCCACAACCAATTGAGCCAAGCTACTAGATCCCAGAATAACTTCTTGCTGCCCCAGTTCATCTAGGACTTCAAATCTATTAAAGGTATCCTCCTCTTGTCTCTCCATCATAGTCCTCTTATGACCTCTATTACGATTGCGAGCCTTAACCTGTACAAAGTCCTCAACATCCTTTTCCTTGCCAGAATTTGGCTTCTTCCCTTTATCAGCCCCAAAATTGTGACGAGGAGGGGGCAGAGGTTGTTGATCGACTGACTTGGCCTTCGGGCACCTACGCAGCAGGTGACCATATTCATGACAAAGTCGGCACCGGAAGGGAAGGGTCTCATAATCAAGTTGCTGCACCCGAGAATGTGGCCCTGTGCACATTTCAACTTCATCTGGCAGTGGTCTACTCAAATCGAGCTCCACACAGATTCAAGCAAAATTCATGACCCTCTTCCCAAGGGTTTGGGTTGAGGACCCTACCGGTTTCTCCAGCATCGAAGCAAGCATATGGAAAACATCCTCCCGACAACACTCTATTGGAAATCTGGGTAGCTGAACCCACACTGGGACCCGATTCGAAAGCTCCTAAGAAGGGTTAAATCCTGCATGCCATGGCTTGACAAATAGCCTGACCATGAAAAAGTTGTTTGCAAGCAACGTGACATCCATTTCACCCTCCGGCTCCCAGATTCTCTGAGCCCAGTTTTCTAGAAATTGAAGGGATACTCTTAAACCTAGAAATTTACAATACAATGAATGCTTTGAATAGTATTCCACATCCTCAGCAATCATCTCGTAAGGGATTACCAATTTAGGTCTTTCTTTACATCTCTCCAGGCACCCATTATTCTTTGTGATCCGAGAACTGCTGGATGTATTCGGTGCTGTAACCCCAGAATTCTGAGCAAAAAGGGCATTAGCAAACACCCTCGCCCCTTGATTTGGCAGATGCATGTCCTTCACATCATGAAAAATGATGTCCGGTGAAACCCCAGATGGCTCACCCCTCGACATTCTTCCACCAGCCTGGAGTAAACACCATGGGGGACCACGAACCAGGCGCCGCACAACCCCCAGTCCCCTCTGCCCGTAGAACAACCCAAGAGCAAAAAATAGCCGGCCAAAATGGCGTTACAGGCCAAACACCAGCCCTCTCGCCGACTGAAACACTTCCCCCTGCAGGCACACGCACAGAAAACTTCTATCAAATAAATATTAAATAGATTTGTTAATTAAATTATTTCTTATTAGCAATAAATAAGTAGTTGAAACACTTTGAAATCTTAAATAAAGTATATTTCTATTTCAAAAAATATTATTTAGTCTTTAAAAAAATAGTTTAGATAATTTTAATAATTGTATTTTAAGTAAATCAATGATAAATTAACTTTAAAAAAAAAAATCAAAATATAATTTCTTATCGGCGCATTATCGCATGTACAAAAGCATGCAACTGCTAGTATATTTGAATTTACTATTAATCATAGTTATAGTTATATATTTAATGGATAATTATATGAGGCCAACTACATTGTCAATATAATGAAATAGGAGAGCGCTAAAAAAGTATTAAGAAAAAGCATTAAGTACATGCATACAAAATTAGTAAGAAATATATAAAAATCACATAATATGTATTAAACTAATAAATCAACAAAAAATACAATAGCCTATAGCACAATAGTAACTTTGAGTCTTTTAAGAGGTCTCTTGAGTTTGAGTGTACACAATCTTATCAATTAATAATAATAATAATCAATCTCAACAAATAATAATAACTAACCTATAGTTAAAATGTTTAAAAGGTTTAACAACAAAGTTTTCTACACTCGCTCTTTGTTGACTTTTATTATAGTTAGTTATCAAGGGTTTTTTATGTGTTGATGGTAAGATGTAGTTTCTTTACTAAATGGAAATATTTCCATTCACGTAACATTTTTTTAAATCTTTTTTATCATCAAGGGTGCAACATTCTTATAACTTTATCAAATCAAACATTCAATTGTACTTTCTAACAATTGTTATAGTAGAATGAAATCTTATGGACTTAGGTTGGTTTAACAGCCATTTTATAAAGCCTTTAATAGGGTGACATTCCAAGTGAATGTTCTAAAGTCCTTTAGCCATGCACACTTTTAACAGAGTGTTAAAATCCTTTAATAGGGTAGGATCTAACAATCCTTGTAAGCCTTTAACAGGGTAGGCCTTTCATAGGGTAGATCGTGAGAATGGTTAAAACATGTAACCTTAACAGGTGAACTTTATTGCTATAGTAGTGAAGAGTTGTGGGTGTCATCCCCACCCTAATTTTACCTTCTCATTGGAGGGTTTCTGGGTGATCATATCTCGTGTCAAGTGTTTATGTGGATGCATTTTCTTTACATGTTATTTCTATATGTTTATGCATGCAATTATTTAAACTTAAAAGTTTTATTGGTTAAAGTCTAGTACTTCTGATTCAACCCCTCCCCCCCTTAGAAGTATACTTCCCACTTGTAAATCCTAACAATTGGTATCAAAGCTAAGTTCTCATTAAGAGAAGCCTTATAGCTTGGAGAAAAGATATTGAGATGGAAGTCTACAAGTTGGGAAAGACCACTGAGAATCAAGAGATTGAGATACACCTCTTACTGCAACAATTGGATGAAGCCAGAAATGCCTTGAGAAGTTTGCTAAAGAGAAGAAAAGATATTGCCATAGCTGAGAATGACACGCAATATAAGGAGATTAACACCACAAAGTTTTTTGCAGATGGTAACTCATGTGAGTTTGATGCAGCAATTGCATATATCATGGACAAGAATTGAGCACAAGCTGAAGAAAAGAAATCTCAAGTTTGAGCAAGAATCACAAGCAATACTACTATGCGAGGTAATCGAACAAAAAAAGAAAGCCATAGAGGATAAGGCCATGATTGAAGAAGACAAAAGAATCTTGTCAAATAGATTGTAAGAAAAAATAGCAAAGTTGTCTAGGATCTCAAACATGTAGTTGGATACCCTAAGCCAAATTATGAATGCCCATCATGAGTTGAATGTTAAGGACATTGAGATAACTACATTGAAGTTACAAAATGAGAAACTATAGAATGACCGAAAAAGAGAAAAGCAGTTTTCTGAAAGCTTCAACAAGCCAAATGAAGCCATCAAGTACTTTGAGCAGCTACTGAAATCCTCTAGATCTAGTAAAAACACATTAGGTTTGGGTTGTACAAGCACTGAAGAAGGAGAGTCATTCAAGACTATTGAACAAAGGAATGATAAAGGTAAGAACTCCAAACCCACTTGCCATTCTTTTTGGTAAAAAAGGACATATAGCTAATATTTGTAGGAACAAGAATGGTAGTCAAAATGCCAAGCCAAAGAATATGACTCATTGTCACAAGTGCAACAAACAAGGTCATCAGGCACATGAATGCAAAACCAAAACCATGCATGCACCAAGATTTGAAGGACATTGCTACAATTGTCAAATGTTTGGACACAAAGCTTTTAAATGCAGATCCAAGACCACATGGTCATCAAACAAGGAAAGAAGCCATGAAAATTCTTATAATTGGGACTACAATACAATACATAGTTGTCATTATTATCAAGAGTATGGACACATCCTTGAGAATTACATAACACATTTCAATGGAAGCTATAGCAGATGGTTAAGCCAAAGTACATGCTTTAGTTGTTTGAAGACTGGTCATATTAGCAAGCATTGCCTAGTAAGATCAAAGCACCTAACTGAGACTCAAACAATGGAAAAGGAAAAGAAGATGTTAAGCACATTAGAGGACAGATGAATAGGACATGGAAGAAGAAAGATGGATGTAGCACATCAAATAAATAGATCACTTCACCTAAAGGGTCAAGTAGTCATACCTCATCAAACTAAGCAAAATAAGATATGTGGGACTAATATTTAAATGCTTCATCATACATTAGTTCCTAGAATAAGTTAGTACTGAAAAGGAAAGATTAGCATGAATAAAGATGCAAGGTTAAATCTTCAAAGTTTTCACATTGTTGTCGAGTAAGGAAAGTTTCTTTCAAATGCCAAGTAAAATCCTAGTATATGTCGAGTTGTTTGCCAAAGCCAGTTGAAGCCAAGTTAGTAGTGGCTACTAAGTAAAAGAGAATTCTTATTGAAGCTGAGTAAGGGAAACTCCAATCGATGTTGAGTGTTGGAAAATCAATGGAAGTCGAGTGAAATAGAAAGTTCATAAGGAGCTAAGTGGACAGTTGAATATGCACTAAGCATTAAATGCTATGTAATGAAGGGTATAAGGTCAATTTTTTGATCATTACGAACATAGAGCAAGAATGAGAAGAGAATAAAAGTGATTAGCAACTAGAGATTGAAGCTTTTATAAAGATTCCAGCAAAGATTTAGCATCATTTTGTCAATTTAAAGGTATTTCTCCTACAGAGTCACACAATTTTTACATCTTGAAACCCTAGTTTTTAGAAATGGCCTCTAGCTCTAAGAATCCAAAGGACAAGGAACCATTTGAGGTTCAATTGGTCAGTAATATTTTAGGCTAATTCCTAAAGTCACATACAAGAATGACCCTATTGGTGCACTATCCGTAATTCCACCTAAACTTGTAATGGTGCAAGATGTTAGAAAGTGTTATAATTGTAAAATTGGAGCAATTGATGATAAGGAGATTAATTAGGCCTATGAAAAACTTTGTGAGAATGGAGTATTGAAGGAGGAATTTCAAATTGATTAAAGAAAGGGCTTAATCCCTGCCCTAGATTTCCCTATAGTTTTCAAGACAAAGTGGATAAGAATAGTTTTGAGTAGAATTCATGATAGATACCTATGGTTGGAAGGTGGACCCATCAAGTTGTCAAAGAGAATCATACATAAGGTAATAGGATACCCAACCCTAGAATGGCCAAAGACCCTGAGGAGTGATTCAAAAGAAGCCATTGAGAAGAACACTAGAGCAAAGTGGAATAAAAGGGGCATGACAATTGACACAATCAGAGATCCACTTGTAGAATTTGTTGTTACGGTCATATCACATAAATTCTACTAGTCAAGCTAATTGAATAGTGTACCATGCATTGTAGTTGATGTGAGATACAAACTTGTCAAGAAGGATCATACATATGATCTAGTAGAACTACAACTGCAACAAATCATGGAGAACTTAGGAGCAATAAGGAGATCAAAAAGTGCTCAGTGTAAGTTTGGATCCATTTTGATATGCATATTTTTCTATTTTTAGAATGAATTCCCCTCTTATGGTACGATAAGTTGGAAAACCACTAGGTCAATAGTAGTACAAGCAACTGACTATATAGAGTAGATGGGAGCTAATTTTGAAGCTCTCGTGACAAGCAATTTTGAGGACTTTAAGAAGTCCATGAAGCAAAGACTAAGGATTCCAATCTCCCTAGTGGATCAACATATCAATGACATGTGTTTCTTAGTTTACATTGACTACACTTATATCAAAGCAGTAGTATGTAGAGTAAGATGACTAAGGTCATTAGGATATGAGATTAACATTGATGAGGCATTACCAACAATCACAGCATTGCTTGTAGAAGAGATTGATAAAAGTGCAAAACCTTTTGGAACTTTTGATGTTGTAAAATCTAAGGTAGAGATGGAGTTGAAAACTACTTCAACCCTAAATAAAAAGGACAAATTGGTCAAGAAGTTTAAAGTAAAATTTGGTGGAGGGACAATAGAAGTAGAAGAAGAAGAAGAAGAAGAAGAAGAAAAAGAAGAAGAAGAAGAACAAGAACAAGGCCAAGAGCCCCTTACCTTGACACAAGGCATGGGAGAAGATGTTGAAGAAAAAGAAGGTATTGAGGAGGCAGAACAAACCGAGGAAGCACTTGACAAACTAGAGTGTAATAAAAGAAAGGCAGGCACAAAGCTAGTAGCAAAGTCATTTAAGAAATAGAAGGTTGCTGAGCCAAGCCCTGTAAAGCCCACTACAAGAGCAAGCACAAGGGCTACCACTCAAAAGGCCAAGGAGAAAGCCAAAGAAAAGAGTAAGGAAACTGAGCAACAAGGTCTAGAGATGAAAATACTAAGAAGAAAATATGTTGCTCAACCTGACTTAGATGAAGAGAGAAAAAAGTCAAGAGACACAAGACAATTTAGAGTGGTAAGTCATGCATTAAAATATAATTTAGAAAACATTTGTAACAATTTTATATATAATTCTGACTTAAATGGCTTGAATAATATTGAATTTGATAACTTAAGTAAGAATGAGTAGAACATGGTTGAAGAATTAGTTTACATCATGATGGCTAAGTTCAAGACCACTCCACTTGAACTTGACAATTTAATGCCCAAAGAGTTATATTCTATTGTTGAAAATAAATGGCATTATTACTTTAATATGGAAAAAGAAATAAGAGAGTCTACATTGGCTCAATTAATGCCTGAGCTCACAAAAGGGAAAATAATCAAGGCCAATAAAAAGCATGGAAGAAAATTTACACCCAAATATAGAGCCTTCAACATTCCTCAAAATAAGATTGAAGATGTTGTCAAAAAGTTCACTCAAATATGGAAATTGATTTATGGCCTCACAATTGTCAAAGAAGGAGAGGAAGATCCCTTTGAGGGAAGAAAAAATGGAGAAGAAGATGACAATGATAAGAAAGGTGAAGGTGAGAAAGGAAAGGCAAATGATATAGTGGAGGAGAAAACTCAAAAATATGATATGGAAACTAGTGAAGAGCAGCAAACAGAAAAAAGTGTGCAAGACACACAATTGCCACCTCTAAGTCCTCCACATGACACATCCACACCTACAAATATAGTAAAAGTGAAGGATGTTCCTAACAACTCTGGCCAGAACATCAATCCATTGACTGCAGAGGATCTTTAAAAGATCCTTGACCAATCAACTCTACCAACTCAATTATGCAGTAATCCAATATTGGTTAGTGTAGTTGAGTTATAGAAAGTGGTAGCTAACTCGACTAGGGATAAGATGGCAACACAAGAAACATCTTCTATCATCACTATAGCTATGAGTGGACAACCCAAAGAGCAAGCTTCACAAGATACATCGGCTAACGTTGACTCCACAGTTAAAATCACTACAACTATCGAGGAGCTAGCAAAGGACCAAATAGGATAGGTGGATACTTTTGTTCCTGCTACACAAGTAAAATTTGCACCACCATAGATAATAGTAATTGAACAAGGAAGATCAAAGGAGGAGGAGACCCCAAAAGAAAAGGAGCAAGAAGCATTTCAAACTTTGGTTAATCTGCTAACCACTGCGACTCCTACAAGAATGCCTCAAAAGTGAAGTACAAAAGAAATACCACTTCAAATTTCAGCACCAAGCTCGAGCTCTATAAAGGTTGCAAGGGTACTTCAATATGGAGACCCTATATTAGATGAAGAAATAGTCATTCCAAAGTATGACTATGCAATGAACATTGATCATATCAATGAAGTGCCAGAGGCACTAGAGAGGAAGAAGAAGTAGGAAGTACTCAAAAATGAGTATAAGAAAAGGAAAACACTAATTGGGATCAAAGACATCTTTTTAGATGCATTTAGGTTGCAAGCACCTGATGAAACAAAGCCAATATTGGAACAACTATCAGAAGTTGTTGTAAGGAAACTTGGCAACAAAGAATATAACCATTTCCACATAACCCATAATAGATCCGAAATAAACACAGAATTAAAATCCACATGCAAGAGAATAGACAACATACCCACAAAATGTGAAACAAGATATACCCTGGGAAACCCTCATTGAGGGAAAAACCCAGCCTCCAAAAGCATCCATCACCATGTATTATTCAGCAAAAAATACCATTGCCATACAACCATGGAAGCCTTCATGGCCATAGCCACAACCGAGCAAACTATGTGAACAAGCATGAATCCACACATCCCATGCCATGCTTCCAACCTTCACAAATGCTCCCTTGGCTAACTTGTCAAGCCTTGTCCCGCTCGACTCTTGCCTTTTGTCTTCTCTTTGTCACTTTCTCTCTCTCTCTACAACATCTACCCTTGTGGCTGCTTATATAGTAGCAAGTCCCACAAAACCACTAAGTGGTATTACATAAACCATGTGCTAAAACCATGTGCTACCTAACCCACTAACTCCCCATTTAATATTGGGCATTTAATTCTTTTCCCCAATATTAAATAATTACATAAAATAGTTTTACAATGTTACAATACAACTCATCAAGAATATTCCATGGAAATCTTTACATGTTGCACGTCCATCTAGGTACAACATTACATAATAAAAATAAAGTAATAAAATAACGATATTATGCAATGTGTGCAACACCCATTATCTCAACAATCTCCCACTTGTATACATTGCATAGTGTCAATCTGTAGCCACACAAAATGAACAATGGAACAATCCCTCCTAGCACATCCACCATCATGGATCAAAATACACCAAGTGCTCCATCCTGGTACCCCCAACAAAATCAAAGTATCCAGCATCTCAAACATGAATGATCTCACCTCCTATTATGCCACTCCCACTGGACATACATAGAAGCCATCCAAAGAGAAAGCCACCCAACCTGTCGCATTAGAAGATCATAAAATCCTGTACATTTGAAATGCCAAGCACAAAAGACCTGATCCAAAGGTAATCACATGTATCCGTAGCTGTCAAAATATCCATAGCTGAAATAGCACCCACAGCAAAGTGCCAAACCCATCCAACTATCCATACCTCAAAGGTATAATAAGTGAATCTCATATCACCGACATATCCAATCTGTAACCTGCAATCTCAAGCCTCAAGAGCAATACCTACCACATATATACCAAGAAGCTCCCACTGCAAAAGATAATGTCAAATCTATAACCAATCCACTCAACACATCTCAAAGAAGTGAATCCATGTAGTATCAAGGACATCCACAATACATAAACTAATATCCTGCAAGAATAACTCTCATAACAAGTCTCCAATAGTCTCTCAAATTTTCCACAACCAATAGAGGAAAGAGATAAAGGAATAACCAAGACCAGAGAAACCATGCAAATCATAACCTGTATCATGTCCTTCTACACACACCTCTAGATGTAAACTGTACAAGTATGATCTCCTCCATTAAAACCCCAACAAGAAGCCTCAACAACACCCAAACCATACCATATAACTAATCATGGATGTAAGCCTCTCACAAGAAGATCAAACTCAATAAACTCATTCCTAAACCAAGGAATAACCATTCCTAATCCAAGGAATATGCCCAAATATAAAACCATCTCCCAAACTCAACCAGCATAACAACATATGCACATGGAGATAACCAATGCTAAACCATCTCTCAAATGAACCCTCCAGAACTAACTCATGTACCATAGCTCAAGATCCATATCCATGAAAGACAAGCATAATGCAACTGAGAAAAAATAATGGGCTATACCTCTCAAGTAGCAAATCGCTGAGTAGACCAAGAGTGGGGAATGAGAATGCTCATCAAGATACCCAAGTCTCCAACCAAGACTCATCTAAGAACAATCTCCTCTCAAGTCCATATCAGGTGACTACCCCTTAGACTTCCTGCTGAAACCATCAACCATCCCAACAAATACTTCTCTAATCCAAGAGAAATCAGCGTCACCACCGTCTCTAAGTATCCATGAGCACCTGTAACCAATCAATCCATGCCAACTCCAAATGCAACATAGCAATATCATGAAGTATCCAGCTTATGATCAGTGTACTCAATACCAAGAAACTAAACCAAGATCAATGTCAAAGTTCCAACCATGGCCTCAGGAACATAAACATGACAACATGATCTTACCATCTCAAATAAAGAGATAACATGCTCCATATGAACATACTATAACATGTCACAACTCTAAACGTGTATCAAGAGTATACCATGACATAATAATGAAACCATCCTCATACCAAGGATAACATGCCAAATAAAAGCATAAACCACACCTTTACCAAGAACCATGTGAGTCCTCAAGATGCAACCATCTCCACACACCATGAAGAAAACCATCTCCATATACTAGGAAGAACCATCTCCACATACCATGATGATAACCAAGAACTCCATGAGTCCTCAAGATCTAACCATCTTCAAACAACATGAAGATAACAAGTGCACCATGCAAATGTCAAAGATGCTTATGCAGCAACAGGATCTAAGACAAACCTCCAACATCTGCAAACACTCAATAAATATATCAATGCCAACAACTCCCACTCAATCGTGGTACCAAGCTACCTATGGAATCATAAAATCCATCCTCTCCGAACCAAGAAGATATAAACCAAACCAGAAACTAATCCTGCACTGTCACCCCATCACTGTCACAAGCTCCCACTAAACCATGTATCCAAGCTATCCATGACATAATGATGAAAAATACCATCCTCTAACCATGAGAATCAACCAAGGCATCAAACTATCAAAGAACTCAAAGTGCACATCATGTGCTCCTCAAAAGAAACCAAATAACCATGATCCTCAACCAAGAAGATATACCACCATAACCAAATCAGAAAATCCAAGCTAATGAACATCAAGGATGTACCTGTATAACCAATCATGTCATGCCAAAATCCATGGCAACATAATCACATCCATGAACCGAGCATCTGGCTCTCAATATGTCCAACCTGTCAGCATAGTCAACCACAATCCTCTGCCATGACTATCCCTGGTAACAACATCTCATCCCTTCAACATGAAGAAAATAGTAAATCATGTGACTTAGGGCATAACTTGGGCATACGGAGTCAGATTTTGGACTTCGACTAGTCAACGAAAAGCTCTTGGAGAGCTCTACACATTGGTTTAGATTTGGTGCAGGTTTGGCATGATTTATTTGTTGATACCAATTGTAGGGCCCATTTGCCATTGCACCAAAAGCCATGACTGTTAGTGAACATGGAACACCACATAATTAACCACCTGTGGGCAGGGGAGCGCGTCCAATCACCCAACAATCTCCCCCTCGATGCGCATACTAGGTGCTTACGCGGGTTGGGAAGGCACCAGAGAGATTTGAACCCATGACCAGGCCAAAACTAGTCTCTGATACCATTTGTAAGGAAACTTGGCAACAAAGAATATAACCGGTTCCACATAACCCATAATAGATCCGAAATAAACACAGAATTAAATTCCACATGCAAGAAAATAGACAACATACCGACAAAATGTGACACAAGATATACCCTGGGAAACCCTCATTGAGGGAAAAACCCAGCCTCCAAAAGCATCCATCACCATGTATTATTCAACAAAAAATACCATTGCCATACAACCATGGAAGCCTTCATGGCCATAGCCACAACCGAGCAAACTATGTGAACAAGCATGAATCCACACATCCCATGCCATGCTTCCAACCTTCACAAATGCTCCCTTGGCTAACTTGTCAAGCCTTGTCCCACTCGACTCTTGCCTTTTGTCTTCTCTTTGTCACTCTCTCTCTCTCTCTCTACAACAACTACCCTTGTGGCTGCTTATATAGTAGCAAGTCCCACAAAACCACTAAGTGGTATTACATAAACCATGTGCTAAAACCATGTGCTACCTAACCCACTAACCCCCCATTTAATATTGGGCATTTAATTCTTTTCCCCAATATTAAATAATTACATAAAATATTTTTACAATGTTACAATACAACTCATCAAGAATATTCCATGGAAATCTTTACATGTTGCACGTCCATCTAGGTACAACATTACATAATAAAAATAAAATAATAAAATAACGATATTATGCAATGTGTGCAACACCCATTATCTCAACAGTTGTTGAGCAAATGACCAATGAAGACCAGGAGACAAATGTAAAACTCATGGAATAGTTAGAAAAGAAGTTTCAAGCAGGTGAATGAAAGAATATCTAGTGAGATAGCACTTTCACATGTAGAACTGGCTATGAAAATAGATAAAGTGATAGAAGTACTTGAGAATATCTTTTCATTGTACTCAAAATTGTGTGATCCTTCCATTTTCACATAGGAAACTAGCTAGAGAAAAATGAGCTTGGAAAGGAACTTGATGATATCTAGCATGCAATTGCCAAAATATCTAGCTCAAAGTGAGAAGCACTTTAACACAATGCTTCACACACAAAAGGAACTAGTTGTATAAACAGTAGAAGAGGCTAACACTAGAGCGAAATTAATTTAGATTCAATCCACCCTAACCCCTCACATGGAGATTTTAAAGAAAGAACTAATGTACGCAAAAGATGTGATAAAGAAATATCCAAATCTATCAACATTAGATGGCTTAGTTCACCTTGCAGTAGACACAGCTATACAAATCAAATCCCTAGAAGTTGCAATACAAAACTAGGATGTTGCTCTGAGAATTGTAATAGAAGTTAACAAAACCTTCTTGGAAAAATATTGAGTTAGTGTATAGACCCTTTGATATAAGTGTCAAAAGGGGGAGAAATTGTAAAAAAGGGGGAGAAAAATCGAAAATCCAGAAGGACACTTAATCTACAAGGGGAAACATGTGAAAGGGGAAGCTAAAATAAAAAGAGGGGTGATAAAATAAATAGAGAAAAGAAAGGAGAAGAGAAAAATAGGAAATAGGGCATAATAGGTTATATCAGATAAAGAGTATCAAAATTCAGAATTCAGAATAAAGACAAGGAGTATCAGTAGAGGAAAATCAATCTACTCAAAGAGATTTTGGATACAAGTAAATGATACATCAACTTAGGGGGAGATATGAAATTTTGAGGTATATAGTCCTTCACAAAATTTTGAACAATTTTGAAGTTTTGTATATATGTTTAACAGAATGTATATTATACTCAAGGAGATTAATTTTATCATGCATAGTTAAGTGTTTTTACCACTCATGTCAAAGGGGGAGATTGTTGATTGCAAGTTGGTTTTGACAATTGAGTATCAACATAATTAAAAAAAATTCTAAGTTGATGTTGAATATAATATAGATGTCAAGTTACAACATGTGTTGAGCAAGATATTCAACAAGTGTTGAGTCATTTAGATGTCGAGCAAACAGATAGTGCCAAGAAACTTCAAGTGTCGAGCAAGATAGAATTTAGTATGTGTTGAGCATCAGTAATTAGCAAGTGTCAAGCAATACAAAATTAGCATAAGAGTTTGTGCCTTCACAAACTAAGATGTAAACCATTTTTGAGCCAACATATGGATGAATCTTGAAGGATTAAAGATAAGATTGAATCTACTTGTATTCCCTATGCAATCAACATAAAAAAAAATGAGAAAAATGAAAGGATTTGAGTGAGAAAGTTGGATGAATCTCAATCATAGATTTATACCTAACCCTAAGTCATGAAATCTTTTTAAAAGGAGGCAAAGCCTCATAATTCATAGACAAACAGAGTGTACAAAAGAAGAATATATGTGAGGATATAATGTTAGTGAAGATTTGAAGGAAGTGAAAGGGGTGAATTGATCAAGTTGAAGGTGACTTAGAAGAAGGATAGATTGATGAATCAGTTAGTAGAACAAACTATCAAAGTTACAATATTTTTCATACCAGATTAGACAAAACAAGGATCTGAAATCAGTAATATCAAATTGTAACTATATCAGATCAAACATTCTATTGTACTTTCTAAAAAAATTTATAGTAGAATGAAATCCTATGGACTTAGGTTGATTTAATAGCCATCGTATAAAGCCTTTTATAGGGTGACATTCCAAGTGAATATTCTAAAGTCCTTTAACCAGGCACACTTTTAACATGGTGTTAAAATCCTTTAATAGGGTAGGATCTAACAATCCTTGTAAACCTTTAACAAGGTAGGCCTTTCATAGGGCAGATCATGAGAATGGTCAAAATATATAACCTTAATAGGTAAACTTTATTTCTGCAGTAGTGAAGATTTGTGGGTGTCATCCCCACCCAAGTTTTACCTTCTCATTGGAGGGTTTTTGGGTAATCATATCTGGTGTCAAGTGTTTATGTGGATACATTTGCTTTACATGTTATTTCTATATATTTGTGCATGAAATGTTTTAAAGTTGAAAGTTTTATTGGTTAAAGTCTAGTACATTTGATTCACCCCCCCACCCCTCTCAAAAGTATACTTCCCACTAGTAAATCCCAATAGAATAGTGTACTCCCTCTTAATCCCTGATTCTTTACAAAATCTTTTAAACAAGTCTGAGGTATATTCTTCTTCCTTATCAATTCTAAGGGTTTTGATTTTGTTCATTGAAACTTTTTCAATTAATATTTTGAATTCTTTATATCTTTGAAGGATTTCTTTTGATTCTTTGCATTTTAAGAAGTAAATCTATGTTTTTCTAGAGAAGTCAACTATGAACAAGATATAATATGAGAACCCTCCAAGAGAAGGAATAGACATAGATCCACATAAATTTGAATGAATTAATTCTAGTACATTTTTTTTTTCTAGTACTATCATGAAAAGGACTTCTGGTGTTCTTACCTAAAGCACACCCTTTGCATATACTTGAGTGGTCTTTATTTAATTTAGGTAACCCAATAACAATCTTTTCCATAGTTGATAAGGTTTTAAAATTTAAATGCCCTAATCTTTTCTACTATATTTCATTTATGTCTTCAATTTCATGGATTAAGGCTTGAATAGGTCGACTAGATTTTGTATTCCGTTCGTGCAAATATCCTTTTCTCAGACCAATCAAATTTTCTTTCTTGATTGAAGAGTACTTTGCCCAAGTTATTACTTTATCATTCACAAATGCAACATTATGCACATCATCTTCTAGTGTTTTAATTGAGATTAGATTTCTTTTAATTCTTGGTAGATAGAGTACACCTTTGAGAAGAAGAGCATTTTCTAATTTTAGTTTCAAGGTGCAATTTCCAATTCCTTCAATGAAGTGTGCTAAATTATCACCAATAGTAACTTCACCATTAACCTTCTCTAATAAAGAGTCTCGT
Source organism: Cupressus sempervirens (assembly GCA_028749045.1). Lineage (NCBI taxonomy): Eukaryota > Viridiplantae > Streptophyta > Pinopsida > Cupressales > Cupressaceae > Cupressus > Cupressus sempervirens. The sequence continues at coordinate 134,189,807 of CM053784.1, read as the reverse complement.
GTTTCTTTGTATCCTGTTATATGTCTAGAAGACCCACAATGAATTATCCATGCTCTATTTGGAATTTCATTTGATAGTGAGGAGTACAAAACACAATTCTCAATATCATAAGTATTTTCTTCCCTAATAACATTTTTATAGTTTTCTTGTTGTTTGGAATTTTTAGGACAATTAGATCTGTAGTGTCCAAATTTTCACATTTGAAACACTTTATTTTAGATAGATCTTTCTTGGGTTTTCCATTCTTTTCATTTCCCTTTTTCTTCTTGAAATACTTCTTCTTACCCTTATAGGAGTTTGTATTAAGAACATGAAGTTCTTCATCTTCTATTTTCAATTTCCCTCATTTCTTTAGTTTTCTAGATTCCTCTTGAAGATAATCATTCTTAAGTCTATTAAAGTCTAGAAGATTATCTCTAGCACTTATTCCTTGTGCAAATGTCTCCCATGAATCTAGCAATCTATGTATAGCCATAAGTGTTAATTTTGTGTCACTAATAGTGGTTCCTATACTTGATAGTTCATCTCTAATTTCAGGAACTCTTAGGAAGTAAGAATTTATCAATTCTCTTTTCTTTATCTAAATGTGGTTTAGTTTCCTTTTCAGTGTGACAACCCTAGTTGCATTGTTTACTTCGTATGCATTTCCTAATGTATTCATCATATCAAAGGCAGTTTGATGTTTTGTAAGCATAGGTATGATATCATTTTTTACTCCATCTAAAATGATTTGAGTGACTTTTCTATTTCCTCTACTCCAGAAAGATTTGTGAGGTTCATCTAGAGGTTGTTTGGATGCTCCATTAACAAATTGTTTTACATTATTCTCTTCAAGAATCATCATGATTCTAAATTTATAGGCTTCAAAGTGTTCTTTCCCATCAAACCTGTCCTTGGGCCTGATTGTGTATGCCATTGAGAATAGAAGATAGATTCTAGCTATATATGGAGTTTGATAATTGAATTTTACAGAGCCTAGGTTCGACTACCAAAGCTCTGATACCATATAAATATTCAGTTGTTGATCCTATGTACAAAGCGATTGCAGTGGCTGGCTACCTATGCATTTCGGTGAGATGGATCATCTACCATATGGACATGCTCGGTTCGTGCCTTCTTCTTCCATGGAGGTACTTTAGATCAGCAGTTTGGTAGATTTTGCGGCTTCTTCATGCTTCAGTGATGCTTCTTCATGATCACTCCTTGTTCCTATTTTAGGGGACATTTCCCTAGTTGGAGGCTTCTTCAGTTCTTCACTAGGTTACCTCTTTTTGGGGGAGGGTTTTTCCCACGTGGTTTTCTCTCGTTCCCCACTTTTAGAGGTTGCATCTTTTGCATTGTACATGGGTACCTAAAATGGCCTCATTGCCGAGACCCATTCTGCATTTCATCTTAGTTTTGTGAGCTTAAGGCATTTTCCTAAGTTGCACTTAAGGGGGGGTGTTAGAATAAATAATTAATTTACTAATTATTTATTCTATTTACTTAAGCTTACTTAGGTAAATACATTTATTTATTAGTTGTAATGGCATATTTCTTTTTCAAAAAGGTGTTGCAATACGAAAACTACAAATGGACGAGATTGCATAATCCTTTTATTGGTCAATTGACAGGTGTTTCATGGTTTTAAAGCAGTCATGGATTGAATTTCCATGGGAAAATTTCTAGTGCCAACTAAACTATGTGCTCCACAAAATACGAGAGCGAGGTTTTTTTGGAATGAAGGATTTTTTCCTTCGCAAAATATTTCATGACTAGCATAAAACTGTGCTCCATGATTTAGGGAGTGGGATTTTTTCAAACTAGAGGATTTTATCCTTCATAAAATTTTATGCATCCACTCCAAATCTGCATCTCTGCATGCAAAAGAGGGGTTTTCTCAGAATGAAGGATTTTGTCATTTGTGAGATATTTCTCATCGATGCCAAATCTCACTCTAAGATTGTGGAAGTCACACTTTTAATGCAGTCAGGGATTTGATCATTTCTTGAGTCCTACTAACTTGCGCTCCATGGCATTCAGGAATAGCTAGCATATTACATAAAATAAGCCAGGCCTAGGCGATGGTGACCACCGATCACAACATCTGGGGACTCCACGAGTGAAATGTTACAAAAATTTCAAGGATAAAATTAAATTCAAACTTAGAATCTCTGGTTTCTCAATCCTATGTCATCAATAAGAGAGAAAAAAAGCCAAAAAGGGGAGAATAATCATATATTGGATCAAAACATATTTACTCTGCAACAACCTAAGTGTGTACAAGTGTATTAATTCCAACTCGACAAGACCACTAAAAAATCCTAGGATTGATCATGACAAGTTATTGATTCCTCTTGACTTCAAAAGCATCCTGGACATTGCCCCGCTACTAGTCATGCGTGCATAGCCTCGACGAAGTTGTTGTTGTAAAACCAACTGAGATTGCTCCACTTTTGAAAAATTATTCTTTAGAACACCTATGGAGATTTCTGTGTACCCCCAAAGCCAATCTTATTATTTCATCATTTTTAAAAAATTCCTTTTGAATTGGTATTTCAATTCTTTCTTTTCTCTTGGCTTGTAAGCAAAGAAGCTTACCATGGGTTTAGGAGTTATAGTGGCACTAAAATTTTCACAAGTTGTGACCTTTCCCAAAGACACATAATTGGACTTAGAGCAATAGTTAAGAGTGTGAAATATGTGGCAACCTCAGAGTTTATGTGCCAAGACACAATGTATGATTAACCTTCCAAGTCAAGTATGTTTTCTGACCCACTAAAAATATATGAAAGATGGCCAAGATCGTAATGCTCTTCGTAACAATTATCCAAGAAATGAAATAAACAAAACTTGGTGAAATCTTCAAATGAAGTAACCAGATCACTACACCACTCCACTTGCAAAAAGAGATTCTTATAGCTATGAGCCACCTAGAGAAAGCTAAAACCTAAGACAAAACCAGGAGAAGAAAGAAAACCAAATCACCTAAGGAAGACAACTCAGGAAAAAAAGAAAACACAACAAACAAGGGAAAGAAAACTTAAACTATGCAAAGGCAAACTCTTGACCAGGAAAGGGGAGACAAACCAAAACCCCCACCTAACTAAAAGAAAACAAAAAATAGAAAAAAAAACACACCGCAAAGGAAAACCTAAACTAACTATGTACAGTTTACGCTTCACAAAGAAAACCTAAGAGAAAAAATAATGCTTGAGGAATTGCCCATTGATGGGCAATTGGACTTCCTTTCCTATTAGAGTCTTAAGCTTGAATGCATTATCTCCCAAAATTTTAGAAATTTGATAAGGACCTTTCCACAGATTATCAGACTTGTCATCTCCACCTTTCTCTTCATGTGCCTTATCCTAGCGAAGTACCAGATCTAAAATTTGAAATTCTTTAACCTTTTCGATTTTGTCAAATCATCTCTTAACAACTCCTTGATGTTTAGCAAACTTTTCCAATGCTTTGTCCCTCTTTTCTTCCAAGTGCAATAATTGAGTCAAACGTGTCTACACTCTATCTTCACCTTCCATAAAATCTTACATGAATTGTAGTGTTGGAATCCTCAATTGGATAGGAAAAATTGGATCTTGTCCATAGACCAACTGATATAGAGGTTTCCCCAAAGAACTCTTTATTATGATCCTATCCACCCAAAGTGTGAATCTTAGCTATGTATGCCAATCTCTAGGGTTATTGTCTAATAACTTCTTGATTGCACTCAATAGATTTTTGTTTGTTGATTATGCCAATCCATTCCCTTGTGGATAGCAATTTGATGAAAAGTTTAGTGTGATCCCATAGTCAAATGCCCAGTTTGAGAACTTCAAGGATCTAAATGCTGGCCCATTATCACATAAAAATGCATGGGGACATCCAAACCTGGTGATGATATTTTCTTCAAGAAATTTGATAACGACCTCTCTTGTGCAATTTTTTAGTGATTGAGCCTCAGTCCATCTAGTGCAATAGTCTGTAGTAATCAAGATATACTAGTGGTGTCCTAAATATGGCAGATTAATGGGATCAATGAAATCCAAACCCCATTTTGCAAATGGTTTTACTTAAATAATAGGTTGTAATGGCATATCAAGATTTCTTTCACATGTCACAACTATCTAACATGTGTGACAAGTCTTCACATGTTCATAAGTGTCTTTAAACAAGGTTGGCCAATAATACCCCACTCTTGATATTTTAATGAGCCATAGCCAAACCACTTCCATGACTAGTTCCATATTTACTATGAAAATGCTCTATGATGTGTCTAGCCTCTTCCTTTCCAACACATCTTAAATAAACCCCATTATGATTCTTTCTATATAGCATAGATCCTTGAAGCATAAAAGTTTGACTTTTCATTCTCAATGAACGCTTTTGAACAGAACTCAAGTGTGATGGAGACTTATGGTTCAAAAAATAATGAACAATATCATCATACCATTCATCTGGGGATACTTCTTCTAACACATATACTTGTTGTACTAACCCAGGACCAATTGTAGACAAGGTTTGAGCTAGAGCTTGTCCTCATACCAACTTCATTGGTTGTATCTCCATGTCATATTCTTGAATAACTGCCATCCACTTTCCTCTTCTTTCTCCCAACTCATTCTGCATTAGCAAAGTCTTTACTGTGGCATTAGGAACTATTTCATAAACCTTGCTTCTTAAGATGTAATGTCAAAATTTCTTTATTTCTTTTACTAAAGCATAAGCTTGTTTTTCAACATTCGGATATCTCAATTTTGCATCTTTCAATGGTGAACTCATGAATGCAATAGGATGTCCATCCTGATCATCTGCATTCTGGGTGAGGAAAGCTACACAAGTGTGTTCTGAGGCAAAAGAATATATATAAAAAGGCTTGGTGTAGTCTGGACTCAAAGAAACAGAAGCATCTTGGCTTGCTTGGTTGATTTCTTCAAATACATTTCTTGTCGTAGGTGTCCAATCTATCCTTTCTCCTTTCTTTAACATGTCATTTAATGGCGTTACTATCTCTGCAAATCTAGTTATGAACTTCCTTACAAAGTTAATTTTCCCAAAGAATGACTTTAATTCTTTCGGACTAGCTAGCAATCTTATCTTTGATATTGCCTCGATGTGCTCAGGATCAATTGAAATTCCTCATTCTAATATTACATGTCCTAACAATTTCCCTTCAGTGACAGCAAACATGCATTTCTTTGGATTCAAGGAAATCCCATATCTTCTACATCTTTGGAAGATTCTCCTCAAATCACTGATGTGATCTTCCCTACATCGAGAGAATAGTGTGAGATCGTCCATGTAAATAATGATGCACTTCTTTACCAAGTCTCTGAAAGCATAATCCATGGCCCTTTGAAAAGTGGCTCCTGCATTGATCAAACCGAAAGGCATTCTTCTATAAGCAAATGTACCCCACTTAGTTTTGAATATCATCTTTAGTCTATCTTCTTCTTCTACCATCACTTGGTTATATCCAGAATAACCATCTAAAAATGACATCATTTGAGATCTGTTAACAACTTGTATCACTTCGTCTAATGACGGTACTAGATAATTATCCTTCTCTGAAGCTCTATTGAGATTTCTAAAATCCACACACAACCTTATCTCTCCATTCTTCTTTCTAACAGGGACAAGGTTGGCGACCCACATTGAGTGTCGAACTAGGAATATAATTCTTGTTGCCAATAACTTCTTCACTTCGCGATGTATTAGTGGTTCTAACAATGGATTTATTGGTCTCTGCCTTTGTCTAAATGGCTTACTGTTTGGCTTTAATGGAATAGTATGTGTAATGAGACACATATCATATGTCTTCAAATCTTCATATCCCCAAGAAATCATGTCAGGGAATTCCTTGATAAGCTTCAATATTTCTTCCTTTTCTGTAGGAGTACAAACCTTCCCAATAAATAGATTCTTGGCATTTTCTCTCATTCCCAAGTTCACATTTTCACATTCCCCTCCTTCAGTACTTTAGTACTTGAGGGAACTCAGTCTATCTGCATAAAAAATTCTCTCTAGTTCAATCATTCCTTTTGGAATGGTATTTGTCCTTAAATTCATAATCTCATCGATTTCAAATTGAGCTTGTTGTTGTTCTCCTTCATCTATGACTTGCGCTTCAAATACCCTCGAGCTTGTCAGAAAATCAAGAATATGCTTATCATCTTCAAACACTTGAAAATTTGTGATGTTGTCAGGAACTGATGGTACTAAAGTTATCTTAACCATGAATTTCTTCACACAATCCATGGCTAATGGTTCCAATGAACTTGCAGATTGAGCCAAAGAGTTTGCTACTAGATTGCTTATTCGACTTATAATTTTATTATTGAAAGAATCAAAGCTTTTGATTAGGTCCCAAACTCTATTGTGATAATGACCCAATCTTTTATCATGGCATGTATATTTCTTGTGTACCTATCCAATGACTATGTTTGAATCTCCACGTACATGTACGATTTTGGCACCCTTTTGGATAGCGAGGAGCATTCCAATGACCAATGATTCATACTTAGCCACATTATTAGTACATGGTAATTGCAACCTATGTGCTGCCAAATATGTTTCTCCAGTTGGGCTACAGGTTGGTATAAATTGAACTTTGACGGTGCTGCAAGAGGCAACCCAGGTGTAGCTGGTATAGGTTGCATTATCAATAATGAGGATGGCCACTAGATAGAAAAGCTAACATCCCCCTTTCCTCCCTCTTCTAATATTATGGCAGAATTAGAAGCCCTTGAGAGAGGTTTACAACTCTGCCTTAAACTAGGACTGTCCAAAGTTTTCATTGAAGGTGACTCTTAGATCATCCTTAACGCGATAAGACAACAAAAGAAACCTAACTGGATCTTGAGATCAAAACATCAAGAAGTCCCAATTCTATTGAAATTTTTTGAGGAAATCCAAATTGGTCACATTTTTTGAGAAGGTAACTCGTTTGCTAATGGGCTTGCTAACAAAGGTGCAGATGGAGAATTGATCTTGGTTTATAACTCAGATTAACTTATCCTCCTATAGTAGTTGCTCTATTATAGCAAGCCATTTGCCATAATTTACTAAGATAGATAATGACATATATCTATAAATAGATAAAAAGTAATTTAAATTTTTTAAACAAATTAATAAAATATAATAAGTTTAGTAATATAATAATATTAAAAATAGAAAAAAGGGAGATGTATTAATTAATTAACTAATAAATAAAATAAAAATATTTAATATATAGCTATTATTATTGCAGAGCTTTCTCTGAAGTTATCATAATTAGGACGAGTCATGAGTCCTAATTAGTCAAGATAAAGAAGTAGACAGATATAGTTTAGAACTAGTTAAGACAATTTAACTTTAAATAAACTTATTGATAAAAAGAGTTTTAAAAAGCTATGCCACATAAGATGGGTAAATATTCATATATAAATGAATATGGCTTATCAATTTGCTTTTTTTCTTCACCTTCACTCTTGGTGTTTATACAAAGTCTTCAATTCATACTTTCATTAGTCTAGGTGGACTGAGGTTTGTTGTTTAGCCTACAACTTAGATTATGTATATTCACATCATCAAGCTTTAGGATTTTGGGTTATTATCATTGCCAGGTTAGGAAATTAGGAATTCTTCATATGTTGCCTGAGTACAATGAGTTAAAACTCTGAAGCATGTGAGCTGCCATCATTATTTAATATGAGCGTATGAGAGCTACGCCGATCTACAATAGTCATTATTATTAACAGGTTACACATGACTCAGCTGATTATGATGGGATCTAGCTGGTGACTAGCAGTGTAGTATTTGGAGGGTTTTTGGGTTGTAGGGTTTAGGATTTTATCTCGTAGTGTTTAGTTGCACTCAGCACTAATGGAGTCCAATATTTTTGTATACCATGTGACTAAGAAAAGGAAAATGGCCTTTTTAGGTAAGGTTAAACCGGAAAGGTGGAGTCATCTCCTTAGATCTATGGATATGACCAGGTTTGATGTGAGTAGGTCAATAGGGGAAGATGTTTTTGACTATGAGGCAACCTGGAGGACCAACATCTCCATAATTGGCTCCTTCATAGGTGTCATGGTTAGGGCTAAAATCGAAAGGGTAGACATAGTCAGGCTTTATTCAGATATCTTCAACCCTATGTGGAGGTGTGGGTTAGAAAAAGTAGTCTTTAGCATTGATGAGAAATTCAAAATTCGGTTCCCAGAGAAATACATGGGCCTTCCTATGGGGGCGGTGGAATTACAGACTACTCCCTGATGTCAATGTCTCATGGTAAGGGACAATCTGGCCTTTTGCAAGGAATGGCCACATATGGAGGCCAGTATTCACTTCCTCCTGCACCAGCGTAGGATCAAGGTGGATGGAAACTTGGACTAGGTTGTTAATTATCTTCACATGTTAAAGGTATATGTGCAGCCAGGTGTGGATTTTAATGATCTCAACGTGTTGGATTTCAGTATCCTCAACTTGAAAAAGATGAGCCAAGCCAAAGTGTAATATGAACTTCCTCCCAATATTGTCTTGGATGATACTAATGTTTTCCTAGAGGTGATAATGGTCACTATGAAGCATTAGGTTAGGTTTAAGGTTATTTTTTGTATCTAGCAACAAGAAATAGTTAATATGCATCCAATTGCACAAGTCAGGATATAGTAGGTCTTTAGGTATGTCATTGGTCTATTATATAACGCAATATAATGATGTGGTGAAATCTATGATAGACTCTTACTTTTATTATATTAATACATTAAACTTATGTCAAAATCTGATGGGTGTTTTTAAGAGTCCAAAATCTTCAAGTCTTGTTTATATTTAGCTTTACAGTTTGATAAATTTTGTTTATCAAGAAATGGAGCATATGTTTAAAGTTTTTTGGCTTAAGAATTTGAAAGTATTCATTAATGGAGACTTAAACATGTTATGGATTTTTTATAAAATCAGATTCATTCTATTTGTTTATTAGTAGGTTTTAAAATAAATTAATTAATTAATTTCTTCCTGAGCTTGGGCTATAACTAGTTTAGTATGTTTGAAACTTGGAAACAGAGAACCTTGTTTTGTTTCTTTAAACAATGAGATTAGATTTCGATGTATGTTCTCTACTTTTCAAATTGGTGGTTTCAATAACTCTTCCCTAGAAAATTTAATGGTTTATTATTAAACAACTGGGAGAATTTTATGAAACCCAGATAGGGTTTGAAGATTATCCATTTGATTAATTAGAGGGCATTTATCTTTGAAGTGTGTAATCCTTTTGGCCGCTAGAGGCATTTTTCTATTTTGTCACTTGTAATCATTGCAAGTTTATGGATTCTTCATATGGTTTATAGTTTAATCTGGATCTCTGATCAATATGATGTAGGGCGTCCCACCGGACTCATCATTGCATTATTTATTTTATAACTTGGAACAAGGGACAACATTGTAGGATTTTCTTTTCAAACACTGATAGTCTTTATTTATATTTGAAGATCTTGAGAGTATAGATAGTAAGCATACAAAGTGATGTAAATTTGATTATAGTAGCATCTATTCAGATTTGAGGAATCAAGATATCCTATGTTCCCATATTATGCTAGGTTAAGAAAAAAAAGGAAATTGATTTTTCAAAAGATCTGTAAGGAAAGAATTGACTCTCGAGTATCAATCTAGTCAGAGATTAGAGGTTTCAATTCTTTAGATAATTTTGCGGTTCTATATATCTCAGGGAGTTAACTTTTTTAATTTCTCCCTTGATACAATTTTAGGATCTTAGGATAATCAATTTGACATTAGTTTTTAGGAGATTAGTGTTTAATTCTGCCCCTTTTCAAGATAAGGTACTGCAATTAAAGGTATTTAATTATTTTTTCTTATTATATATTGAGAATTGGATTATTTAACCCAACTAATGATTCATGTTCTTGTGGAGATAGATGTTTTCTAGACATGTTAAAAGATAAACTCAGGCTTTTGACCTTTTCTTCATAAGATGGTAGGAGTCTTTAGCTAGATAACTTTTTCATGGAATGCCCATGTGTATCTTTTTGTAATTATAAGATCTGGGGTATGCCCTTGTGCAATGTAATAATATAGGATGTAAGTCCCAGGCTAGACTAGAGGTTTTCTTCTCCGTTCTTTCCTACTAGTGCCCGTTTGAATAGAGTAATGCTATTGTAACTTTTCTCTTATTTAATTTAATTAACAAGGATTTGGTCGTTTACCGATAAAAAAAGATATTATTACAAATAAAAATAACTCCAGAAAATTAAAAAAATTAAAAAAATATGAAGGATGACTAGCACTTGCACTTTTGAAGGAGCAAGGATTAAGTGGATAGTTTCATATATTTAAAATAATATTGTCAAGGGTTAGGTCAATTAAAATTCTTTACATTTATATGAACATATGTATTCCAAGACACCCCATCACAATTCTCAATAGACTTTATTCTAAAGTAGTGATTTTATATGCAATTTTCTTTAGTGTGTTTAAAGCAACCATTTAAAATTAACCATACTATTCTAAAGGGTGTAGGGTGTAATATATGGATTATCTATCTTTTGTGAACTATGATTCTCTCCTACCCAACCCTCTATTTATTTTTTATACGATCTACTCTATCCTATAGTAGTTATCATCTTGCATTACCTAAATTTTGATGATAAGAAAATCTATTACACATTTGTTAGGAAATAGTATTCTAAAATTTTATTATTATTTTCTTAAATAAAATCCAATTGTAGAAAATCTCTCCAAAATTTTTTTACCTTGCTTTATTTCACCTCAATCAATGTACTATCTTATTTTATTTTCTTTCATATCAAACAAATGCTACACATTTATAACATATTGCACCTTTATTATTATTGTTATTATTATTTTTATGGATATATTACACTTTTATTATTAGTATAAATACTCTCATCTTATAAGAATTAAATGATTTCACATATCTTTATTCATATTTAAAAATAATAATATTAAAATATAATATCTCTTCAAATACTTTTAAATTATGATTAAATTTTAAAATCAAAACAACAAATATTTATTTATTGATTATTCAAATTGATCTAAAAATGTAAATATACAATCATATATATTTATAATATTAATTTACTAATAGATTTACTTTACTATAAAATAATAATTCTACATCTGATATATTTTAAAAATAAAAATATTTAAATAACAATTAAACATTATAAATGAAAAATATTTATTAAGTAATTTTTTTATTATTATTAAATATAATATATAAGAGTTATCCAATAATTTTTAGCTTGGGGCAAGTAGCTTATCTTGGTGCATGTTTCTATAGTTGATAATTTCACAACTTTGGGGCTAGATATTGGAAAAGTTGTGGTTTTAGACAGTGTAGACATCACAGACTAGTGGTCTCAGAAGATGCACTTTGGAGAATCATGAAGTGAAAAATGGCATCTTATATTTGAAGTCACTCGTCGGTGGGCCCTTTTGCCTTACTTCAAATGGGTTCTATTTTGAAATTAGGTTCAGTTGTTCATGCTCTTCACAAGACAAAAATTGGGCAATATTTTGGGAAGAAAACATCACATTCATACATTTTGTCAAAAAAATTGAATAGACTGATTGAAACCTTTCGTTGGTTTCCTTCTTGAACCCGAGATTCTTATGTTTGCCACCTTTAATTTGTTCTCATTATCGTATTTCCATATATTAAATCTAAAGCTTATAAGATTGATAGAGTGCACAGGTGTTTCCTCGTCACTCTTAACATTATTTTCACTTTGCGACCCTAATCCTCAACTTGATTGACTGATAATAAGCCTAATTCTTATTTTAGGATGTCCAGAAGGAAATTAAATATTAAGTTGTATCATTATCTATATTGATATGATTCAATGCTGGTAGGAGAGAAGCAAAGAGATTTGATGACAATGATCACTCACATATCCCATAATAGACTCCTTCCAATTGTACTATCTATGGGAATACCTCCTATGATATTTTAATATTTCAAAGCTCTGATTCTGTTAAATGCTTCAATTTCATTTCCTTGGAAGGATGATGGCTGTTAAATATAGGGGGGAATAGATAAAATGTATGGTTAGAGAGATTGAAAGGAGAGATACAATGTTAGGAGGAGTGTAATAGTTGTGATCTTATGAAAATTGTAACAAGAAGAATTTGAAATGAAATTGACTAATTTGTGTAAATTTAAAAATTTTCAACCATTAAAAAACCCGTGCTCATGGGCAAGGGCCCGATTTTTCAAGTGCACACCAAGGGCACCATTTTTATCCACAATATGGAGTACAATCTATTTTCCTCTCTTTACACATAAAATCTTCATTTACGTGATAAAATATATAAATTACTTATATAAAGTGTTTTGGCATCTTATATTTATTTTAAAAGTAAGAAAAACTAATAATTTCATGTCTTGTTTTCTTTTATGGAGAAATAACATGTTCATTCACAATAACAAGTAACAATAACAAATTAATCTTTATATTTATATTTCTTTTGAATGTATAACAATTATTTATGATATAGAACGCATAAAATATTAAGATATCTGATATTTATTTATTTTTAAATAGTAATTTGATTTTTTTTCCTAAATTAAAAAACATATTTTCTGAGATAAGTATTTATTTCTTTATAAAAAGTAGAGATTCATTGTCAACTTTGACGTGGAAAGAAGCTACCAAATTTAGTAATTTCTTTTTTAATATAAGAACATTTGTGGGGAATGTATTGTTAATTATGAATGCGTTGATTTACAGATGATTAATCTTGCCTTTCTCTTTAGCATCTTTTGATCTTTTCCCATTTCCACAAGTGTGATGTGGCTGAAGGTTTAATGTGGGCCCTTAAACAAACACTTCTATGTTTGAAACAATCTCGGTCGCAAGGTTTTCTACTCTTTAGTTTGGTATTCGGAGCTCGTCTCAAAATTAACATATATACTATTTCTAACTTATATAAACTCTCTCAATGTGGGATATACTTTCCAAATAAATATTTTAATGCCTCAATGATTTTGAAGATGATTTTTATATTTTCATGACTGAGTATGAGCGTCAATGGTGTTCTCCCTTCTTTAACAGTGCACTAAGGCAACTTTAAAATTTCTGATCAATATTTGATCCATCATTTTGTTAGGAACCTGTGTGTTCCTTCTGTTTATTTTGTTAGAGTAGTGTTGTTGGACGCATATGCTTTGTAAGTCGTCCCGTGAGTATATTTTATTATCCCACATGCATAGGTAGTATTACTTTTCTAGATCGTACCCAGTATATAAGAAGAGGTTGAGGCCCTTGATGGACACGGACGAATTTATTGTATTGAGCTTGCTCAAAGGAGGTTACCCCCTCGAAGTGGCCTGCGATCAGTAGATTCATTTTGAGTTCTGCTATCACTTTGTATTCTGTTATTTCGAGCATTCTCACGATATTGCTATAAGGAGGTTCTTCACATCTGGTATCAGAGCACTCTCTTGGGCTCGCTGGGTGGAAATTACATCAAATTTTTTTCTGTCGTGGCCTTCAGGTTCCTCTCACTTCTAATATCTCTTGTTATTGTAATAACTCTTTTCAGTTGTTCTGTCTGTGAGTGAATTTTTCTAAGTCGACTGTTCCAAAAAAAAAAAAAAAAAAAAAAAAAAAAAAAAAACCTTGTTTTATGGTTGTTACGCGTACAGGAGCAAAAATCATGGAAGAGGAAATTGCATCCCTCAAAACCAAACTTCAAGATCTGGATGACAAAATTCTGGGTCTTAACTTTCAGCAGTCAGCCATGAGCCGAAACCATTCAGGAGATACTGGGTCCTCTTCTGGCAATTTCCGTGGACCAAAGCTTGATTTTCCACGCTTCGATGGTTCTGATCCGACTGGATGGATCTATAGGGCAGAGCAGTATTTCAGCTTGCATAATACTTTGGATAACCACAAAGTCCCCCTTGCATCTTTTCATTTGGAACATGAAGCTCTTCAATGGTTCCGTTGGTACATCAAGGCTAATGTAGGCCCAACGTGGAGCGAATTGTGCACCCTCATTTTGGAGCGCTTTGGCCCTAGTTCCTTTGATGATTTCACAGGAGCACTCACTAAACTGCGTCAAACAGGCACTGTAAGAGAATACCAGACAGAGTTTGAAAAATTAGCTAATCACACAGAGGGCTTGTCTGACGAATTCTTCCGTAGTTGTTTTGTCAGTGGTCTGAAGGATGCACTTCGCTCAGAAGTCAAAATGTTTCGACCTACTACAATGATGGAAGCCCTTGGGTTGGCTAAGTTAGCGGAAGACAAGATTAGTGCTCTACAACGCTCCAGATCTAATTTTGTTCCATTCAGAAATACAGGTTCTCACAACCCTCCAGTCATACCAGCTCCCAGAACTACTCCGATCAAGCACTTGTCTGAAACAGAGATGCGAGTCAGGCGAGACAAAGGGCTTTGTTATAATTGTGATGAGAAATGGTCTCGGGGCCATAGATGTGTTCAGCAAAAGCTCTATCTCTTGGATGTGGATTCTCCACCGGAACTGGAAGAATATGTAGATGCTCAGGAAACAGTGGATGATGAGGTTGAGCCTCACCAGCCTGAACCTCCTTCACCAGAAGCTCCACCAGAGATATCTGTCCATGCTTTGGCAGGAGTCACTACTCCACAAACCATGCGGGTCAAGGGTTTCTTCAAGAAGATCCCTCTTACTATACTCATTGATTCTGGTAGCACTCATAACTTCATTGATCCACGAATAGCCAAACAGGCTGATTGCTTTATCCATCCCTGCTCTAGCTTTGAAGTCATGATTGCCAATGGGGGCACTTTACCTTGTAAAGGGAAATGTCGCAATGTGCGTCTCTCTATTGGAGATTATAACATGCGCTCTGACATGTTTGCCTTACCCTTAGGTGGCTGTGATGTGGTTTTGGGTGCCCAATGGTTACGCACTCTTGGCCCCATTCTCTGGGATTTTGCTGAACTTTGGATGCAGTTTTCAGCCGAGGGGCACCAACACACTTTGAAAGGCTTACAACCAGGGTCTCTCAGCATCATCAGTTCACACCGTATGGAAAAACTTCTTAAGAAGAATTCACATGGTGTCATCGCTCAGCTCCATTCCATTCAGATGCAGCCATCAGCAGTCTCTAGCACTCCTGCCGATCTCCAACACATTTTGGACAAGTATTCTGGTATATTTGCTGAACCTGTGGGATTACCTCCTTCTCGTCCAGAGGACCACCGTATTCAGCTCCTTCCTGGCAGTGTTCCGCCCAACATCAGGCCCTACCGCTACCCATTTCATCAGAAGATCGAAATCGAGATACTTGTCCGTGACTTACTGAAGCAAGGTATTATTCGCCCTAGTACCAGTTCCTTTTCTTCTCCAGTTCTGCTTGTTCGCAAAAAAGATGGGTCATGGCGACTCTGCATTGATTTCCGAGCACTTAATCATCTCACTATAAAGGACAAGTTTCCCATTCTCGTTGTTGATGAACTTCATGGGGCTCATTTTTTCTCCAAGTTAGATCTTCGTTCTGGGTATCATCAAATTCGGGTTAATGAGGAGGATATACCTAAAACTGCCTTCCGCACACATGATGGTCACTATGAATTTTTAGTCATGCCCTTTGGCCTCACGAATGCTCCTTCAACATTTCAGGCAGTGATGAATAACATTTTTCGACCATACCTCCGGAAATTCATTCTGGTCTTCTTTGATGATATCCTCATATATAGCAAAACTTGGGCTGAGCATCTCCATCATCTGGAGCTTGTCTTGCAACTTCTCTCTGATCATCAACTCTGTGCAAAACTATCTAAATGTGTGTTTGGCCAGGAGGAAGTGGAGTATCTCGGGCATATTGTTGCACACCATGGAGTGCGGGTGGATCCTACAAAAATAGATGCCATGAAAACTTGGCCGCATCCTAAAACTCTCAAGAGCCTTCGAGGTTTTTTGGGGTTGACTGGCTACTACCGCAAGTTTGTCAAAGATTACGGGAAAATTGCAGCACCATTGACAGCTCTGTTAAAAAAGGATGCCTTCTCCTGGACCCCTGTTGCTGAGACTGCATTTGAACAACTGAAACAGGCTATGTGCAGTACACCTGTTCTCGCGATGCCAGATTTTTCCAAACCCTTCACTATTGAGAGTGATGCTTGCGGCAATGGATTGGGTGCTGTTCTCCTGCAAGATGACCATCCTATTGCGTTCACTAGCCAAGCCCTCTCTGGTAAGAATCTAGCCCTCTCTACTTATGAAAAAGAAATGATGGCTATTTTGCATGCTGTACAGAAGTGGCGGCCATACCTCTTAGGGAGTCATTTTTGCATCAGAACCGATCACCAAAGTCTGAAATACTTCCTGGAACAACGGGTATCCTCTCCTACACAACAGAAATGGGTCAGCAAACTCATGGGGTATGATTATGAGATCACCTACAAGAAGGGTAAGGAGAATATTGTGGCAGATGCTCTTTCTCGCACATTTGATAATCAAGCTTCCCTTTCCGCTATTTCTATGCCCATTCCCAATTGGTTAGCGTCTGTTCAGCAGGGCTATGACAGTGACTCTTCTTTATCTCAAATCATTCACCAGCTAGCCAATAATCCTTCTGCTATACCACATTACTCTTGGGATGGTGCTTCTCTTCGATACAAGGGTCGGCTAGTGCTTCCTCAGAACCCAGCTCTACATCAGGCTATTTTTTATGAACTCCATGCTTCTCCTTCAGCAGGGCACTCAGGCTTCCTCAAAACTTATGAGCGAGCAAGGAGAAACTTCTTTTGGAAAGGGATGAAACAGACGATTCAACAGATGGTGGCTGAATGTGATACTTGCCAACGCCACAAGGGTGAAACGACCCTCCTTCCTGGCTTGCTCGAACCATTGCCCATCCCTACACGGATTTGGACTGATATTTCTATGGATTTCATTGAAGGGCTTCCTAAATCCGGTGGCAAGACAGTGATCTTGGTTGTGGTTGATCGTCTCTCGAAATATAGTCATTTTTGTGCCCTCAGCCACCCCTATACTGCCTCCTCTGTTGCACAAATCTTCATGGACCAGATATTTCGTCTTCATGGACTCCCTTCTTCCATTGTCTCTGATCGTGATGCAACTTTTACCAGTCATTTTTGGACTGAACTGTTTCAGAAAACTGGCACCAAACTGAAGATGAGTTCGGGCTATCACCCACAAACTGATGGTCAAACTGAAATTGTCAATAAATGCTTGGAAACTTATCTTCGTTGCTTCACTTCCGAACAGCAACATCAGTGGGCCAAGTGGCTCCCTTTAGCTGAATGGTGGTACAATACCTCTTACCACACTGCCTCTAAAATGACTCCATATGAAGCAGTCTATGGTCAGGCACCTCCAGTGCTCCTTCCCTACACTCCCAACAACTCACCAGTCCAGGCAGTTGACATAGTTCTCCGCAGCAGGGATCAGATTCTTCGTACCTTACAGGATAATCTTCACATGGCCCGTAATCGGATGAAACAGCAAGCAGATCAACACCGTTCTGAGCGCTCATTTCAAGTTGGGGATATGGTTTTTCTTCGTCTACAGCCATACAAACAATCCTCCCTAAAGCTGAAAGGGCGTCATAAGCTGGCCCCAAAATTTTATGGGCCTTATAAGGTTCTGCAGAAGATTGGTTCAGTTGCTTATAAACTGGAACTTCCTCCTTCTTCCCGCATTCATCCAGTCTTTCATGTTTCTTGTCTAAAGAAAGTTCTGGGTACCACTGTCAGAGCACAAACTACTCTCCCTGAAATGGATACGGAAGGATCCATTATCCTGGAGCCGGTGGCAATCATTGACCAGCGCACTCGCCAGCTTCGCTCTCGCTCCATCTCTGAGGTCTTGATTCAGTGGCATGGCATGCAACCAGAGGATGCTACCTGGGAACCCCTTCTTCAGATTCAACAACAATTTCCACACCTTAAGCTTTGAGGACAAAGCTTTTTTCTAAGGGAGAGGGGATGTTAGGAACCTGTGTGTTCCTTCTGTTTATTTTGTTAGAGTAGTGTTGTTGGACGCATATGCTTTGTAAGTCGTCCCGTGAGTATATTTTATTATCCCACATGCATAGGTAGTATTACTTTTCTAGATCGTACCCAGTATATAAGAAGAGGTTGAGGCCCTTGATGGACACGGACGAATTTATTGTATTGAGCTTGCTCAAAGGAGGTTACCCCCTCGAAGTGGCCTGCGATCAGTAGATTCATTTTGAGTTCTGCTATCACTTTGTATTCTGTTATTTCGAGCATTCTCACGATATTGCTATAAGGAGGTTCTTCACACATTTTCATTCACTAAATATAAGGATGCCAATATCTACAAAGAACCAATTATTGAATTTATAATTTATTTCCAAACTCTGAGATATCATTTAGGGAAATGTTCTCCACCTTGTATGGTGTCTTGGTTTGCAAAAGGGCTCAATTGTTTGATAGAGTTAGATCACTCCAAACATGGTGTCATCTTAGAAGACTTACTTGCAATACTTTTGGATTTTCTCCATTTAATATTTGTCTTATACGGTAATTCCTCTATCATTAAGAGGGATTTTGCCAAGTGTTCTTACCTATTAAGTGGATTACTTTAGTACATAGATCACTAACATGGTAGTAAATGGTTATTGATTTCTCTCCCAATTCAAGGAAATATGCCAGACATCTTTATTAGTAATGAGGCCAGATTCATCATCTTTATTAGCGAAGCTTCCCTATATCTATAAAAAATGTGTCAAGTTTTGTAATGTCCTCTTTTTAGCATTCATAGCATGATGTTGTCGTTAACCTATTTCCCCACCATCCCGTAGGCTAACTAGGACATTAAAGGGGCTTAGAGGCCATTTGGCCTAGATAGTTTGAGTTGCAGGTCTTTCTGAGGGGTTTTGAGGCAACTTTGGGCATACTTACTATTTATAGTAAGTCATCTTGGGCATGGGTGGACATCCAGTGGTAGCGGTATGTCGATGGTAATTGTTTAAAATCAGCAAGAAGACTTGTTTATCATTGGTAAGATTTGTTTTGCATTGATAAAGCTATTTTATAAAGTTAAATTTAAATATTTAACTTTATTAATGCATAGACTATAGTTTGTGGGAAATATTTAAATTAAAAGAGTCCTCTTTATTTTATAACACATTAGAGACATAAGTTACATAAAGGGAGTTATGTTTTATCCCACATTGAGAAAACGAATGATGGAGCTCTTGTGAGAACACTATAAAAGAAATGGAACAGCTTCTTTTAAGCATGGTTGGAAATATCAAAGAAATTGAAAAATTTTCTAGAGCTTATGTCTCAATAGTTTGAAGGACAAAATCTCTTCAAGCTGAAAATCTTGACGCCATTGAAAGATATGGTCTTGAGATTCAATAGGGTAGTAGTCTGAAAAAGAAAATATGAAAAAGTAGTCCGAAAAAGAAAAACCGAAAAAGCAGGCCGAAAAAGCAGTCCGAAAAAAGCAGAATCGAAAAAGCAGGCCGAAAAAAGTGAAACCAAAAAAAGAAAGCCAAAAAGCAGTCCGAAAAAGCTGTTCGAAAAAGCAAATCGAAAAAGCAAAGCAGAAGGGGCAGCATTGAAGAAAATTATTACAGCCATCTACAATCAGGTTCCTTTATTAGTATTGTTTTTAGGGTGTTATAGGTTTCAGCTGTAAGTGTGCATTATACTAGCATTATCATTTTGTAATCCATGTAAATGCCAAAAGTCTTGGCCACATTTCATGAGCATTATATTAAAAATTTCATTGCAAATTAAGAAGATAATAGTTGCTAGTGTTATTTAAGTATTCAATATCATTATTTATCAGCTAGTTAGTTTGCACACCAACTATTTGTAAAAATGTCAGTTGGCTATAGGTGTTCATTTGTCATGCTTAGATCATATAAATGCACTGAATATTGTCAAAATTAGTAGCACACTCATGTTAGGCCATTGTGTAGTCCATTTGGAGTCTTCTAACACAAGATTCTCATTGATGCAAATTGAAAAAGAGTCATTTAAAGCCAGCTGAAAAACTATATCAGTCATACATCCCTTGCATGTGAATTGTTTGATGAAATTCTTTGAGCTTTCATCAGCATTTTTTTTGAGGGTAGATTTGAGGAGGGTTATTACAGTGGTATAAGAGCTTGCTTGCAAAGTGTTTGACGAAATGTCAAACAACTAAAGTATAAAGATTTTTGGTGTTTGAAGAAGTTATAACCTATTGGGGTTATTACAGTGGTATCAGAGTGGTTTCCTACCATCCTGTGGAGGTCTTATAGGGAATTTGGATAGCCAGATAGAGAGAAAAATGTTTGACAAAATGAATGCCGGTCCAGATTAGGGAAAAGAAATATTCTTACAATTATTAGACACCTTAGCACAGGGACAGTGATCAACAGAGCAAAGAGCACAGGAACAGAGTCAGAGATTTGAGCTTATGATGCAGAGGATGGCTTGTCAAATGGGGTTGAATGCTAATGTGGGTGGAGGAAATAATCAGAATGGTAATAATCTGGATGGGACACATAATGGAGGCGAACAAGTTGGGAACAATTTTGGTTATGCACCCCAGCAAACTAGGATAGTGAGTTCGCGGCCCATGATTCCCATATTTCCTCCTAGAGCTCCAGAGCAGCCCGTACCAAAGGCCCAAATCACTGATATACAGGACCAGCCGAAGAGAGATTGGGAAGTCGAAGGTCCAGATTTTATTGCTGCAGTCACCTTTAGGGAGTATATAGATGTGCGGATGAAGCATATGCCATGTGGACATGAAAGGAACCAGAGCTATGAGCTACAGAAGAAAGTAGGGAAACTTCAGTTACCATATTATGATGGCTCGGGGACGTCTACAGCAAGAGCTTGGGTTCAAAAGCTTGACACATACTTTCAAATGAACCCTAGGCTTGAGGAAGAAGCTATTAAGTATGTAGCAATTCACCTGGATGGGTTAGCACACGAGTAGTGGCATCATTGTACGGTCACTATGGGTCATGCACACATTACCTCATATGTGGAGTTTATGAAGAGACTGATTGAACGTTTTGATAGGCCTAAGGATTGTACCTTCCCTATGACAAGCAAAAACTTGTATGAGGAGTTTAACACACATGCTAATTCAATACAGGGAGACATTAGCACATCTTCAAGTAATCGTTTATCTACATCATCTTCACAGGCAGAAGGTGTTTCAGATGTTGTGCAGGTTGAGCCAGTTGCATCAGAAGGTGATATCATAGGCACACCGGATTGCATGATTGACACAGATAATGATTCAAGTATAGTTGGACTAGATAAAGTTATAGCAGTTGAGGATACTGTCATGTTTGACTATAGTACAGTTGATCAGAAAGTGAGCATTCAGGACTTTGCAGAAAATGAGTATCAAGCACAGTTGGATGCTTCTTCACATGAGATAGAGGCTAGTAGCTCTTCACTTGGTTTGGCAAGACAGCTGAAGACAAGGGACAAGGATATTGTCACAGATTTATCTCATCATGACAGGACACATGGATTTATTGAGAATCACATTTGGATGATTCAACTGCAAGAGAGACATAAAGGAGTTACAATAGGTTCTTGTGATGACTTACAATAGATCAAGGAAGATGCAGTGAAGAAGGAGGAGAAGGAGGTTGACCGGCTTTTTCATGAGCTGGAGGATACTCGAAATTCCCTGGTGTGTACTCGAATGGCTCTCTAGGATTCTAAGAGACACATGGATGAGCTTTCTCTTGAGGTGAGTTCAGTTCGGGAGTTAGCACTTATAGCAGGGACTCAGTTTTCTTTTACAATCGGGTCACATGATGATGATATGAGTATGTCTAGCATTCACACTCCGGATTCAAAGATTGTAGATAGGTGTGTGAAGTCAGTTGGTATTGTTCACATTACTCAGGTGAGAAGTTTACATGAATTGCCAGCTGGTTTTCGTTCATGGATTAGATGTTGGGATCCCTTCTTTAGTACTTGGGATCATTTTGACCAAAGATATCTATCACTCCTTGGTAGTAGTATCTATCGCACCATCATGGATTTGATCAGTATTTTGCCAAGTGTAGTTCTCATCCATGCCAGCAACTTGTTTGATGTTGGAATTAGTTTTTACACACCTATGTTGGGCATTGTTCATATATCCAGTTGACCATTCTTGTTGGAATGGGTTGATGATCTCTCAGATATGACAGAGTTTAGAGAAGAGTCCTAGGATCTGAGTATTATAGATGATAGCTATTTCGAGGTTACTCCTTTGGATAGTGTACCAAGGATAGAGTATAGGAGTTTGACTAGTCGGCACAATCATGTGTCTAGTTAGTTGAGAGTTGGTGAGCGAGACATTTCTATCGCTTGCAAGCATTTCGATGCTGCTCATCAGTTGTTAGTAGTTTATGGATGGCGTTCTCCTACTAGTGATGAGCAAGGAGGCAATTATCTTTCCTTAACAGAGATCCACTCTTTATGGGAGGCTATTCGGATTCTAAGACAAAATTATATGCAGTTGGTAGCCGACAGAGATTATCTTATGGAGTGGGGGAGTACAACATACGATGCATTATTGGCCAAGGAAGATGAGGTGAGTGAGCTTACTCAGCAGCTCGAGGTGACTTCTAAGATTCTTGAGAGTACATAGTTGGCTTTCGAAGAGTCACAATTTCATTTGGCTAAGGTGACCATGGAGTTAGAGCGACTTCAGTCTTTACCAGATTTTGTACAATCACAAACTGTGGTGTCTGGTGATCCGTGGATGTCCATGGTTGAAGTTGATAGAGGTAGTGGAGATGAGGATATATCTATCCACGACACTACTATTAGCATATTTGGTCCATTTCCACTAGAGGCAGGTTCAATTGAGTTGGGCGCTGCAGCTGAGCATTGTGATATGTTTGACTTGGAGGGCATAGAGACTAGTGATGTTGTTGTTGATTCTGCACTCTTGGCTATATCATCCTCTAACTTAGCTGATGATTAGTCACAGTTGGTCATATCACCTCTGCAAGATGATTCTTTGGCTGAGATTGGTTCTTTTTACCGGCATTATACTAAAGGATATGTTCATCAGTTTACTTTTGATCCATGTGTTGAGGAGTTGATGGCAGACAAGTTTGGATTGGGCTCTCATTTTTGCTATCTACCATGTAATGACTATTCACCATCAGCAGTGCATGGGTGTTATGGTTATGAGACAGTGGTCGGTAATCTGCAGAGTTGTGTTAACTACAGTAGATGTACAGTGTGTGGATTCTTTATATTTGGTGCAGTTTCATGTGGGAGTGGTCACTATTGTAGGAGAGTTGGAGTGTGCATTCCACATAATACGGTGGGTTGTGTGGATGGTGTTTATTATGTTGACAGTTTGGGTGATCTACTCTACTTGGGGTCTAATATTTTGAGAGTTTGTGCCTCGTGGTTTCCTGACTGTGGCAGTAGTGGATTTGGAGTTCAGTTGCACCGTGATTCACAATTCATTTATGGATTCCTCTTGGTTAATTTTCACAGGTTGTTGCAGGAGCCTATGTTGACTGACAACAATATAGTTCATGACTACATTTGGGATCCAGGTGGATTGATTGGGTTATTGTTCGACGATTGCTTGGGGGCAAGCAATTTTGGGAAGGGCGGACTGTAATGTCCCCTTTTTAGCATTCATAGCATGATGTTGTCGTTAGACTATTTCCCCACTGTCTCGTAGGCTAACCAGGACATTAAAGGGGCTTAGAGGCCATTTAGCCTAGATAGTTTTAGTTGCAGGTCTTTCTGAGGGGTTTTGAGGCAACTTTGGGCATACTTACTATTTATAGTAAGTCATCTTGGGCATGGGTGGACATCCAGTGGTAGCGATATGTCGATGGTAATTGTTTAAAATAGGCAAGAAGACTTGTTTATCATTGATAAGATTTTTTTTGCATTGATAAAGCTATTTTATAAAGTTAAATTTAAATATTTAACTTTATTAATGCATAGACTATAGTTTGTGGAAAATATTTAAATTAAAAGAGTCCCCTTTATTTTATAACACATTGGAGACATAAGTTACATAAAGGGAGTTATGTTTTATCCCACATTGAGAAAACGAAGGATGGAGCTCTTGTGAGAAAACTATAAAAGAAATGGAAGAGCTTCTTTTAAGCATGGTTGGAAATATCAAAGAAATTGAGAAATTTTCTGGAGATTATGTCTCAATAGTTTGAAGGACGAAATCCTTTCAAGCTGAAAATCTTGACGCCATTGAAAGATATGGTCTTGAGATTCAATAGAGTAGGAGTCTAAAAAAGAAAATAGGAAAAAGCAGTTTGAAAAAGCAGAATCGAAATAGCAAGCCGAAAAAGCAGTCTGAAAAAAGCGGAATAAAAAAAGTAGGCCGAAAAAATAGTCTGTAAAAAGCGGAACCGAAAAAAGCAGTCCGAAAAAGTAGTTCAAAAAAGCAAATTGGAAAAGCAAAGCAGAAGGGGCAGCATTGAAGAAAATTATTACAGCCATCTACAATCAGGTTCCTTTATTAGTATTGTTTTTAGGGTGTTATAGGTTTCAATTGTAAGTTTATACCAGCATTATCATTTTGTAATCCATGTAAATGTCAAAAGTCTTGGCCACATTTCATGAGCATTGTATTAAAAATTTCATTGCAAATTAAGAAGATAATAGTTGCTGGTGTCATTTAAGTAATTCAATATCATTATTTATCAACTAGTTAGTTTGCACACCAACTGTTTGTAAAAATGTTAGTTGGCTATAGGTGTTCATTTCTCATGCTTAGATCATATAAATGCACTGAATATTGTCAAAATTAGTAGCACACTCATGTTAGGCCATTGTGTAGTCCATTTGGAGTCTTCTAACACAAGATTCTCATTGATGCAAATTGAAAAAGAGTCATTTAAAGCCAGCTGAAAAACTATATCAGTCATATGTCCCTTGCATGTGAATTGTTTGATGAAATTCCTTGAGCTTTCATCAGAATTTTTTTGAGGGCAGATTTGAGGAGGGTTATTACAGTGGTATAAGAGCTTGCTTGCAAAGTGTTTGATGAAATGTCAAACAACTAAAGTGTAAAGATTTTTGGTGTTTGAAGAAGTTATAACCTATTGGGATTATTACAAGTTTTTTTATGTTCAATTAATGTCATTTTTAAAGAGTACAATTTTGCAAACAATGTATGTCTATATTGGAACTAATGTAAAATGTCTTGATTTGACAAAGTTTATTGTGGGTTCAATGTTGTGGGTTCAAATACTTGCGCAAGGTAGATCGGTTTCAGTTGTTGGGCAACTCGATTATACTGAATGAAAATAGTAATATTTGCAGTGGATGGGAAATATTAATGATCATCATTCCTACGTTTTCTTTGTCTGAAAGCATTAGACAGTTGTCCATTTGAATCCGCTCGCACAATATTTCCAACGCTGGCAGTGGCGTCCTAGTAGGCCCAAAAGTCAGAACATTCCGGTTCTCAGATATCATTTCTAGTGGCTGATATCTCCTTTTCGGCGTCCAACAACATCGGAAACTCAAAAAATTCCAGCTAAAGTCTCCTAGGGAGAGAGCCTATCGGCTTAATGATGAAGATGGAGATGGTTCTTTTGTGAAAAATCATATTTCTCTTTTTAGAAAGAAACAATAACCAATCCCACTCCAAAAAGCAATCTAAGGTCTAAGGTAGAAGGTATCTTGATAATCTAAGATAGAAGGTATCTTGATATATTTAATTTTTCAAGTCTACTTAATTGACCACATATGAAGATCAAAAGATGAAACTCATAACAGAATGGAAAAACTTAGCTACAATGGGCTCCTCATTCAATAGAGGGTCGTGTGCAAGACAAGGCTTCAAACAAGTATTCAGAGAACGTGGTATAGTCGATCTGCAGTGGGGATTGGGGAAACTAACATGTTATTTGTTGGTAAAGCTATTGGCCAACCTAGTAAGGAGAAACAACCTCATTTTTCCATTTTTACTATTGAACACCATAAAAAAATTTTAAAAAATTGAGAGAACCATAGGCACGAAAGAAATAGGACACAACGTAACCCTGCAACCTAATAAATTTGTTTGTCTTCACTATATTAGCACAACTGCACCTAAATCCTAAAATACTCCTGCCAGAGAAGATTTGTATGAAGAAGTCAACAACTAAGTGGCCATGGATTTTCTGGTATAAGAACTTGTAACATTGATCCTTCTATTCACAAGAAAAAAAAATTTAGAGAGATCTTTTATTTAGCAAACTTCTCATATAACATTTTTCTCAGCCTCCAAACGTGTTATGAGAGCATATACATAGAAAATTGAGATTCTGCTTAGTGGCGAATTTGACGCTATCATCATTTTCTTTCTTTATGCAACACCATTTTTTTGTGGTGTGTAACTAACAATAAATTGTTTTTTGATTCTATGATCCCTGCAATAATCAAAAAACTCATTTGACTTATACTCTCCTCCTCTATCAGATCTCAATACTCTGATGGATAAACAACTTTGTTTCTTAACAAATGCCTTGAATTCTTTAAATTTTTTAAATATTTCAGAGTTGTTTCTAAGAAAGTAAACCCATTTCTTTCTACTAGAGTCATCAATAAATGTTAAAAATAAGTGTTCCTCTCTAATGATGGTGTTTTCATTGGACCACATATATCTAATGCACAATTTCTAAAGGTACCCTTTCTTTGTATGACATCCCTTTTGGAAAACTTTCTCTATTATGTTTGGCTAAATACAACATTCACAAAGACTCAATGATGCTTCAATCGAGGTAAGCCTCTTACCATTTCATTTCTTTGCAATAAAAAAACTTTGAAATTTAGATGATCATACCTCAAGTGCCATGCCCATGTCTGATTTTAACTTGTTTCCTTGAAACTTGTTGGTACTTCATCAACCATATTGCTCTTCATCCAAAGTGGAAACATTCTATTATTTTTTATTTCTACCCTTACATTCACCATGTTAAGAGGAGGTATATTAAATATAGTGCACTGATTTTTCTCAAAAATAATTCAATAACCTTTTTGACTAAGTTGCCCCACACTTATAAGATTGTGTTTTAAACCTAGTATAAAATATACATAAAAATTAGATTTCTTACCATGCTTTGTTATGACATTGGTTGTACCTTTTCCACTTACTTCCACTATCTCATTATTTCCCAACTTCACTTATGATTTAATTGATCTATCAAGCTTTCAAAAAAATCTTGTTTGGCTATCATATGATTGTTGTAACCTTTATATAGAAACCAAAAAGCATTTGAACTCTCTTGAACTACATTGCAAGTAATAACCAATGTCTAAGAACTACTCTCAATTTTTTTTGCATTTTGCTTACTCATATAAGCTTTTTTTTTTTCAATGCTTATTTGAAAAATGACCAAACTTCTTGTAGTAATAACATTGAACATCTCATTTATCACACCTCTATGATGTTTGGTTATTATAGCATCCCCTTGAATTGAAGTATTGAGTTTTCCTTCCTCCTTGGACTCTTTTCTTCTTCTTTTTGAAAATTAATTTTGCCTTTGCTTCTTCCTCTTCCTCTTCCTCTCCCTCTAAATCTATCATTTCCTCTTCCTCGACCTCTGCCAAATGTCATTTGTGTTTAGAATGCATTCTCTAATGAAGTGTTATTGCTCAACCTAT
Organism: Cupressus sempervirens; assembly: GCA_028749045.1. Taxonomy (NCBI): domain Eukaryota; kingdom Viridiplantae; phylum Streptophyta; class Pinopsida; order Cupressales; family Cupressaceae; genus Cupressus; species Cupressus sempervirens. Next base: position 134,162,220 of record CM053784.1, on the reverse strand, counting down.
CTTCATGATTATATAACTTGATCCAAACAACTCATCTATAGATAATGTTGTTAAATCCTTAGATTCTTCAATTGCAACCACAAGATTATCGAATTTAATAGACACAATTCTTAAAATCTTCTTGAAAACCTTTTGATCAGTAAGCTTATCACCATTCATCCTTATTTGGTTAACCATATTCATAACACAATTTGAAAACTACTCTACTGAATTAGAATCCTTCATTTGTAAATTCTTAGATTCTCTTCTAACTGCTTGCAATTTAACAATATTAACCTGTTACCTAGATATTTTACAGAGAGTTTTAATTAAATTAATTATTCAGAGAGAGAGAGAGAGAGAGAGAGAGAGAGAGAGAGAGAGAGAGAGAGAGAGAGAGAGAGATTAGTCATAAAGAAAAATTAAACTTTCTCTCTCCCCGTACTTTTCTCTCTCCATGTACTAAAACTTTTAGAGAGAAGTACAGGGTTTGAGTTAGAGTCTCATCCTCCTTTTCACAATCCTCTCTCTCCACATACTTTTCTCTCTCCACATACTCCAACTTTTATAGAGAAGTACAAGTTTTGGTTTTGGGTTTGAGTTTAACTTTTTCTCTCTCCACGTACTAAAGTACTCTCTCTCCCCATACTCCAACTTTTAAACTTAATTCTAACCCAAATATCCCAACCCAAACTTCAACTTGAAGGTAACTGCCAGCTGGAAATACAACATGATCTGTGGTTTCAAAGGTGTTGAACTATTTTTGTATGCTGCTTTAGAAATACATTTTGATTAATTGTCCAAACTATATCAAGAGCTGTGGCTTTGAAAAGCACAAACCAAGCATGCGAATTGTTTGAAGTCCTTGTCATATAATTAGCAGGGTCATCTTTATTCATGCACCATACAGACGTGCAACTTCATTCAACCTTGATATTAAATGGTTTATTGACAAGGTATTATTTTCCTTTGCAAAAGTATAGCCAATTCTTCACTGGAAGAGCTCGATGGATTGGGGAAGGAGATTACTAAAGTTACCTGAGCAAATGGAAACATAGTTTCTTTCATTCTTTTACCAACCATTGTGCCAAGCCTGGTTGACTGCTCTACCTTGCTATTTGTAACTTTTATCTCAATCTGCATATTAACCCAAGCTTTTCCCTCCATCAATGGAGCTATGGAAAGTAAGATAAGGCATTTCAAAGAAATGGTAAATAAAGAACATTGACATGGTGAATACGACTTGTTCTCCCTTCCCCGATACATGCATGGAAACGTGGAATGATGTGGATATAGGAATTTAATTGTTTGATTAAAATCTTGCTTTGAAGCAATTGTTCCTAAGCTGACAAGATGAGCCGTAGACCAACATGTGAGCAGAACATTTGAAGACATTCGACAACCAAGCAAAATAGGCAACTTCACCAACAGGGAAGGAATGTATGTTATAAAATGTGCCTACAATTTTTTTGACAAAATTAACAACTTGACTACTAACAGGAACACTCCCAACCCGCCACACGTTGAAGAATGGAAAGGGAAATATGTCTATGCAATGCAAGAATCATAGATAGTGCATGTGGACTACTTGGCTAACTTTTATTTCTCCCTAGTCCACATAGAGGAGATCTTAGTAATTATAGACAAGAGATTATATGTCTATGGTTCGATCAAGAGATATCAAGAAGAAGTGGCCTTTTTCTGAAAAATATTTGAAAGTTTTCTTGGACAGCAGAAAGAAACCGGTCTTGCCACCTTTGAGCATCCCCAATCTATGAGAGATCTGATTCAAGAAAAGCTTAAGCTGGAAATAGTTGTCGCAACCTATGGGGGCAGTTTTGATAGAAACAATGTTACAACATGTGGAGATATTAGAGCCAACGATATTGGCAATATATTTCTTATGAGGATACTAGCTAAAAGGATGCACACAAGCCAAAAGGATAATAGAAAGCTTCGCTGTGAAAAACCAATACCATCCTTGTCTGTAACATCAAAAAAGTAGAATTGAAATGCATAAAGCCAAGAGGAAAAACAAAGAGGTGTGATGTGCTATGTCTTGAAGCTTTCTCGGGTTGATATTAAGCGCCTGGAAAGAAATGCAGAGGCAAACATAAAACATGATGATTGCAGCAACCATAAACAAGGCACAGACCTTGCACACTAAGTGTTTGACCAAATGGCCGAATGGGATGTCATATCATGGATTACTATGATCGCAGGCATGTGTTGGCCTAGGTGGAGATGGTCTATGGCTCAACAACATGATTTATTTTAAATGGTTGTAGTGACAAAGGAATCCTCCCTCGAAAGGTGGAAGCAAGTGCATGGTCGCCTTGTAAAGAGCAGATTGGTGGATTCGTATGGGAGATTAAATCACATTGAGGATGCATGTAAACTATATGACATCATGCCTAAATGAAATGCAGTTTCCTGGAGTGCATTGATTGTGAGATACGTTCAAAATGGATACAGTGGAGAGATATTGATGTATCTTCTCACAATCGCATCGAGTAAGTCGTTCATGATCAAGACTTTTAGCCAAACACTTCCTGCTCATCCTCTTCAACTTGCAAAGCTTGTCCATATCTAAAACTTTTCTCACATCATGAGACGGATAAGGCACACGAATGAAATTTCAAGTCATTAAACTCATATTCATGATGGAACTTCGGGAGCCATACTACTTTGACCAAAGGCCTCTAAGGTCCTCATGAAACTATGAGGTGTCAAATCCTCCATGTGTGACCACAAACTTTCATGAAATTATTTCCAGCCAATACATAACTATTTGACACAATGTTCTCAACCCAATGCGGCTGCAGGCAAAGCGCATGAGCTGTTTGATCAAAAGTTCTTCCCACAAGTCTATGGCTTCGACAGAGCTTAAACATGACACGTGATTTAGAAACACATTGATGAATAGTTATAATTGAATCGCATTTTGATCTCACACTATGAGAGGCATGCAAAATGTAGAAGCATTTAGGGAGGCATATTATATGTTTGAGAAAATGCTCATAAAGGAGGTGTTGTAACCAATTCACAGTGATTACAAATGTCGATCATCAAATATAGTAGGCGGCATTAGATAATTGGTAATCCATGTGGAGCATGATGTTTGAAATGATTAAGAATTGCCTGTGGATGTTGAAGTAGCAAGCATGATATGTGCGAGACTATTGGACATGATGATTCCAATACATCATTCCCCCGCGATGTCATAATCTTTAAGGAACTAATGCTCACATCAGTGGTAGATAAAATGGAATCATGGTCCATCTTTCTCTCTAGTCTGCCAGCAATGACTATTTCATTACAAACATTCTATAGTCTTCAAAATGCATGTGATTATCTTAAAGCTCATTTCCCAACTCATAGTTTGAATATGCTTAATTGAAAGAGGAATCCAAAGAACCAAATTTTGTCTGCAGTGAATCCTAGATGGACAAAGAATGTTTGAATCCAAACACTATAAGAAGAATGTTGCACATGATCTATTTTACAAAATGCTCATCCTTTCCAAACACATGTTCATCGTTGTTTCGTCATGCAGTTGAAAGTGTTAAGGCATTCGATGAGAGACTTTGGAGTCTCTAGAGAACATGCAAAGCCATCTCGGTACTCAATATGCTAGAAAAGGAAAATCATGGCACAACTCTTATGGAGCTTTCAAATCTTCAAGTGGTGAGATGATAAGCAGATGAATATAGACAGAGCTTAATAGTATTGAGAAAGTTTTAAGAACCTCTTGTGAATATAGCAAGAAAGTATAATGATTTATCTAATATACATAATTTGATGCTTTGCGATGAGGAATATATGTATGGAAGTGATGAAGGCCCAGGTTAGTGGAATCAGTAGGATTACAAATTGTCAGAAGAATCTAGAATTACATGTATTCGATGGTCGAAAGTGACATGTCACTTATTGTAACCAAAGTTAGGATGTTTTGTTTCAACTTTGTAAAAGGTTGGAATTGGTTGTGAAATGCTTTCCCAATGTCTAAATCCTAACTTTTTAAGTAGTTGCGAACCTGAGAAGGTAGTTATGCCTGAATAGATTATAAATTCCTAAAAATCAATGTAATAAAGGACTTTTTGGGCTTTGGAAAAAGGAAGCACTATGCTAAAATTTTAATTAGGAGATGATATTTGGAAAGTATGTACAAATTTTGTCTTTGTAATTAGAAATTCCTCTTGAGTTCTTGGTGTAAGAAAATAAAAGAACATGCAATTTGAGTTCTCTTCTTCTAAATCTAAATTGTTAGAAATGTTGATTCTCTTTGTAGTGAGCATTCTCACAATATGGTGTAGATGTTTATGAATCTGTGGATCAACATTGTGCTAGTAATAGTTTTCAAGCATAGATCTTGATTGTTGTTATTAACAGTTTTAATTTAGTAGTTTGGAAAACCCTTGGAGTCATGTGGTGCATTTGTCATCATGAGCTTTCTCACTTTTTAGTTTTATTCTTTATTCGAAAAGCTTCAAAATTATATCATACGAGGGAGCTGCCCCTCTAAACATAGAGGAAGGCCGCATACCAAGCACCTATCCAACTATTGTGAATGATTTGCCACACACTCTGTTGGGCAAATTCTACTGTGACAAATCTATTTACCAACATAACCTTACTTCTACCTTGATATGCAGTCTCAAGAATGTCCTAGGCTTCCTTGGCTTTTAAATGCTTGCTTAATTATTCCAAGAATTAAGTCATCCAGTGCTTTTCCAATAATCTGCAAAGCTTTTTATTCTTTTGTCTATTTTCATCAAGTGCTTTTTTATTAGCATTTAAAGCAAACTCATCTAAAAGTTGAACATAACCTTTTAAAATAATATCTGGTAGGAATCAAATTGTATTTCATTCACCGTGATGATGGAAATGAATACATAGTGCCCCTTTTTATAGGCAAGTTTACAATATATTAGAAATATCTAACATTCGCTAACAGGACAAATATTTACGTAGTTTTCAAAACTACTACAGCCGACACAACCAAAATACCTAAATCTAAAATTCAAAAAACATCTAATGATGAACATGAATAAATTAATTCTAAGAATAGAAACTAATATTTCTAACATATACTTGTAGAAAATTCACCCAAAAATTTACTCAATACAATATGAATTGGTTGAAATTGTAAGTTTCCAAAACAGGGCTGGATTCAAATGACGAACATCAGGAAGAACCATCTTCTGAAAATGAGTAGGTCTTCTTATTACCAGCATTTAAAAGAGTCATGAAAAACATCATCATTAGAAGCTGACGGAGATGAATCTACTCTCTCCGATTCATCTAATGGTAAGGGGCAGTTTTGTCTGATATGGCCATGAATGTGTGAATGTGAGAATGGACACATACATTTGAAGGCGACTCTATGAAATTGGTTCAATCCAAGAATCGGCTCTACAAGATAAATTTAAGTGAACCGGAGCATTGACAGGAAGGGCAAGATTCCTAAAGTTTTTGTCCAGTTTGAGGCAAATACCAATCTTATTTGCCTTAATTTCGATGAACTGATGTTCTCTATATTCAAAAGCCAAATTAGAATATTGCAAACAAAAGGAACAAGTCTGGATCTCACATATCTTCTGGAAGGTTCAATGAATCCATTACTGGATCCTCAATCGCCGCCTCAAATATCTGATTTTTGGGTTTCCAAATTTGCCTGACTTTTTTGATAGGGAGATCCGCCTTTTAAATCTTATTTCCAATGTGATATTCTGTTACCGTTTCATTTTGAATGAAAGGGGCCCACATTTTACAAATGGGTTCACGATTAGGAAAAACCCTAATGTTTGTTCGGGACCCTTCCGAACCGACCTATAATCTCCAACCGCATGCCTGTAAAACTTATCAAATACCAAAGGATCCTTAGTTGGAGGTCTGTCTCTAATTCAAATGACCAGTTGAGGTCTGTCTTTAATTCAAATGATCAGTTGAGGTTGTTTCTCCTTATTAATATATTTGTAATTTTGAGAGACCCAATCCAGGTGAGCATGTAAACTATGTTTTTGGCCTTCCTGATGAATGCAGAGCCCATTGTAGCTAAGTTTCACCATTCTATTATGAGTTATCTATGAGTTTCATCTTTTGGTATTTATCTGTGGCCAATGAAGTAGACTTTGAAAATCAAATACTTAAAGATACCTTTTACATTAGATTGCTTCTTAGAGTGGGAACGGCCATTTTTTAACTTCTTAAAAAGAGAAATATGATTTTCCACAAATTAACCATCTTCGGCATTTATATCTAGCATCTTCCTTTGTCATACAAGCTTTTACATCTTCATTTAATGAGAAGGTCATTTTTTAAAAGAAAATTTGCACCATATAAATGGTGTTAAATTTAATACATTTAGTATAGTAAATGTTTTTAAAATACATTATTAATTGTTTTAAAGATGTAATTGTGGATAGTGAGTTTTTTAGACATTGTACTTATTATCTTAATAAATCATAAAACTTTATTAACATTTTAAAATTTTAATTTTAAAATTATTTTTAATCAAAAACATTTTTTTATTATATCCAACAAATATATGTAACCTTGTAATATTATCATTACAAAAAGTAGTTGAAGATTTTTTTTTAAAATTAGGTATAAATGATGAAATAGAGAAGAATACATAATGTTGTTTTCCGTAAGCTTATTATTTCTTTATGTAGGTGAGATCATACATTAACTTCCTCCATCACTACCTTGGACATCTGAAACGGTGCCTTGCAAATCGATGGAAAATGAGTCAGGTGACTAAATGCCTCAGTTATCAAGCATAGCTATATCAACATTCCAATATTACAAATGTACTGAGATGGCACTATAGAAATGTCCAATTTATTAAGCATATTACAAGCAAAACTAAACTGAGATGTCACTATAATCTATGTAACAAAACTAAACTGAGATGTCACTATAATCTATGTAAACATGGATGATAAAGGAAGTAATATGTTGGATGGAGGATGTATTTGTTGCTAATTAGTCATAGTTAACCGTCGATGTATAATCAGCGTTGGGCTTCCAATTGCGGGGGATAACATTATATGCAGTAACTGTGCTTCCCGAAGTAAGAGTCTTCAATCTGATTGAAAATGGAGCTTTTAAGGGACCCTCATCTATAGCCCAGTTGGCACCCCATGTCTGCTTCAGTCCTTCCCATACAGTTGAGTTACTCTGCAGTCAATCAAATGATTTGAACATTATTGAGCAATCGTTTAAATCAAATTGTGGAATTTTACAATTGACATATTTTCTATCATATTTGATGATCTATCATCAAGAAAAGTAAGAGGAAGATGACTATTATAATGTGTTACCTGTTGCAAATCAACCTCTCGAAGATCACCATCTCCATCCTCATACTCAATTAACACAGAGAACCAATAATCAGTCGATCCTTCATTCACATGGAACGTAATTTTCTTTCCATGATACTTGCATGGTACCCTGCTCAATAGCATTGGAAAAAAAGAAATCTAAGAAGTGTTCATTTAGATATTATATTTGGTGATGCAATAAGAAAAAGTCTCTATTGGAAAGTACCGTTTGAATAAGATGGGCAACACTCCTACATTACGAAGATCAGAAGCTTTCGAGGGAGTAACTGCCATCCCTGAGAAAGCAGTGCCGCTAAGATCAAAATGGTTTGAAGAGCAACCTGGGCATTCATCAGTAACCACTATATTCACAGGTGTGTCCAAGCATAGGCCTTTCTTCTCACATTTCACCTAAGACCATATTTGTAATTAGCCTATAGAAACGAAATCATGAATTACCGATGGATAACATAATTAGCATGGCATTGTTTGAATATACCTGAAAGCATTCTCCACATCCTTTGCCTCCTTTGAACAAATCAGGGCTTACTGCAGTTACCCTGGATGTAAAAGGCGTTGCCTTCACAAGGCTACCGTACCCACACGCTCCGCCTATTAAATCACAATTATTCACTAAGTCATGTCATGATGCAAAAGCTTTTCTAGTATCCCTTCAACTGAGTCTAGTAGTGAAGAAGAGTACAACAAATTATATATAAGGAATCATACTGAAAAGTGGTATATTTACCCTCACTTCCATCTCCATCCGGACTGCCATACCATGTCGCAGTAGCTTGCTGCCAATCTGCATGAGCTTCAGCAACGACAAATATGTATGCAATTATCAAGCCCAACTGCACCACCATTCCCATGCAAGCGGCCATAGCCAAAATAAGGCTAGACTAGATTAGATATTGCTACTGGATGAGAAGAGCTGTGAAAATGCAAGGCAAGCTAAGAACTCTTAGTCAGTTTCGCAAGCCCTAATCAACTGTAAATTGTTTCGTTTCCTGTGTAGATTTTCTCCCTCTATATATAAGTGAATGTTGCCCGGTAATTGAGAACGATAAATTTAAATCTCTGCATAGATGCTTTGGATTCTGTGTTTAGTTGATCGTTATTATTAATGTAGATGTATTATTAATTGAATAAATATTAAATTTACACTCATTTTATATACGTATGATTATAAATTTAATAATAATATTATTTAAAATTTGTCTCTATATTTAATATATGCACAAAAGTTATGTATAATATGCAATATTATTAACTAATGATATATTTCTAAATAATATTTATATATTTAATAGTTATTATGATTTTATTAGTATAATATTTTTACTTGTTAGGCTTATATGTAGGAGGATTTTACACTTTTTAATCGAAAAATTGAGCCTTTGTTAGATTTTATATTTTCTGACAATAAATATTCTCTTTAGCAATTTCTATTTTCTACTCCTAGTAAGAAAAATCTCTTTTATTTCTAATTTAATCTATAATTTATATCTTATATTTTACCTAGAAAATCATATTTCAAAATTCTCTAAAATAAAAACTAACTTTCTAATTTATCATTAATATATTTATACATATGCTTGAAAGTACTTTGTAGACAAAATGCATGGTTTTGAAGTTTATAGCTTTGCTAATGAGCATGGATATGAGGATGCATGCTATGAGGGAATAAAATAAGGGCTTGGAATGTATGCTTTCAAAAATGGGGAAACTTAGTATGGGAATTGGCATTTTGGTGTCTTACATACACTTAGCACTCTAAATATTGGATTAGCCAAGGGAATCACCCATGCAAAGGTTTTGTATGCACTCTAGGTATGCTACTTCAAAATTAGGATTTATGCGAATTTCTCCAAGAAAATGTGTGAGGACATTGCTTGGGTGGATGATTCTAAGAGATGCTTCTCTACGATTAATTGAGATTTCATTGATAGAGCTTTTCTATCAAATTTCTATCCTAAATATCACTATTTTTTTAGTAGGGAGAAAAGCATGTAACAAAGAACACATTTAAAATTCTTTGAGTTGATGATAGAGTAAATAAATCTGTTGCATCTGCTAATAAAGCAAGAGTTGTGGTAGTAAAGGATGTTTGAAAAAAAATGCATGGTGATTTTTCACCACTAGAATTCTGAATCTTTAAAGTTTGTAAAGAGTTATGGGTGGTGCATTATCAAAGTCCTATAATATACTAATGTGTGCTAGAGAAAAGGAGTTTTAGTTCATTAACTTTGATGTCCATTTTTTTCTCATGTAAATAAGAAAAAATAAAAGTGTTTTGATCATTTTTGGCATTCCATAAGAATGAGGCACTCCAGCTTATTTTGGTATTGTTCAAGAACAAAAGTAAAATTTTCCTCAAAGTTTTCCATTATTGATTCAACTCAATCACATAAGTCACTTCAAATTTGTCTTTTAATGATTCAACTTGATCACACATGTCACTTGAAGTGAATGAAACTTATTTTAAGTAATCTAGATGGACTATGCACCCCTCAAGAATATTGAGAAAATCTTTGTTTTGTCTTAAGAGTGCTCTTGTCTAGTGAAGTTGAGCTTTAATTGTTGGCTAGGAAAGATTATTATTAATAACAAAAAACTACTTTTCCACCAAGAGGTCACTCCAAAATTCATGCCAAAAATTAGCTACTTTTTACAAACCTCACAATATTTCCAAACCCATGAAAAAAAAAGGGGTAACAAATGGCGAGCAACAAAAAATAACATGAATATTACTAATAAATTAGAAAGTTGGATGATTAAAGCTCATACTAAAGAAACTATAATTTAATCAAGATCTTAATATTGCCTTTTCTTTATTTGTTAAAAGTTTTTTGTTTTAGTATTTCTTTATTCACAAGAAAAAAATGTCAATTTAGTATTTAGATTTTGTATTAATTTTATCACTATAATATTTTTATTTTTTATTTTTTTTAATGATTATGTGGTTTTAATTTTTTTATTTCCAAATCTAATAGATTTTCTATAGTTTACATAATTATGCATTACCGAGCTTAAGATTTTAGAGATTGAAAGTACATGTATATATATGTCATTTTAATTCAAAATTTGAAGTAGGTAATACTCTTAAAAAATAGAAAATTAGTATGCTAGAGTATTAATGATAATTTATCAAATAAATATTTTTTTTGAAAAAAGAGGGGTAAAAACTTTATTGCAGAAAAGAACGAAGCAGTACAAAACAGCCCAGGGCCTAAACCCCAGGAAACACTAGAAACCACAGAAAAACCAAAGAGGCAAAATCAACTTTCCCTGATTCCACTTACATCCTCTATCAACGTTCTCTCCAAGTCTTGACGTAACTCACCTGTCAGCTGCTCCCACTCATCAATCCGCCAACCATCTTCATTTCCAGATGCCCACTTTGCCAAACTATCAGCTGCCCTATTCCACTCCCTTGGAATATGGATATAAGATACTGAATCCATCATAGAACTAACCTGTAAAATCTATTGCACTATCAAAGACAAATCCCAACTAACATCTGAATACTTCCTCTCAAGAAGAAGATTCACAAGAACCTGAGAGTCAAATTCACAAATCACCTTGCGCCACCCCAGAGCATGTGCCCTCTGCAGAGCATAAAGAATAGCCATTCCTTCCATTCGATTAACAGTTTGCATCCCTTTATTAATGGAGAATATAAAAACCACCCTACCAGTAGAGTCCCTACCAATCCCACCTATACCAGCCTGCCCTGGATTACCCCTAGAGGAACCATCAGTATTAACTTTTAAAGTGCCAGCCGGAGGGGTCTTCCACTTCCCTATCCTCTGGACTTTATGTTTCGCCCTTCTGCCTCTCCTAACACAGGTAGAATCTAGAGAAATTCCTTGAATTCCAAACATATCAACCAATACAGCATCATTCCTCTCAAGAGGCATCACCACCTCACTTTTATCTAAGACTGTGTCCTAGATCATACCCAAAATTCTATTCCAGACCTGCTGAATCCCCAAAGCTTCCCCCCGAAATATTCTTCAATTTTGTTCCAGCCAGACTTGCCATAGTAAGAAGGTAGGTCCAGAATACCAAACATCCTGTAAGAAGGGAGCCAGGGACGGGGGCCTCCCCAGTCTCAACCAAAAATCCGTCAGAGAGGAGGCGTGAAAGCATGAGCATTTCCAAGCCTCCCACCAGAAATGCCATAACTGTAGAGTGAAAGAGCATTGAAAGAATAAATACACAGAGTCTTCTTCCTCACTATTACAAAGGATACATCTCGACGGACTAGAAAAACCCCTCTTCCAAATATAGTCCCAAGTTAAGCACCTGTTCCAAGCCAAGGTCCAAATAAAGAAGTTACATTTTGGCCAAGAAAACTGACTCTAGACCTTCTTCCACCATTAAACCTCCCCTCCTACCAGCTGCTGGGAGAGAAACTCCTGATAACCAAAGGAAACAGTATAAATGCCCTTGGGATTAGGGGACCAGGCCAGCACATCTTCACCCCTAAGGGCATTACAGTCCCGCCCCGAAAGAATGAGTTGGAGCTCAACCCGCTCCGCTTCCGAACCAAAAGTAGGCCACTCCCCTGGAGTCTTCCACCTTGCCTCCACTAGCTAACCCTGAGGGGAAAAGGATTTAAAGTCGCACACTCTTGACCATCCAACATTATAGAAACTCTGAGCCAACCTGCGCAAATGAGGATACTGAACAACCAAGGGAGGATACCCATCCCAAGCGTCATGCCATAACTGAGCCTCTGAGCCACTTTTGCAGATCCAATGTATATTACTAATAACATGAATATTACTAATAAATTAGAAAGTTGGATGATTAAAGCTCATACTAAAGAAACTATAATTTAATCAAGATCTTAATATTGCCTTTTCTTTATTTGTTAAAAGTTTTTTGTTTTAGTATTTCTTTATTCACAAGAAAAAGATGTCAATTTAGTATTTAGATTTTGTATTAATTTTATCACTATAATATTTTTATTTTTTATTTTTTTTAATGATTATGTTGTTTTAATTTTTTTATTTCCAAATCTAATAGATTTTCTATAGTTTACATAATTATGCATTACCGAGCTTAAGATTTTAGAGATTGAAAGTACATGTATATATATGTCATTTTAATTCAAAATTTGAAGTAGGTAATACTCTTAAAAAATAGAAAATTAGTATGCTAGAGTATTAATGATAATTTATCAAATAAATATTAAATAAATTTGTTAATTAAATTATTTCTTATTAGCAATAAATAAGTAGTTGAAACAATTTAAAATCTTAAATAAAGTATATTTCTGTTTCAAAAATTATTATTTAGTCTTTAAAAAAATAGTTTAGATAATTTTAATAATTTTATTTTAAGTAAATCAATGATAAATTAACTTTGAAAAAAAAAATCAAAATATAGTTTCTTATTGGCGCATTATCGCATGTACAAAAGCATGCAACTGCTAGTATATTTGAATTTACTATTAATCATAGTTATAGTTATATATTTAATGGATAATTATATGAGGCCAACTACATTGTCAATATAATGAAATAGGAGAGCACTAAAAAAGTATTAAGAAAAAGCATTAAGTACATGTATACAAAATTAGTAAGAAATATATAAAAATCACATAATATGTATTAAACTAATAAATCAACGAAAAATACAATAGCCTATAGCACAATGGTAACTTTGAGTCTTTTAAGAGGTCTCTTGAGTTTGAGTGTACTCAATCTTATCAATTAATAATAATAATAATCAATCTCAACAAATAATAATAACTAACCTATAGTTAAAATGTTTAAAAGGTTTAACATCAAAGTTTTCTATACTCGCTCTTTGTTGACTTTAACATTTTTTTAAATCTTTTTTATCATCAAGGGTGCAACATTCTTATAACTTTATCAAATCAAACATTCTATTGTACTTTCTAACAATTGTTATAGTAGAATGAAATCTTATGGACTTAGGTTGGTTTAACATCCATTTTATAAAGCCTTTAATAGGGTGACATTCCAAGTGAATGTTCTAAAGTCCTTTAGCCATGCACACTTTTAATAGAGTGTTAAAATCCTTTAATAGGGTAGGATCTAACAATCTTTGTAAGCCTTTAACAGGGTAGGCCTTTCATAGGGTAGATCATTAGAATGGTCAAAACATGTAATCTTAACAGGTGAACTTTATTGCTATAGTAGTGATGAGTTGTGGGTGTCATCCCCACCCCAATTTTACCTTCTCATTGGAGGGTTTCTGGGTGATCATATCTAGTGTCAAGTGTTTATGTGGATGCATTTTCTTTACATGTTATTTTTATATGTTTATTCATGCAATTATTTAAAGTTAAAAGTTTTATTGGTTAAAGTCTAGCACTTCTGATCCAACCTCTCCCCCCCCTTAGAAGTATACTTCCCACTTGTAAATCCTAACAATTGGTATCAAAGCTATGTTCTCATTAAGAGAAGCCTTATAGCTTGGAGAAAAGATATTGAGATGGAAGTCTACAAGTTGGGAAAGACCATTGAGAATCAAGAGATTGAGATACACCTCTTACTGCAACAATTGGATGAAGCCAGAAATGCCTTGAGAAGTTTGCTAAAGAGAAGAAAAGATATTGCCATAGCTGAGAATGACACCCAATATGATTAACGCCACAAATTTTTTTGTAGATGGTAACTCATGTGAGTTTGATGTAGCAATTGCAGATCTCATGGACAAGAATTGAGCACAAGCTAAAGAAAAGAAATCTCAAGTTTGAGCAAGAATCACAAGCAATATTGCTATGCGAGGCGACTGAACAGAAAAAGAAAGCCATAGAGGATAAGGCCATGATTGAAGAAGACAAAAGAATCTTTTCAAATAGATTGGAAGAAAAAATAGCAGAGTTGTCTAGGATCTCAAACATGTAGTTGGATACCCTAAGCCAAATGATGAATGCCCATTATGAGTTGAATGTTAAGGACATTGAGATAACTACATTGAAGTTACAAAATGAGCAACTATAGAATGACCGAATAAGAGAAAAGGAGTTTTCTGAAAGCTTCAACAAGCCAAATGAAGCCATCAATTACTTTGAGCAACTACTGAAATCCTCTAGATCTAGTAAAAACACATCAGGTTTGGGCTATACAAGCACTGAAGAAGGAGAGTCATTCAAGACTGTTGAACAAAGGAATGATAAAGGTAAGTACTCCAAACCCACTTGCCATTTTTTTGGTGAGAAAGGACATATAGCTAATGTTTGTAGGAACAATAATGGTAGTCAGAATGCCAAGCCAAAGAATATGACACATTGTCACGAGTGCAACAAACAAGGTCATCAGGCACATGTATGCAAAACCAAAACCATGCATGCACCAAGATTTGAAGGACATTGCTACAATTGTCAAAAGTTTGGATACAAAGCCTTTGAATGTAGATCCAAGACCACATGATCATCAAACAAGGAAAGAAGCCATGAAAATTCTTATAATTTGGACTACAATACAAGACATAGTTATCATTATTATCAAGAGTATGGACACATCCTTGAGAATTACATAACACATTTCAGTGGAAGCTATAGTAGATGGTTAAGCCAAACTACATGCTTTAGTTGTTTGAAGACTGGTCATATTAGCAAGCACTGCCCAGTAAGATCAAAGCACCTAACTTAGACTCAAACAAGGGAAAAGGAAAAGAAGATGTTAAGCACATTAGAGGAGAGATGAATAGGACATGGAAGAAGAAAGATGGATGTAGCACATCAAATAATGAGATCACTTCTCCTAAAGGATCAAGCAGTCATACCTCATCAAACTAAGAAAAATAAGGTATGTGGGACTCATATTTAAATGCTTCATCATACATCAGTTCCTAGAATAAGTTAGTACTGAAAAGGAAAGATTAGCATGAATAAAGATTCAAGGTTAAATCTTCAAAGTTTTCACATTGTTGTCGAGTAAGGAAAGTTGCTTTCAAATGCCAAGTAAAATCCTAGTATATGTCGAGTTGTCTTCCAAAGCCAATTGAAGCCAAGTTAGTAGTGGCTACTGAGTAAAAGAAAATTCTTATTGAAGCTGAGTAAGGGAAACTCTAGTGGATGTTGAGTGTTGGAAAATCAATGGAAGTCGAGTGAAATAGAAATTTCATAAGGAGCTGAGTGGACAATTGTATATGCACTAAGCATTAAATGCTATGTAATGAAGGGTATAAGGTCAATTTTTTGATCATTACGAACATAGAACAAGAATGAGAAGAGCATAAAAGTAATTAGCAACTAGAGATTGAAGATTTTATAAAGATTCTAGCAAAGATTTGGCATCATTTTTTCAATTTAAAGGTATTTCTCCTACACAGTCACACAATTTTTACATCTTGAAACCCTAGTTTTCAGAAATGGCCTCTAGCTCTAAGAATCCAAAGGACAAGGAACCGTTTGAGGTTCAATTGGTCAGTAATCTTTTAGGCCAATTCCTAAAGTCGCGTACAAGAATGATCCTATTGGTGCACTATCCATAATTCCACCTAAAGTTGTAATAGTGCAAGATGTTAGAAAGTGTTATAATTGTAAAATTAGAGCAATTGATGATATGGAGATTCATCAGGCCTATGAAAAACTTTGTGAGAATGGAGTATTGAAGGAGGAATTTCAAATTGATGAAAGAAAGGGCTTAATCCATTCCCTAGATTTCCCTATAGTTTTCAAGATAGAGTGGATAAGAATAGTTTTGAGTAGAATTCATGATAGATGCCTATGGTTGGAAGGTGGACCCATCAAGTTGTCAAAGAGAATCATACATAAGGTAACAGGATACCCATCCCTAGAGTGGCCAAAGACCCTGAGAGTGATTCAAAAGAAGCCATTGCTCGAAGAACACTGGAGCAAAGTGGAATAAAAGGGGCATGACAATTGACACAAGCATAGATCCACTTATAGAATTTTTTGTTAGGGTCATATCCCATAAATTCTACTAGTCAAGCTAATTGAATAGTGTACCATGCATTGCAGTTGATGTGAGATACAAACTTGTCAAGAAGGATCATACATATGATCTAGTAGAACTACAACTGCAACAAATCATGGAGAACTTAGGAGCAATAAGGAGATCAAAAAGTGCTCAGTGTAAGTTTGGATCCATTTTGATATGCATATTTTTCTATGTTTAGAATGAATTCCCCTCTTATGGTACAATAAGTTGGAAAACCACTAGGACAATAGTAGTACAAGGAACCGAGTATATAGAGTAGATGGGAGCTAATTTTGAAGCCCTCGTGACAAGCAATTTTGAGGACTTTAAGAAGTCCATGAAGCAAAGACTAAGGATTCCAATCTCCCTAGTGGATCAACATATCAATGACATTTGTTTCTTAGTTGACATTGACTACACTTATATCAAAGCAGTAGTATGTAGAGTAAGATGGCTAAGGTCATTAGTATATGAGATTAACATTGATGATGCATTAGCAACAATCACAACATTGCTTGTAGAAGAGATTGATAAAAGTGCAAAACCTTTTGGAACTTTTGATGTTGTAAAATCTAAGGTAGAGATGGAGTTGAAAACTACTTCAACCCTAAATAAAATGGACAAATTGGTCAAGAAGCTTAAAGCAAAATTTGGTGAAGGGACAGCAGAAGTAGAAGAAGAAGAAGAAGAAGAAGAAGAAGAAGAACAAGGCAAAGAGCCCCTTACCTTGACACAAGGCATGGGAGAAGATGTTGAAGAGGAAGAAGGTGTTGAGGAGGAAGAACAAGCCGAGGAAGCACCTAACAAACTAGAGCGTAATAAAAGAAAGGAAAGCACAAAGCTATTAGCAAAGTCAAAGAAATAAAAGGTTGCTAAGCCAAGCCTTGCAAAGCCCACTATAAGAGCAAGCACAAGGGCTACCACTCAAAAGGCCAAGGAGAAAGCCAAAGAAAAGAATAAGGAAACTGAGTAACAAGGTCTAGGGAAGAAAAGACTAAGAAGAAAATATGTTGCTCAACCTGACTTAGATGAAGAGAGAAAAAATTCAGGAGAGACAAGACAATTTAGAGTGGTAAGTCATGCATTAAAATCTAATTTAGAAAACATTTGTAACAATGTTATATATAATGCTAACTTAAATGGCTTGAATAATATTGAATTTGATAACTTAAGTAAGAATGAGTAGAACATGGTTGAAGAATTAGTTTACATCATGATGGCTAAGTTCAAGACCACTCCACTTGAACTTGACAATTCAATGCCCAAAGAGTTATATTCTATTGTTGAAAATAAATGGCATTATTACTTTAATATGGAAAAAGAAATAAGAGAGTCTACATTGGCTCAATTAATGCCTGAGCTCACAAAAGGGAAAATAATCAAGGCCAATAAGAAGCATGGAAGAAAATTTGCACCCAAATATAGAGCCTTCAACATTCCTCAAAATAAGATTGAAGATGTTGTCAAAAAGTTCACTCAAATATGGAAATTGATTTATGGCCTCACAATTGTCAAAGAAGGAGAGGAAGATCCCTTTAAGGGAAGACAAAATGGAGAAGAAGATGAAAATGATAAGGAAGGTGAAGGTGAAAAAGGAAAGGCCAATGATATAGTGGAGGAGGAAACTTAAAAATATGATATGGAAACTACTGAAGAGCGGCAAACAGAACAAAGTGTGCAAGACACACAATTTCCACCTCCAAGTCCTCCACATGACACATCCACACCTACAAATATAGTAAAAGTGAAGCATGTTCCTGACAACTCTGGTCAAAACATCAATCCATTGACTTCAGAGGATCTTTAAAAGATCCTTGACCAATCAACTCTACCACCTCAATTATGCAGTAATCCAATATTGGTCAGTGTAGTTGAGTTGAAGAAAGTGGTAGCTAACTTGACTAGGGACAAGATGGCAACACAAGAAACATATTCTGTCATCACTATAGCTATGAGTGGACAACCCAAAGAGCAAGCTTCGCAAGATACATCGGCTAAGGTTCACTCCATAGTTAAAATCACTACAACTATCGAGGAGCCAACAAAGGACCAAATAGGATAGGTGGATACTTTTGTTCCTACTACAGAAGTAAAAGGTGCACCACCATAGATAATAGTAATTGACCAAGGAAGATCAGAGGAGGAGGAGACCCCAAAAGAAAAGGAGCAAGAAGAAATTCAAACTTTGGTTAATCTGCTAACCACTGGGACTCCTACAAGAATGCCTCAAAAGTGAAGTACTGAAGCAATACCACTTCAAATTTCAGCACCAAGCTCGAGCTCTATAATGGTTGCAAGGGTACTTGAATATGGAGACCCTATATTAGATGAAGAAATAGTCATTCCAAAGTATGACTATGCAACGAACATTGATCATATCAATGAAGTGCCAGAGGCACTAGAGAGGAAGAAGAAGTAGGAGATACTCAAAAATGAGTATAAGGAAAGGGAAACACTAATTGGGATCAAAGACATCTTTTTAGATGCATTTAGGTTGCAAGCACCTAATGAAACAAAGCCAATATTGGAACAACTATCAGAAGTTGTTGAGCAGATGACCAATGAAGACCAGGAGACAAATGTAAAACTCATGGAATAGTTAGAAAAGAAGTTTCAAGAAAAGGTGAATGAAAGAATATCTAGTGAGATAGCTCTTTCACATGTAGAACTGGCTAAGAATATATATAAAGTGAAGGAAGTACTTGAGAATATCTTTTCATTGTACTCAAAATTGTGTGATCCTTCCATTTTGACATAGGAAACTAGCTAGAGAAAAATGAGCTTGGAAAGGAACTTGATGATATCTAGGATGCAACTGCCAAAATATCTAGCTCAAAGTGAGAAGCACTTTAACACAATGCTTCACACACAAAAGGAACTAGTTGTATTAACAGTAGAAGAGGCTAACACTAGAGCAAAATTAATTTAGATTCAATCCACCCTAACCCCTCACATGGAGATTTTAAAGAAAGAACTAACGTATGCAAAAGATTTGATAAAGAAATATCCAAATCTTTCAACAGTAGATGGCTTAGTTCACCTTGCAGTAGATACAACTATACAAATCAAATCCCTAGAAGTTGCAATACAAAACTAGGATGCTGCTCTGAGAATTGTAATAGAAGTGAACAAAACCTTCTTGGAAAAATATTGAGTTAGTGTATAGACCCTTTGATATAAGTTTCAAAAGTGGGAGAAATTGTAAAAAGGTGGAGAAAAATCAAAAAGCCAGAAGGAAACTTAATCTACAAGGGGAAACATGTGAAAGGGGAAGCTAAAATCAAAAGGGGGGTGATAAAATAATTAGAGAAAAGAAAGGAGAAGAGAAAAATAGGAAACAGGGCATAACAGGTTATATCAGATAAAGAGTATCAAAATTTAGAATTCAGAATAAAGACAAGGAGTATCAGTAGAGGCAAATCAATCTACTCAGAGAGATTTTGGATACAAGTAAATGATACATCAACTCAGGGGGAGATAAAAAATTTTGAGGTATATAGTCCTTCACAAAATTTTGAACAATTTTGAAGTTTTGTATATATGTTTAATAGAATGTATATTATACTCAAGGAGATTAGTTTCATCATGTATAGTTAAGTGTTTTTGCCACTGATGTCAAAAGGGGAGATTGTTGATCGCAAGTTGGTTTTGACAATTGAGTATCGACATACTTAAGAAAATTTCTAAGTTGATGTTGAATATAATATAGATGTTGAGTTACAACATGTGTTGAGCAAGAAATTCAACAAGTGTTGAGTCATTTAGATGTCGAGCAAACAGACAGTGCCAAGCAAGTTTCAAGTGCCAAATGAATAATAGATGTCAAGCAACTTCAAGTGTCAAGGAAGATTGAATTTAGTATGTGTTGAGCGATAAAGTTGGATGAATCTCAATCATAGATTCATACCTAACCCTAAGTCATGAAATCTTTTTAAAAGGAGGCAAAGCCTCATAATTCATAGACAAACAGAGTGTGCAAAAGAAGAATATATATGAGGATATAATGTTAGCAAAGATTTGAAGCAAGTGAAAGGGGTGAATTGATCAAGTTGAAGGTGACTTAGAAGAAGGATAGATTGTCAAATCAGTTAGTAGAACAAACTATCAAGGTTACAACATTTTTCATACCAGAATAGTGAGGATTAGATTAGATAGAACAAGGATCTGAAATCAGTAATATCAAATTGTAAATGTATCAGATCAAACATTCTATTGCACTTTCTAAAAAAAATTATAGTAGAATGAAATCCTATGGACTTAGGTTGATTTAATAGCCATCGTATAAAGCCTTTTACAAGGTGACTTTCCAAGTGAATGTTCTAAAGTCCTTTAGCCAGACACACTTTTAACATGGTGTTAAAATCCTTTAATAGGGTAGTATCTAACAATCCTTGTAAGCCTTTAACAAGGTAGGCCTTTCATAGGGTAGATCATGAGAATGGTCAAAATATATAACCTTAATAGGTAAACTTTATTGCTGCAGTAGTGAAGATTTATGGGTGTCATCCCCACCCAAGTTTTACCTTCTCATTGGAGGGTTTCTGGGTAATCATATCTGGTGTCAAGTGTTTATGTGGATACATTTGCTTTACATGTTATTTCTATATATTTGTGCATGAAATTTTTTAAAGTTGAAAGTTTTATTGGTTAAAGTCTAGTACATTTGATTCACCCCCCCACCCCTCTCAAAAGTATACTTCCCACTAGTAAATCCCAATAGAATAGTGTACTCCCTCTTAATCCTTGATTCTTTACAAAATCTTTTTAAAAAGTCTGAGGTATATTCTTCTTCATTATCAATTCTAAGGGTTTTGATTTTATTCCTTGAAACTTTTTCAATTAATATTTTGAATTCTTTATATCTTTGAAGGATTTCTTTTGATTCTTTGCATTTTAAGAAGTAAATCTATGTTTTTCTAGAGAAGTCAACTATGAACAAGATATAATATGAGAACCCTCCAAGAGAAGGAATAGACATAGATCCACATAAATCTGAATGAATTAATTCTAGTACATTTTTTTTTTCTAGTACTATCATGAAAAGGACTTCTGGTGTTCTTACCTAAAGCACACCCTTTGCATATACTTGAGTGGTCTTTATTTAATTTAGGTAACCCAATAACCATCTTTTCCATAGTTGATAAGGTTTTAAAATTTAAATGCCCTAATATTTTCTACTATATTTCATTTATGTCTTCAATTTCATGGATTAAGGCTTGAATAGGTCGACTAGATTTTGTATTCCGTTCGTGCAAATATCCTTTTCTCAGACCAATCAAATTTTCTTTCTTGATTGAAGAGTACTTTGCCCAAGTTATTACTTTATCATTCACAAATGCAACATTATGCACATCATCTTCAAGTGTTTTAATTGAGATTAGATTTATTTTAATTCTTGGTAGATAGGGTACACCTTTGAGAAGAAGAGCATTTTCTAATTTTAGTTTCAAGGTGCAGTTTCCAATTCCTTCAATGAACTATGCTAAATTATCACCAATGGTAACTTCACCATTAACCTTCTCTAATAAAGAGTCTAGTGTTTCTTTGTATCCTGTTATATGTCTAGAAGACCCACAATGAATTATCCATGCTCTATTTGGAATTTCATTTGATAGTGAGGAGTACAAAACACAATTCTCAATATCATAAGTATTTTCTTCCCTAATAACATTTGTATAGTTTTCTTGTTGTTTGGAATTTTTAGGACAATTAGATCTGTAGTGTCCAAATTTTCACATTTGAAACACTTTATTTTAGATAGATCTTTCTTGGGTTTTCCATTCTTTTGATTTCCCTTTTTCTTCTTGAAATACTTCTTCTTACCCTTATAGGAGTTTGTATTAAGAACATGAAGTTCTTCATCTTCTATTTTCGATTTCCCTCATTTCTTTAGTTTTCTAGATTCCTCTTGAAGATAATCATTCTTAAGTCTATTAAAGTCTGGAAGATTATCTCTGGCACTTATTCCTTGTGCAAATGTCTCCCATGAATCTAGCAATCTATGTATAGCCATAAGTGTTAATTTTGTGTCACTAATAGTGATTCCTATACTTGATAGTTCATCTCTAATTTCAGCAACTCTTAGGAAGTAAGAATTTATCAATTCTCTTTTCTTTATCTAAATGTGGTTTAGTTTCCTTTTCAGTGTGACAACCCTAGTTGCATTATTTACTTCGTATGCATTTCCTAATGTATTCATCATATCAAAGGCAGTTTGATGTTTTGTAAGCATAGGTACGATATCATTTTTTACTCCATCTAAAATGATTTGAGTGACTTTTCTATTTCCTCTACTCCAAAAAGATTTGTGAGGTTCAACTAGAGGTTGTTTGGATGCTCCATCAACAAATTGTTTTACATTATTCTCTTCAAGAATCATCATGATTCTAAATTTATAGGCTTCAAACTGTTCTTTCCCATCAAACCTGTCCTTGGGCCTGATTGTGTATGCCATTGAGAATAGAAGATAGATTCTAGCTATATATGGAGTTTGATAATTGAATTTTGTAGAGCCTAGGTTCGACTACCAAAGTTCTGATACCATATAAATATTCAGTTGTTAATCCTATGTACAAGGCGATTGCAGTGGCTGGCTACCTATGCATTTCGGTGAGATGGATCATCTACCATATAGACATGCTCGGTTCGTGCCTTCTTCTTCCATGGAGGTACTTCAAATCAGAAGTTTGGTAGATTTTGCGGCTTCTTCATGCTTCAGTGATGCTTCTTCATGATCACTCCTTGTTCCTATTTTAGGGGACATTTCCCTAGTTGGAGGCTTCTTCAGTTCTTCACTAGGTTACCTCTTTTTGGGGGAGGGTTTTTCCCACGTGGTTTTCTCTCATTCCCCACTTTCAGAGGTTGCATCTTTTGCATTGTACATGGGTACCTAAAATGGCCTCATTGCCGAGACCCATTCTGCATTTCATCTTAGTTTTGTGAGCTTAAGGCATTTCCCTAAGTTGCACTTAAAGGGGGGTGTTAGAATAAATAATTAATTTACTAATTATTTATTCTATTTACTTAAGCTTACTTAGGTAAATGCATTTATTTATTACTTGTAATGGCATATTTCTTTTTCAAAAAGGCGTTGCAATATGGAAACTACAAATGGACGAGATTGCATTATCCTTTTATTGGTCAATTGACAGGTGTGTCGTGGTTTTAAAGCAGTCATGGATTGAATTTCCATGGGAAAATTTCTAGCGCCAACTAAACTATGCGCTCCACAAAATACGAGATCGAGGTTTTTTCGGAATGAAGGATTTTGTCCTTCGCAAAATATTTCATGATTAACATAAAACTATGCTCCATGATTTAGGGAGTGGGATTTTTTCAAACTAGAGGATTTTATCCTTCATAAAATTTTATGCATCCACTCCAAATCTACACCTCTGCATGCAAAAGAGGGGTTTTCTCAGAATGAAGGATTTTGTCATTTGTGAGATATTTCTCACCGATGCCAAATCTCACTCTAAGATTGTGGAAGTCACACTTTTAATGCAGTCATGGATTTGATCATTTCTTGAGTCCTACTAACTTGTGCTCCATGGCATTCGGGAACATCTAGCATATTATTTAAAATAAGCCAGGCCTGGGCGATGGTGACCACTGATCACAACATATGGGGACTCCACGAGTGAAATGTTACAAACATTTCAAGGATAAAATTAAATTCAAACTTAGAATCTCTGGTTTCTCAATCCTATGTCATCAATAAGAGAGAAAACAAGCCAAGAAGGGGAGAATAATCATATATTGGATCAAAACACATTTACTCTGCAACAACCTAAGTGTGTACAATTGTATTAATTCCAACTCGACAAGACCACTAAAAAATCCTAGGATTGATCATGACAAGTTATTGATTCCTCTTGACTTCAAAAGCATCCTGGACATTGCCCTGCTACTAGTCATGCGTGCATAGCCTCGACGAAGTTGTTGTTGTAAAACCAACTGAGATTGCTCCACTTTTGAAAAATTATTCTTTAGAACACCTATGCAGATTTCTGTCTACCCCCAAAGCCAATCTTATTATTTCATCATTTTTTTAAAATTCCTTTTGAATTGGTATTTCAATTCTTTCTTTTCTCTTGGCTTGTAAGCAATGAAGCTTACCATGGGTTTAGGAGTTATAGTGGCACTAAAGCAAGATTTTAAAATTTTCACAAGTTGTGACCTTTCCCAAAGACACATAATTGGACTTAGAGCAATAGTTAAGAGTGTGAAATATGTGGCAACCTCAGA
This sequence comes from Cupressus sempervirens, assembly GCA_028749045.1. Lineage (NCBI taxonomy): Eukaryota > Viridiplantae > Streptophyta > Pinopsida > Cupressales > Cupressaceae > Cupressus > Cupressus sempervirens. Next base: position 134,137,736 of record CM053784.1, on the reverse strand, counting down.
GTTTATGTGTCAAGACACAATGTATGATTAACCTTCCAAGTCAAGTATGTTTTCTGACCCACTAAAAATATATGAAAGATGGCCAAGATCGTAATGCTCTTCATAAAAATTATCCAAGAAATGAAATAAACAAAACTTGGTGAAATCTTCAAATGAAGTAACCAAATCACTACACCACTCCACTTGCAAAAAGAGATTCTTATAGCTATGAGCCACCTAGAGAAAGCCAAAACCTAAGACAAAACCAAGAGAAGAAAGAAAACCAAATCACCTAAGGAAGACAACTCAGGAAAAAAGAAAACACAACAAACAAGGGAAAGAACACTTAAACTATGCAAAGGAAAATTCTTGACCAGGAAAGGGGAGACAAACCAAAACCCTCACCTAACTAAAAGAAAACAAAAAACAGAAAAAAAACACACCACAAAGGAAAACCTAAACTAACTATGTACAGTTTACACTTCACAAAGAAAACCTAAGAGCAAAAATAATGCTTGAGGAATTGCCCATTGATGGGCAATTGGACTTCCTTTCCTATTAGAGTCTTAAGCTTGAATGCATTATCTCCCAAAATTTTAGAAATTTGACAAGGACCTTTCCATAGATTATCAGACTTGTCATCTCCACCTTTCTCTTCATGTTCCTTATCCTAGCGAAGTACCAGATCTAAAATTCAAAATTCTTTAACCTTTTCCATTTTGTCAAACCATCTCTTTACAACTCCTTGATGTTTAGCAAACTTTTCCAATGCTTTGTCCCTCTTTTCTTCCAAGTGCAATAATTGAGTCAAACGTGTCTGCACTCTATCTTCACCTTCCATAAAATCTTACATGAATTGTAGTGTTGGAATCCTCAATTGGATAGGAAAAATTGGATCTTGTCCATAGACCAACTGATATAGAGGTGTCTCCAAAGAACTCTTTATTATGATCCTATCCGCCCAAAGTGTGAATCTTAGCTATGTATGCCAATCTCTAGGGTTATTGTCTAATAACTTCTTGATTGCTGTCAATAGATTTTTGTTTGTTGATTATGCCAATCCATTCCCTTGTGGATAGCAATTTGATGAAAAGTTTAGTGTGATCCCATAGTCAAATGCCCAGTTTGAGAACTTCAAGGATCTAAATGCTGGCCCATTATCACATACAAATGCGTAGGGACATCCAAACCTGGTGATGATATTTTCTTCAAGAAATTTGATAACGACCTCTGTTGTGCAATTTTTTAGTTATTGAGCCTCAGTCCATCTAGTGCAATAGTCTGTAGCAATCAAGATATACTAGTGGTGTCCTAAAGATGGCAGATTAATGGGATCAATGAAATCCAATCCCCATTTTGCAAATGGTTTTACTTCAATAATAGGTTGTAATGGCATAGGAAGATTTCTTTCACGTGTCACAACTATCTAACATGTGTGACAAGTCTTCACATGTTCATAAGTGTCTTTAAAAAAGGTTGGCCAATAATACCCTACTCTTGATATTTGATGAGCCATAGCCAAACCACTTCCATGACTAGTTCCATATTTACTATGAAAATGCTCTATGATGTGTCTAGCCTCTTCCTTTCCAACACATCTTAAATAAACCCCATTATGATTCTTTCTATATAGCACAGATCCTTGAAGCATAAAAGTTTGACTTTTCATTCTCAATGAACGCTTTTGAACAGAACTCAAGTGTGATGGAGACTTATGGTTCAAAAAATAATGAACAATATCATCATACCATTCATCTGGGGATACTTCTTCTAACACATATACTTGTTGTACTAATCCAGGACCAATTGTAGACAAGGTTTGAGCTAGAGCTTGTCCTCATACCAACTTCATTGGTTGTATCTCCATGTCACATTCTTGAATAACTGCCATCCACTTTCCTCTTCTTTCTCCCAACTCATTCTGCATTACCAAAGTCTTTACTATGGCATTAGGAACTATGTCATAAACCTTGCTTCTTAAGATGTAATGTCAAAATTTCTTTATTGCTTTTACTAAAGCATAAGCTTGTTTTTCAACATTCGGATATCTCAATTTTGCATCTTTCAATGGTGAACTCATGAATGCAATAGGATGTTCATCCTGATCATCTGCATTCTGGGTGAGGATAGCTACACAAGTGTGTTCTGAGGCAAAAGAATACATATAAAAAGGCTTGGTGTAGTCTGGACTCAACAAAACGAAAGCATCTAGGATTGTTTGGTTGATTTCTTCAAATGCATTTCTTGTCGTAGGTGTCCAATCTATCCTTTCTTCTTTCTTTAACATGTCATTTAATGGCCTTACTATCTCTGCAAATCTAGTTATGAACTTCCTTATGAAGTTAATTTTCCCAAAGAATGACTTTAATTCTTTCTGACTAGCTGGCAATCTTATCTTTCATAATGCCTCAATGTGCTCAGGATCAATTGAGATTCCTCATTCTAATATTACATGTCCTAACAATTTCCCTTCAGTGACAGCAAACATGCATTTCTTTGGATTCAAGGAAATCCCATATCTTCTACATCTTTGGAAGATTCTCCTCAAATCACTAATGTGATCTTCCCTACATCGAGAGAATAGTTTGAGATCGTCCATGTAAATAATGATGCACTTCTTTACCAAGGCTCTGAAAGCATAATCCATGTCCCTTTGAAAAGTGGCTCCTGCATTGATCAAACCGAAAGGCATTCTTCTATAAGAAAATGTACCCCACTTAGTTGTGAATGTCATCTTTAGTCTATCTTCTTCTTCTACCATAACTTGGTTATATCCAGAATAACCATCTAAAAATGGCATCATTTTAGATCTGTTAACAACTTGTATCACTTTGTCTAATGATGGTACTGGATAATTATCCTTCTCTGAAGCTCTATTGAGATTTCTAAAATCCACACACAACCTTATCTCTCCATTCTTCTTTCTAACAGGGACAAGGTTGGCAACCCACTTTGAGTGTCGAACTGGGAATATAATTCTTGTTGCCAATAACTTCTTCACTTCTTGATGTATTAGTGGTTCTAACAATGGATTTATTGGTCTTTGCCTTTGTCTAAATGGCTTACTGTTTGGCTTTAATGGAATAGTATGTGTAATGAGAGACATATCATATGTCTTCAGATCTTCATATCCCCAAGAAATCATGTCAGGGAATTCCTTCATAAGCTTCAATATTTCTTCCTTTTCTGTAGGAGTACAAACCTTCCCAATAAATAGATTCTTGGCATTTTCTCTCATTCCCAAGTTCACATTTTCACATTCCCCTCCTTCAGTACTTTAGTACTTGAGGGAACTCAGTCTATCTACATAAAAAATTCTCTCTAGTTCAATCATTCCTTTTGGAATGGTATTTGTCCTTAAATTCATAATCTCATCGATTTCAAATTGAGCTTGTTGTTGTTCTCCTTCAACTATGACTTGCGCTTCAAATACCCTCGAGCTTGTCAGAAAATCAAGAATATGCTTATCATCTTCAAACACTTGAAAATTTGTGATGTTGTCAGGAACTGATGGTACTAAAGTTATCTTAACCATGAATTTCTTCACACAATCCATGGCTAATGGTTCCAATGAACTTGCAGATTGAGCCAAAGAGTTTGCTACTAGATTGCTTGTTCGACTTATAATTTTATTATTGAAAGCATCAAAGCTTTTGATTAGGTCCCAAACTCTATTGTGATAATGACCCAATCTTTTATCATGGCATGCATATTTCTTGTGTACCTATCCAATGACTATGTTTGAATCTCCACGTACATGTACAATTTTGGCGCCCTTTTGGATAGCGAGGAGCAATCCAATGACCAATGATTCATACTTAGCCACATTATTAGTACATGGGAATTCCAACCTATGTGTTGCCAACTATGTTTCTCCAGTTGGGCTAATGAGTTCAACACCAACTCCACTACCTTTCTTTGATTTGGATCAATCAAAGGATAGAGTCCACACTTGATCATTTTCATATTGCATGGGTGATTTTACCTTTGAATCCTTGGATTCTTTTTAATGTTCTTCTTGTCCTATTTCACCTTCTCAAATTCTTTCCTGCTGTGGGTCTAAACTTTTCATACAAGATGAGTTCACTTTGACCACATTTTCTGCTATGCATTCTTTTGGAACCGTTTTGGAAACTTGTGTAATTGCTTCTTTGCACATGGTGCATGATATCTCAGAATGAAAAGCATTATGTATTCTACACCAGTTGGGTAACAAATTTTTTTGAATGGATGCATCTTTTCCTAATTCAACTTCCTACTTAATGCTTTTTAGGACAAAATTCCTAAAATTCTCAAACATTCCTTCATTTAGTGATGGTTCTGAATCATCCATAATTGGTACCTTAGTGAAAGTTGGAGTCACATCAGGACATCCCCCTTGATTGTAACCTTGCAACATTAAAACCTCTTCATTTTTGGGAATATATGATCCCAAAGTGGTTTCCATAAATAGGATCTCATTATGTTCTCCATACTCAGTGATCAACAATCGAAGCCTCAGAGTGCTCGAGCTATCCTTATTTGATTGGGAATTCCCTTCCATGGGAGCCTGTTGCAATATAACCATTCAATTTCCTTGCCCAATCTCTACTAAGAAGCATGCCATACCCTTCAGGAATATCCACAAGAGATATGTCAATACAACTTTGAACACGTGGATTAGAGGCTAATTGCATGTGAATATTATTTAACTCTCCCACAACTGGGACTTCAGTTTTATCCAATTGTGTAACCTTCTTGTCAATCTAAAGTGGAATCAATCCCATCTTTCTACATATGTCCAATGGCATTACATTACTTGATGCACCAGAGTCAATTAAACAATTATGTAACATTTTCTGAAAAATTCGAACAAATACTAGGAAAGGTGCAGGTTCCTCCTTCCCTTGATAAAAAACCACTAGCTTCTACCCTTTTGAGTCAAATATCTCATTATCATGTATAGAATTTCTCCCATTTTGTGTTGTCATAGAATTTTCTACTATAGGAGAGTTATCTTTGATCATTTCCGGTGGTGGATTTTCTAAGAATATTTGTCCATTTGATGTAACCTTCTGATCATCTTGAGAGTTTTGCACCATTACAATGAAACTTGAAGGATTCTAAGAAAGCTTAGATGCATATGGTGGTACATAATCTACAACATTGGTGTTTTATGCAAAATTGTATTGTTGGACATTGGATACCCCTCTTGGAGGATGTGATACATTTTGAGAAACAATCTTCATGGGGGTGTCATTGAAGCTTTCCAATAATGTATCTTTGATTTCTGAAATTTTCATCAATTCATATAGTTGAAGACTCACTTTAATTTTATTGAATTCCTCTCATACATAAGAACTTAATCTCTTCAATTCCTCTCTAGGAGAACTTCTTTTCTGTTTTTGTCCTAGATTTTCACATTTCCTTTGTTCTCCTTGAGAGCTCGTCAGTTGTTGATATTCAGGGGAGTCTCTGAGAGGCTCAGGATTATTGTTCGCATTGGGATGAAGAGGAGTTGAAAAGTTATTTGGAGGAATTGATGATGTTAATGGCTCATGGTTCCTATAATTCCTTTGATATGTCTTTATTGGAGTATTACCAAATGTTTGTTGAAAGGCTTGCACTTCACTTGTGTCTTCCACCAAGACACTATTATATAGAGGAGGAAATAAAAATCCATCCTTATGTAGTGATTCATTCGGCGATACTAGTGGAGGTTGGTTTTTTGGTGAAACTTGATAACATGGCATCTCTATGGGACCATTTGTTGAAGCTGGTGGGAATTTTTGATTAGCTTGTATTGGCATGTTGTCTTGAGAATCAGGAGGAGAAAACTTAAAATCATCAAAAACCAATGCTTGGTCATATCTTGGTGTGGGTACCATCTCATATCCTATAGGAGGAGAATTCTTAGATGTGACAATGTTCCTCACCTCTCCCTTGAAAATATCTACTGCTCTTTGAAATTTGTGACACTATAATTTAGAATGTTGATTAGTTTCATGTAATCTACACCTTCTCGATAGTGTGGCTTTTGCTAAGAAGACTTTATCGACTAGGCGATTCTCAGATGGAGGGTTTTCCAATGGTGATGGTACATCCTCATTATTTGGATTAGTGTTCCATGATCTTCTTTGATGACCTTGGTTATTATTACGATGTCCTTGATTACCTCCATTGAATCCTTGATTGTTTCCTTGATTACTATCATGATGGGGGATTCCCTTGATAGCCTTGGTTGCTACCTTGATATGACTGATAATTCCTCTATGCATTTTGCAACTGATTATTTTGATTTCTAAAGTAAGTGACATCAGTGGACAACTTTTTCACTTGTTCAATCAAATCTCTCATCTCATCCTTTTCCTCTTGGGTCCTTATAGCATTTGTCATGTTTTGGAGATAAATTGGTTGTGTGGGTATTGCTTGTGACATAGGTGTTCCAAGGTGCAACACCAACTGGTTCGAAGGGGCAGGAATTGGATTGATAGTCTAAGCATAATTCAAAGCTCCTTGATTTCACTTAGTATATATTATATGATTTTAATTTATCTTTTCTTATTTTGTTTATAATTTCTTTATTTTTCTCAAAAGATTTTTAACATACTCACATCTCACCATATTGACAATGTAGTGCGCCTCTCATATAATTTTTCATTAAATATATAGTTATAACTGTTATTAATATTAATTTCAACTATCCTATAAAATAGTTTACTAATAATTGATAATTATAATTTAAATATATAAATATTTTGTAGATTATTTGATTAAATATATTTATATAATTAAATATAATTATATAATTAAATAAAAAGAGAAATTTTAAATATAAAATTATAATAATTATTGTTAATATAAATATTAAATATATTTTATATCACTTTATCAATACTTTAATAATTAATATCACATATACATAATAATAAATAATTTACTTATGAATAATAATAATTATAAATATATTTATTTTACTATTAATCATTATAGATTAATAAATAAATAATTAGAACCAATTAACATTATTTTTAAATGTATCGAGTGTGAATTTAATATTATTCAGTTCATAATACATTTTCATTAATATTAGTGATCCGCTGGTCACAGATTTCAAAGTATCTATGCGATTTAAATTTATTGTTCTCAACCCCAGACAACATTCACTTATATAAAGACACAAATAGTTCACAGTTAGTGAGGACCTGTGAAACCAGACAAAGCGTTCGTCTGAGCTCTGTAAAAGTAGAAGAGCGAGTACTGAAGTTTCCTTATAAACCCACGACTTGGATTTGAAGACAATGTCTCTATTTTGAGTGGTATTGAAAAAGAACAATAATAACACCCTCATCCTCCTACAAATAGAGCATTTGAATAACACCCTCAAATTTTTATTATGAAATGTTAATAAAGTTTTATTATTTATAAAGATAGTAATTTCAATGTCTGAAGAAATCAAAGTATTATAAATAGTAACATTTTTTAAAAGTATAATAATGTATTTTTAAAATATTTATTATATTAAATATGTTAAATTTTCACCATTCATAGAGGCAAATTTTTTTGTAAAAATGATCCTATGATTAAATGAAATGAAGAATTTGAACTTAACCAAAATATAGAAACTTGTATGACAAAAGAAGATGTATGTATATAAACTAGCACTTGCACCTTTGATAGTGCAAGGGATTATGCTGATAGACTTATGTACTTTTAAGTATTTTCTTGAGTATGTATTTTATCTAACATATTTGGTTCAAGTGTGTCATTTTGACTTTTTGTCATTTAGAATACAATTGCTTTGTTTGAAGAGTCATTTGATATAGGCGGACCTCCTTCTTTTTGTGTATAATGGTATATGGATTACTTTTCATTTTTGAGTATCTTTCAAAAGTGAAAGCGGGTTGAATACGAAGACCATCTATTGTTTTTAATCTAGATATAGCTGTAAAAGTGAGTCCTTGTCTTTCAATTTCACTGATATCAACCTGTTGCTTTATGCAACGTAAGTCTTTTGGATTTGTGTATTGTGATAGCCCATGACATGGTGAGTGGTAGTTGTCTTCGGCTGCCTAATGTGATTGGCACTATTGTAACATATTTTGGTTCATCTTGATTCCATGGTGGTAATTTTCAAAGTGTATAACAACATAAATGGGCATGTCGGGTGGCTTGGTGTCCGTTTTGTAGACAATATATGTGATTTCACCAATTGCTCCATTGACAAGTCCTGCTTCTATCCAAATGTTTGTTGTAAGCGTGAGACATTGTCCTATACAAAGGAGTACATGTTTTTGCAATTGTTCATCATACACCTCACTCTTATGTTTGCATCCATAATTTATTGTGGAGCTTGTGGTGATTGGATGATTTAATGATTTTAGCATTTTCTTATTATGTAGCTTCACTGCATCATTTTTTGTGTGTAGATGTATCAACCTATTAAATTCTTCATTTTTATCTGTGCATAAGTGGATGTTTGTACAACTCATTAGGAGCTTCTAATCATGTTGTGTAGGGTTTGCTTCTCGTATATTGTGTAAAAGCTGACAGAATTCTACTTCCTTACCTACTTTCCTATCCCATCTTTTTGTCTCTATTTTATCTTACACCTCTTTATGTTTTACTCCTATGTATTGATACTTTATTTCTTCTATACATTTTCTATCCCTATGTTTCCATATCCTTTTCCATCTATCCATCTCTCTTTTCTTCTTATATTATTCGTCTTACTCACTTCCCTTGCCTCCTCACTCTCTTTCTCCTTCATTGTAATTATCTCTCCCTCTAATTATTATTTCCTATATGAAATGGACATCACACCTATTTGGAATCAATAATTCAAGATTGTTTCTCTCACATCATCTCTATCTCTACTCTCCATCATAGTTTATATTTCTATTTTTTTAATTCATGTGTCTCTCTTTAATACACACACTTTACACACACTTTCCTTAAGTACTGCCATATACTTTCCTTTATATCTTTCTTTTACAAACATACACTCATTTCTCCCTCCCTATCCCTATTTATCTTACCCCTCTTTATTAATCACCTTTCATTATCTATTTTATATTTTCTTTGTTTCTCCTTGATCCTCTCTATGCATATATCTATAGACTATCTATCACCTTACATGTATTTGTCATTCTATCTCTCATTCTCCCCACTCCCCTCTTTCCTCTTCCCATTTCTTTACTAAAAATGATATTTATCCTAATTCAAACCTTAATTTTAATCTTAGCCCTAACCCTAATCTTAATTCTAACTCTATAAATGATCTTAATTCTAATTCTAAACCCTAGTACTAATATTAAAATAAGATTATTAATTTATTATCTATTTATTAGTTATAAATTATTATGGTAAACTAAAAATAATTAAAATATAAAATTATTTTATAAACATGTTATAATTAAAATAATAAATTACACCAAAATATTATTACAAATACTGCTTTGATTATATGCGAAAATGTTGAAGAATTTTCAGCCCACAAAATATTCACTAAGGAAATCATGGCAAAAGAGAAGGAATGGGTTTTCTAGTGGCCAAGGGATGAATTGGCAGAATCCCTTTATAGCCAACACCTGGATATGGCAACAGAAGGATTCCCAATCTGCTTATAATAAAAGATTTGTAGTAAACACTGGTAACGGATTTGAAGTTTTAAACTTTGATGTAGAAATGCCTCGTAGCCAGCAACGGATCAGAGGGCATGAAGGTCAAAAGATAATAAATTATGTTTAGGACTCCACTTTGATGATCCCTGTCACTCACACAGAGGTAATCAAGAACCCTAATCATCAAATTTTCACTATACAACACTTAGATAACCAAATTCGCATCTTCAATTTAACAAGATATGCTCATCTAGTGAATTTTAAATCTTCACCCTCTTTACTGGATCTATCTCACTCGGCCACACCTCAAGTTAGAAGGATATCCACTAGGTCAGTTTCTCTAGGCTCTTACATTCCCCCACACCACAGAAGCAATAACCAAACCCCTCCCCTCAACCCTAGTCAGCCTCTTAGGTCATCCCTAAACAAATTGAAGAATGAATGTGTCAAAACTTCAAGCAAAGAAGTTGAAGCCTTCTGGTATAAATGTCTCAAGAGAATAATCTTTTCTATATGGAATGGACCAAGGAAAGAGCTCCCTCTATTACTCGACTGGTTGGAGGAGAATTGTAAGGATAAGGTAAGTATCTCCTCCTTCTCAGACAATACTCTCTTTTTAAAATGCTCTGATGAATCCGTTAAAAAAGAGTTTCTCTTAGTTTCTGAATGTTTTTTCAATGGTCATTGTGTTAAATTTATAGATTGGTCTCATAATTTTAATAGAGAACAAGGAGAATGCTTTCTGCCCTCCTAGTTTGTTTTGTCGTCTCTCCCTCCAGAGCTTTCTCATGAAGATATCATTAAATCTTTAGGGTCTGTGGTAGGAGAGGTTAGAGGTATAGATGCATCTTTCTATTGTTGTAATAATATCAAAGTATTGATCAATGTCACTTTAAATTGTCCTATTGAATTTAAGAAAAAAATTATAACTAGTAAAGCAACTTATGATATTAATTTTCAGTTATACAAAGGGAAGATAGTGGATATATTAAGATTTGATGATCTTCATCAAATCATGCCCAAAATCCCCCCCCTTACCTCAGATTTTAGAAGAAAATTTCCTTGGATGAGAGTAATGAAAAACAAAAGAGTTAGAGCATTGGAAGACTGGACCTCTCCAGAAAACTTTCAATCTCAGGATAATTAGAATGAAAGGATTAAATTCAAAGACATAGATATGGTTTCACTTGGGAAAAGAAGACTTAAATTGATTATAGTTTCTAATCCAAAAGAGCATGCAGAGATGAATTTGGATGGAACACCCTTAAAGAGGCCAAAAGGAAATAAGAAAAAGGATGCAGATAAACAAGGTAAGAAGGCAAGAAAATAAAAAGGTTGGTAAACTTGATTCCTCACCAAAGAAGCAAACAAATAATGATAAAGTAGGTAATGTCTCAAAGGAGAGTGTATCACCTTCAACAAGGACCATAGGTAAAAATATAGAGCAAGAAAAAGTGAATTATAATGCTATTTCAGAACAAGAAGAAAGGATGCATTGAAATGGGAGATGGAAGAGGAAGGAATCATTTGGAAACAAGTACTAAAAAGGACCATTCAACACAAGTGAATTTGAAGGAGTCCGATAGGAAAAAAGGAAATGACAAACAAGGAAAGTCACAATTAAAAGCTTCAAATCTAACAAATGTCCATGATTTACTCAAGGCAGAAAATGATCTTCTTTTTTCCTCACCCAAAGTTAGAATGGAAGAACTATCTTCAGGGCTAGGTAATCAAGATTATCAAGAGTTGGCAATTGGCATTAACCCTGAGGCAGAGTCCTCTACTCCAATAAATAAAGATGTCAAAAGTACTTCTAAATTCTAGTAGACACCTGATGAGCAACCCATTTCACCTTTCACTCCAAGGGAGGACTAGCCAGAAACTCGGTCAAAGGACAAAAATTGAGAAGGATCCATTGTAAAATAGTTTCACCACTTTCTAAACAGAGATCTAAACTCTTTTCTACAGGTAGGAGTGTTAGAGTTTAATAATGACAGTCTTGAGCAATTAGCAAAGGAACGCATATAGGTCTTTTATTTTGACAACATAAACAGTAGCACTACCTCTCAAAAAGAGATATTGGTACAAAAAATTATCAAATTGGGAGGAGAAGATTACACGGCTGAGGATCTTCGAAGGGATATATTAAAGATTGAGATGGAGGACAATTTAATGAAGCAGAAGAAATAGATTGGGAAAAAATCAAAAATAAGTCAAGAGGACGGTAGGACAAGCAAGGGAAATTTGACAGAATTGAATCATGACGATTTGGAGAAGGATGGCCTCGAGGATAAGATATGTAGAGAATTAGAAATTGAAGAGTTTGAAAGAACAGAGGATTGCATCTTGACAACAGTATAAGATTTAGGTGTGTATTAGCAAGAACTCAAATTACAAATAAATCAGGAAGGTTTGATCTGTCCAATTTATGGTAAGCCTAAAGGTAAAAGGGTTAGGAAATCTTTGAAAGAGCTATGGGAATCTGAAGGACTAGCTAAGGAACAGAGAAAAATTGATGAGCTTCTAAATATAGGGAAGGGGAAGTGCCTTCCCAAGGCACCATGAGGATTACAACTTGGAATGCTAGGGGGCTAAATGCCCCTAGCAAATAAAGGTTAATCAAACAATATCTAAAGAGATTTAATTCATAAATAATTTTAATACAAGAAACAAAATTAAAAAAGTTAGAAGGTGCTAAATTTAATAAATCATTAGGTCTTTGGGATTCAATCTTCCTAGAGGCAATAGGAGCCTCTAGTGGTTTAGAAATCATTTGGAACTCAAAGAAAGTAGATTTGAAATATCTAGTGAATAGCAGTAATTGGATGTGTGTTAATGTTCAAAGTTTAAAATTAGACATGAAATTTATTCTTATTAATGTGTATGGTCCTAATAGCATAATAGGGAAAAAAGTTGTTCGGGATGAAATAAGTATGGTGCTATTAGAATACAAAGATAGTCTGATTATTTTAGGAGTTGATTTCAACACCATTGTAAGTTTGGATGAAAAAGTAGGAGGTTCACAACATCTTACACTCTCATCTATAGATTTCAAATTATGGATTGATAAACATTGTCTATTAGAAATTCCATCAAATAATGATGTATATACATGGAATAATAAAAGAAAGGAAAATGCTTATATTTCAAAAAAGCTAGATAGATTTTTTATAGTAGGTAATCTCAGTACTTATAACAAGGATTTCTACTCCTCTATCTTGCCTTATGCAGGATCAGACCATTTCCCTATATGTATGGAGATATTTGAACCATCTAAACCCCATAGAAACCCCTTCAAGTGTGAAAAGATGTGGCTTCAAGATCCAAAAATTTTTGAACTCATTAGGACATGGTGGACTCAAGCGAGTTTTTATGAGTCTAAAATGTTCATCTTTATCTCAAAGCTCAAACTATTGAAAGAAAAAATCTTCAGATGGAATAGAGAGTACTTCAACAATATTTTCAAAGAAAAGCTGGAAATTGAAGAAAAACTTAAAAATTTGAATTAGGAAATTATAAGATATGGTATGAATTATGAGAACTATATTTTATAAAAAGATCTTCTCTTGAAATAGGAAGATATCCTCTCTAAAGAGGAGATCTTTTCGAGATAGAAATCCAAGGAGAAATGGATTCATGAAGGAGATTGCAACATGAATTTTTTCCATAATTCTACTATTCATAACCAATCATCAAATAAAATCACTAGCATTACGACTCCGCTAGGACTGCGTATAGAGAATCCCTAAGAAATAGCAGACACACTAGTTTCACATTTTAAAAGTTTACTCAACAACTATGAAGGTTCAAATAGGGAGGCCGAGTATTGAATGCTTAAATTTATTCCAAAATTGGTTACAGCGAAAGTCAATAACAATCTAAATAGACCAATAACTTTGGACGAGGTTCAGAATGTGGTCTTTAGTATGAGCCTAGACAAATCTCCTTGGCCTAATAGTTTTCAAGCCTTCTTCTTCCAAAAATGTTGGGACATTTTAGGGGAAGACTTATGGAGAGCGATTGAAGCATTCCGGAATGGTGGTTCCTTGCTGGTAGAAATTAACTATTCCTTCCTCACCTTGATCCCTAAGAAGGATAGGCCATAACATCCTGGCAACTTCCATCCTATAGCCTTGCGTAGTACCATCTATTAAATTTTCTCAAAAGTTTTGGCTAATAGGCTCAAGGGACTCATGCCAAAATTGATCTCAGAAGAATAGACAGGTTTTGTTCCTGGGAGATCTATCTTGGATGGCTTTCTAATAATTCAGGAAACCATTCACTATGCTTCCATAGATAAGGAAGCATGCATGTTTATGAAGCTACATATATAGAAGGCATACGATATGGTTGATTGGCATTTCCTTTGCAAAATCTTAGAAGCTTTTAGCATCTCACATCAATGGGTTAATCTTATCTTCAGATTTATCTCCACCCATAAGATTTTTGTTCTTATAAATGGGATGCCTAAAGGTTTCTTTGAAATTTCTAGGGATGTTAGACAAGGAGATCCCCTATCTCCATCTCTTTTCATTCTAATGGCTAAAGCTTTCGGTAGAGCAATCTCTAATGCTCATCTGAAATGAAAGATCTTCAAAATTTTGGTTACTAGAAATCTCCCTAACATAACCCACCTACAGTACGTAGATGACACCATTCTCCCTGGCAAGAGCTTTGTTTGAGAGGCTTTGGGCTTCAAAAACATTTTACAATCTTACATGGATCCTTCTAGACAGAAGGTGAACAAGGATAAATCTAAGATTTTCTTCTTGAATACCCCCACTGTGATGGAAAATCGGATTTGTAGGATCATGGGATATAAAAAGGGGATTTTCCCATGTAAGTATTTGGGTATCTCCCTAGAAAAGAGCTCAAAATATAGGAAAGTTTGGCTCGATACAATTGAAAAGGTGGATAAGAGGATTGGAAACTAGAAAAATAAATGGCTCTCTAAGGCTAGAAAGATTACTAAAATCAAAACAGTCCTTTCAGCCATTCCAATTTTCCCTATGGCCTGTCTACCTCTCTCTAATTGGATGTCCAATAAATTTGAAGCCAAACAGAGGAATTTTCTTGGGAAAGATAAAGAAGATGACAAGAAACTTGCCCTTATAAAATGGGATAATTTATGTAAACCTAAAGAATGTGGGGGTTTATGGATCAAGAAGCCTCAGTGGAAAAATGAGGCCTTGGGAGCTAAACTCATTTGGAGATTATATCAAGAATATGATCATAAATGGACGAAGATTTTATATCATAAATATTTGAACCTGACAAATCTAGAGTCATTGTTCAGGATGAAAAGATTGCCAAAAGGGTCGAAGTGTTAGAATTTTATGACAAATTACTGGAAAATTATTAGCAAATATCTAACATGGGATGTGGCGGCAAGTGATAAAGCCCTATTTTGGGAAGACTCCTGGGACGGGCATCCCCTAATTCGATCTTCTCCTATTATTGACAATCTTAAACTTAGGCTGATATCTTTAAGGGGAAACAAGGTAGAGGATTATAAATCTAAGGAGGTGTTAGATGGGGCTCTGTGGTGGAGGCGGTGTTCTTTGAATGGGTTAGATCTAGACCCATATTTAGTTGTAGCCTTTGAAAAGATTATCTCTAATAGAAACATCAAATAATCTGAAAGATCGAATACTCTTATTTGGGCTAGATCAAAGGATGGAATCTATAGTGTGAAACAAGGGTATAAGGCCATCATCCATTCCCAGCAATGGAATTCAGTGGAGATCCCTGTAAAGTTGTGTTGGGATGCAACTTGCCTTCCTAAAGTTAGTTTCTTTTTATGGCTCGCCCTTCAAAATAGAGTTCTGAATGCGGATAGACTTTCAAGATTTGGCATTATTGGCCCTCAATGGTGTGTCCTATGTAAACAAAATGGTGAAAATGTAGATTATCTATTCCTCAATTGTCCTTTCACTCTATTTTTCTAGGAATGGCTCAAGACTCATCTTAGATGGTCAACCCCTTTTAAGAATTCCCTTAAAAGGCTTCTTTGCTCATGTCCTATGGATTTAGTCCACGGGGTCTATAGAAAGCTCTAGAACATTTGTCCATCCATAGTGGTATGGGAATTGTGGAAGGAAAGAAATCATCGCATTTTTAAAGATAAAGAGCTGGACAGGGATATATTTATTCTTAAACTAGAAGCATCTATAGTGGAAGTACTTAATGTCAATATCAAGAAAACTTTATATGAAGAAGGTTCATTCTCCCTTTGGGATGGACTCATACAAAAACAATGGTCCAAGCTCATCAATCCACCTCTAGTATATTTAGCTAGAAATAAGGAGGCAAGGGCTATGTGTAGATGGGCCCCTCCTCCTACAGGTTGGTATAAATTGAACTTTGACGGTGCTGCAAGAGGCAACCCAAGTGTAGCTGGTATAGGTTGCATTATCAATAATGAGGATGGCCACTAGTTAGCAAAGCTAGCATCCCCCCCTCCTCCCTCTTCTAATATTATAGCATAATTAGAAGCCCTTGAGAGAGGTTTACAACTCTGCCTTAAACTAGGACTGTCCAAAGTTTTCCTTGAAGGTGACTCTTAGATCATCCTTAACGTGATTAGACAAAAAAAGACACCCAACTAGATCTTGAGCTCGAAACTTCAAGAAGTCCTAATTCTATTGGAAATTTTTGAGGAAATCAAAATTGGTCACATTTTTTGAGAAGGTAACTCATTTGCTAATGGGCTTGCTAACAAGGGTGCAGATGGAGAATCGATCTTGGTTTATAACTCAAATTAACTTATCCTCCTGTAGTAGTTGCGCTATTAGAGCAAGCCATTTGGCATAATTTACTAAGATAGATAATGACATATATCTATAAATAGATAAAAAGTAATTTAAAATTTTTAAACAAATTAATAAATTATAATAAGTTTAATAATATAATAATATTAAAAATAGAAAAAAGGGAGATCTATTAATTAACTAACTAATAAATAAAATAAAACTATTTAATATATAGCTATTATTATTGCAGAGCTTTCTCTGAAGTTATCATAATTAGGACCAATCATGGGTCCTAATTAGTCAAGATAAAGAAGTAGACAGATATAGTTTAGAACTAGTTAAGACAATTTAACTTTAAATAAACTTATCAATAAAAAGAATTTTAAAAAGTTATGCCACATAAGACGGGTAAATATTCATATATAAATGAATGTGGCTTATCGATTTGCTTTTTTTCTTCACCTTCACTCTTGGTGTTTATACAAAGTCTTCAGTTCATACTTTCATTGGTTTAGCTGGACTGAGGTTTGTTGTTTAGCCTACAACTTAGATTATGTATATTCACATCATCAAGCTTTAGGATTTTGGGTTATTATCATTGCCAGGTAAAGAAATTAGGAATTCTTCATATGTTGCCTGAGTACAATGAGTTAAAAATCCGAAGCATGTGAGCTGCCATCATTATTTAATATGAGCATATGAGAGCTACATCGATCTACAATAGTCATTATTATTAACAAGCTACACATGCCTCAGCTGATTATGATGGGATCTAACTAGTGATTGGCAGTGTAGTATTTGGAGGGTTTTTGGGTTGTAGGGTTTAGGATTTTATCTCGTAGTGTTTAGTTGCACTCAGCACTGATGGAGTCCAATGTTTTTGTATACCATGTGACTAAGAAAAGGAAAATGGCCTTTTTAGGGAAGGTTAAACCGGAAAGGTGGATTCATCTCCTTAGATCTGTGGATATGACCAGGTTTGATGTGAGTAGGTCAATAGGGGAAGATGTTTTTTGACTATGAGGCAACCTGGAGGACCAACAGCTCCATAATTGGCTCCTTCATAGGTGTCATGGTTAGGGCTAAAATTGAAAGGGTAGACATAGTCAGGCTTTGTTCAGATATCTTCAGCCCTGTGTGGAGGCTTGGGTTAGAAAAAGCAGTTTTTAGCATTGATGAGAAATTCAGAATTCCATTCCCAGAGAAATACATGGGCCTTCCTATGGGGGCAATGGAATTATAGACTACTCCCTAATGTCAATGTCTCATGGTAAGGGACAATCTGGCCTTTTGCAAGGAATGGCCACGTATGGAGGCCAGTATTCATTTCCTCCTGCACTAGCGTAGGATCAAGGTGGATGGCAACTTGGTTATCTTCACATGTTCAAGGTATATGTGCAGCCGAGTGTGGATTTTAATAATCTCAATATGTTGGATTTCAGTATGCTCAACTCGAAAAAGACGAGCTGAGCCAAAATGCAGTATGAACTTCCTCCCAACATTGTCTTGGATGATACTAATGTTGTCCCAGAGGTGATAATGTTCACTATGAAGCATTAGGTTAGGTTTAAGGTTATTTTTTGTATCTAGCAACAAGAAATAGTTAATATGCATCCAATTGCACAGGTCAGGATAGAGTAGGTCTCTAGGCATCTCATTGGTCTATTATATAACACAATATAATGATGTGGTGAAATCTATGATAGACTCTAACTTTTATTATATTAATGCATTAAACTTATGTCCAAATCTGATGGGTATTTTTAAGGGTCCAAAATCTTCAAGTCTTGTTTATATTTAGCTTTACAGTTTGATAAATTCTGTTTATCAACAAATGAAGCATATGTTTAAATTTTTTTGGCTTAAGAATTTGATAGTATTCATTAATGGAGACTTAAATCTATTATGGATTGTTTATAAAATCAGATTCAATCTATGTGTTTACTAGTGGGTTCTAAAATAAATTAATTAATTAATTTCTTCCCGAGCTTGGGCTGTAACTAGTTTAGTATGTTTGAAACTTGGAAACAGAGAACCCTGTTTTGTTTCTTTAAACAATGAGATTAGATTTTGATGTAGGTTCTCTACTTTTTAGATTGGTGGTTTCAATAACTC
This sequence comes from Cupressus sempervirens, assembly GCA_028749045.1. Taxonomy (NCBI): domain Eukaryota; kingdom Viridiplantae; phylum Streptophyta; class Pinopsida; order Cupressales; family Cupressaceae; genus Cupressus; species Cupressus sempervirens. Next base: position 134,119,288 of record CM053784.1, on the reverse strand, counting down.
TTCCCTAGAAAATTTAATAGCCATCTGTGGTTTATTATTAAAGAAATGGGAGAATTTTATGAAATCCAAATAGGGTTTGAAGATTATCCATATGATTAATCTGAGGGCATTTATCTTTGAAGTGTGTAATCCTTGTGGCTGGCTAGAGGCATTTTTCTATTTTGTTGCTTGTAATCATTGCAAGTTTATGGCTTCTTCATATGGTTTATAGTTTAATCTGGATCTTTGATCAATATGATGTAGGGTGTCCCACCAGACTCCTCATTGCATTATTTATTGTATCACTTGGAACAAGGGACAACATTATAGGATTTTCTTTTCAAGCACTGATAGTCTTTATTTATATTTGAAGATCTTGAGAGTATAGATAGTAAGCATACAAAGTGATGTAAATTTGATTACAATAGCATCTATTTAGATTTGAGGAATCGACATATCCAAGAAGCAACCTATTGTTGCTCAATCTACAGCAAAGGCTGAATACATTACAGCAAATGCAGTAGCATGTCAAGTAATTTGGCTAAGGAGGATCTTGACAGATTTGAATGAAAGGAAAGAGGATGGAACCACAATTTATTGTGACAACATCTCATCAATTGCATTGTCCAAGAATCCAGTCTTCCATGGGAGAAGCAAACACATAGAGATCAGATATCACTTCATCAGAGAGTTGGTGGAGAATGGGGATATCAAAATGAATTTCTGCAAGTCAGAGCAGCAGCTAGCAGATATTTTCACCAAGCCATTAGGCATTGGAACTTCTATGCACCTAAGACAGAGTCTTGGTGTAGTTGATTTGGATCAGCAGTGATCTTTGTTTGTGGGTCTCAAGACAAAGAGGGAGTGTTGGAAATTAACGTCAATGCCTTTAGATTGTCCTTGAGCCCCACACCCATCTACCCTGTCAGGTCACTGCAGGCATCCATGAACGGCAGGCATTCATGTTTGGTAGGTGAGAATTTGAAATTTGAACGTTGAGAGGGAAAGGAAGAATATGAAAAAAGGAATGTCTCTACATTCATTATTATCGAGAGCAGATCAAGCAGATCAGAGTGAAGTTGTAGAGCTGAGCAGAGGAGGAAGAAGGAAGGAAGTTTGTGCCTGTAGTTGCATGTGGTTTCTTGTTCACTCTGTAAGTTTTTTGTTTGGATTTTTCCTATTGAAGCAGTGATTGCTCCAGGCACCATTGTATGCAGCCATTAGAGTTGCAGATTGTAAAATTTATTAAAGTTTGAAGTATTATCAATTTAGGGTTATTTTAGGGTTTTCTGGTTGAAGCCGAATGCTCCCAGATTTTGTAATAGTTTAGTGAAAGATTGAATAGAAAGCAAGCAGCATAAATTATCCATTGTTCTTCATCTTCTATTCATTGCATTTGACAAGTTTGGTTGAAAGGTTAAAGCTTTGGCTTTCTGGTTTTAATGGTGAAAGCATTCACGTTGAAATATTTCCTAAGTTATATTTCTTAAGTTTGATACAGAACACTCAACATCTTTTTTTCTCAGTTGGAGCTGAGCTCACTCAGCATCCATTGGTGTAAGTGTCGAGCTCCTCTTTGTGCCGAGTTCACTCGGAACCTATTTCCTGTCACTCGGCACCTTCTTGTGCTGAGAAAGTGCTAAGTAATTCTAGCACTCGACACCTTCCTGTGCTGAGCAACCTACCACTCGGCACCATAAAGTGTTGAGTAAAACTAGCACTCGGCACCTTCATGTGCCGAGCAACTTTTAAGTGTCGAGCGAAGTTTTTAGGGTTAGGGTTGTGAGACTAAGTTTGATTTTAATTGATATTTCTCACATGGTATCAGAGCTTTGAGGCCCCACATCAAAAGTGAGTTAGGGAATTTTTCTTTTCTTGGGATATTTATCAAGGTAGGAACTCCAGAGGTAGAGGTCGAGGTAATGGAAGACAAATAAATGCTACAGCAAAAATTTCAGGAAGAGCAGATGGAGCATGTACCTCACACAATACTTCAAGAGGAGGTAAGAAAAACTACAACTCAAAGAAGAGTAATGTAGAATGCTACTACTGTCATAAATATGGGCATTATGCAAATGAATGCTGGAAGAAGCAGAAAGATCAATCAGGACAAGCAAATATGGCTGATGTGAATATGGGAAGTGAAAAAACTGCCTTCATCATGTGTAATGTTGGTGAAGAAGGAAGCCCTAAGATTTGGTACCTCGACAGTGGATGTAGCAACCACATGAGTGGTAATGAAACTTTGTTTTCATTCATTGACAAGAGTTTCAAATCTGAAATTAAAATGGGTAATAATGGAACCCTACCAGTTGTGGGCAAAGGATCTATTATGGTCCGCACCAAGAAAGGTGAGAAAAGGGAAATACAAAATGTGTATTTTGCCCTTGGTATGAAGCACAATTTGATGAGCATTGGTCAGCTCATTCAAAATAGATACAAAGTGCTGATGGAGAATGACATGTGTGTCATTCAAGAAAAGGATGGGAGCAAGAACCTACTTGCAGTAGTTCAAATGACAAAGAACAGAATGTTTCCCTTGAAGATTTAGACATGTTTCTCATCTCAAGTTTGTGCTACACCTCCCACACAATCAGCTCTAAGGAGTGTGATTGAAGACCCCTCACGGCTATGGTACCTCAGGTAGGGTCATCTTGGCTATGCTGGTTTAAATTTATTGTCAAATAAAAGAATGGTAGAAGGTTTGCCATGAATAGGAAATTCTTGTGACAAGTGTGAGGCTTGTATTTTGGGTAAGCAACATAGGCTTCCCTTTAATTCTGGAAATTCTAGGAGAGCTAGATATCCATTAGAGTTAGTGCATACTGACCTAGTCAGTCCTATGCAAGTTACTTCCATTGGGGGGAGTACTTATTTCATGACATTAATTGATGATTTCAGTCGTAGGACATGGGTGTATTTATTAAAGAATAAATATGAAGCATTTGAAAAATTTGTAGAATTTAAAGCCAAGGCTGAAAGAGAATGTGGACACTATATCAAGGTCCTTAGATCAAATAGAGGAGGGGAGTATACCTAAAATTCTTTTGTGAATTTTTGCAGGAAACATGGAATAAAGAAAGAGCTCACAACCAACTATACACCGCAGCAGAATGGAGTGGCTGAAAGAAAGAACAGGAACATTATTGAAATGTCAAGGAGCATGGTGAAAGAGAAAGATCTCCCAACTGAATTTTGGGGAGAGGCTGTGGCAACAACGGTTTACCTAATTAATAGGTGTCCTACAAAGGCAGTCTGTGACAGAATTCCAATGGAAGCATGGTCACGAAGAAGATGGACAGTTGAACACCTAAGGGTGTTTGGATGTGTTGCATATGCACATGTGCCTAAAGAGAAAAGGCAAAAATTTGATGATAAAGGTGTGAAATGCATTTTTACAGGGTACAATCTAGAATCAAAGGCATACAGATTGTATGACCCATTGAACAAAAAAATGATGCTTTTAAGAGATGTGAAATTTCTTGAAAATCAGTATTGGTATGGTTCAACTGATGAGTCACTGAGGACTTCAAGTAAAGTGCCAATTATGAGTGAAGAAGATGTTAGGATAAACCATGGACAGAAATAAAAACTACATGCAAATATAACCAATAACAAAAAATAATAGAACACATAGAAATGAACACAAGGCACCAAGATTTAACGTGGTTCACCCAATCCCTGGGCTACATCCACCAAACAGCAAGTCCGATCTTATTACAATCCAGTGATTACAACCTGATTACAATCCGTAATCCCTTATAGCTCAATACCGCCGCAAGAACCAATTTCGTATCACCACACATAAAAAATACCCAACCCTAAGCCCTTTTTATACAAGTATTAAACCGCTTTAGGGTTATAACATGTCGGCCATATGTCGGCCATAATATGTCGGCTACAATTTATGAAGTATGTACAGTACTTTCTTGATCAGTCACCACAATCTAATAGAAGATGTTGATGAACAGCAAGAAGAAGGAGCAAATAGAAGAAAAGGCAAGTAGGTTCAAAAATTGCCGAGCTCCTCTAGGCATGATCGAGTGTCAGTGCCAAGTACCAGTGAAGACCGAGCTAGTCAGCAATGCAACAGCTATGAAGATTCTAATCCCACACTCTCCTCCCTATTACCAAGAAAGACCAAGAGTCTTAGGGAGATATACCAAGATGAAAGGTATGAAGATTATGATGAGAGTGTTAATTTTGCATTCTTTTCTCATAGTGATCCAATATATTTTGACGAAGCTATTAAGGAGAAGAAATGGTGTAATGTCATGGATGAGGAAATAGATGCTATAGAAAGAAATGAGACATGGGAGCTAACTGAATTGTCTCCCAAGAAGCAAGTGATTGGAGTGAAATGGGTCTATAAAACCAAATGCAATGCTAAAGGCAAGATTGATAGGCATAATGCAAGGCTGGCAGTCAAGGGCTATAAACAGCAGTATGGAAGAGATTATGATGAGACCTGTGCCCCAGTTACAAGAATGGAAACTGTGCATGTTGTCATAGCAATTGCAGCTCAGCACAAGTGGAAGGTATTTCAAATGGATGTGAAGTCCACCTTCCTAAATGGTGTATTGAAAGAAGAATTGTATGTGGAGAAACCACCTGGTTATGAAGTTGCAGGTGAAGAGAATAAAGTATATAGATTGAAAAGAGCTCTTTATGAGCTCAAGAAAGCTCCACGGGCATGGTATAGTAGGATTGACTCATATTTGATGAGCAATGGCTTTAGCAAAAGCAATGGTGAGCCCACTCTTTACATCAAGGCAGCAGATAGTAATGTATTGATTTTTGTCTTGTATGTAGATGATTTAATTTTTACTGGTAATGACAAGACTCTAATTGGTGAGTTCCAAGAGGTCATGAAAAGTGAATTTGAAATGACAGACCTAGGTCTCTTGAAATACTTTCTAGGCATAGAAGTAAAACAAATTCATGATGGCATATTCATCTCTTAAGAAAAGTATGCAGGGAAAATCTTGGAGAGATTTAATATGCAGAACAGTAAGGCAGCCCCCACACTAACAGAAGTAGGTCTGAAGTTGAGCAAGGAGGACTCTAGCAAGAGAGTGGATCCAACACTATACAAGAGTATGGTTGGAAGTTTAATGTATTTAACTGCAACTTGGCTAGACCTAATGCATGCAATAAGTTTGATTTTCAGATTTATGGAAACACCAAGGGATTCCCATTGGCAAGCGAGAAAGAGGATCTTAAGGTATGTGAAAGGTACCAAGGGATTTGGGAATTTTTATACTGCATCAAATGATTTCAGGTTGGTTGTCTATACTAATAGTGATTGGGCTGGAAGTTTAGATGATAGGAAGAGCACTTCCAGCTAAATGTTTCATATGGGATCGGGTGCAATTTCATGGGCATCCAAGAAGCAACCTATTGTTGCTCAATCTACAACAGAGGCTGAATACATTGCAGCAGCATGTCAAGCAATTTGGCTAAGGAGGATCTTGACAGATTTGAATGAAAGGCAAGAGGATGGAACCACAATTTATTGTGACCACATCTCATCAATTGCATTGTCCAAGAATGCAGTCTTCCATGGGAGAAGCAAACACATACAGATCAGATATCACTTTGTCAGAGAGTTGGTGGAGAATGGGGATATCAAAATGAATTTCTGCAAGTCAGAGCAGCAGCTAGCAGATATTTTAACCAAGCCATTAGGCATTAGAACTTTTATGCACCTAAGACAGAGTCTTGGTGTAGTTGATTTGGATCAGCAGCGATCTTTGTTTGTGGGTCTCACGACAAAGGGGGAGTGTTGGAAATTAATGTCAATGCCTGCAGGTTGTCCTCGATCCCCAAATCCATCTACCCTGTCAGGTCACCGTAGGCATCCATGAAAGGAAGGCATTCATGTTTAGCAGGTGAGAATTTGAAATTTGAATGTTGAGAGGGAAAGCAAGAATATGACAAAAGGAATGGCTCTACATTCATTCTTATCGAGAGCAGATCAAGAAGATCAGAGTGAAGTTGTAGAGCTGAGCAGAGAAGGAAGAAGGAAGGAAGTTTGTGCCTGTAGGTGCACGTGGTTCCTTGTTCACTCTATAAGTTTTTTGTTTGGATTTGTCCTGTTGAAGTAGTGATTTCTCCAGGCACCATTGTATGCAGCCATTAGAGTTGCAGGTTTTAAAGTTTATTAAAGTTTGAAGTATTATCAGTTTAGGGTTATTTTAGGGTTTTCTGGTTGAAGCCGAATGCTCCCAAATTTTGTAATAGTTTAGTGAAATATTGAATAGAAAGCAAGCAACATACTTAATCCATTGTTCTTCATCTTCTATTCATTGCATTTGACAAGTTTGGTTGAAAGGTTAAAGCTTTGGCTTTTTGGTTTTAATGGTGAAAGCATTTCACGTTGAAATATTTCCTAAGTTATATTTCTTAATTTTGATACAGAACACTCGGCATCTTTTTTTCTCAGTTGGAGCCGAGCTCACTCGGCATCCATTGGTGTCGAGCATTTCTTGTGCAAGTGTCAAGCTCCTCTTTGTGCCGAGTTCACTCGGCACCTATTGCCTGTCACTCGACACCTTCTTGTGCCGAGCAAGTGCTGAGTAATTCTAGCAATCGGCACCTTCCTGTGCTGAGCAACCTGCCACTCGGCACCGTCAAGTGCTGAATAAAACTGGCACTCGGCACCTTCATGTGCCGAGGAACTTTTAAGTGTTGAGTGAAGTTTTTAGGGTTAGGGTTGTGAGACTAAGTTTGATTTTAATTGATATTTGTCACAGAAATCAACAACTAAGTGGCCATGGATTTGCTGGTATAAGAACTTGTAACATTGATCCTTCTATTCACAAGAAAAAAAAAATTCAGAGAGATCTTTTATTTAGCAAACTTCTCATATAACAGTTTTCTCAGCCTCCAAACATGTTATGAGAGCATATACATAGAAAATTGAGATTCTTCTTAGTGGAAAATTTGAGGCTATTAGATGGGGCACTTTGTGTTTAATTCATACAAACAATAGGTGTATTTCTTTGCACTTAATTTGTACAAAGAAAAAATGGTAATTCAGTAACATTCTTCTGTTGCTCCAGATGTTTGCAGCTAGAAGGAAAAGAGCCAACCCAAAGCAGTAGCAAAATTATGAGGAGTCAATTAAAAAGTTGAAATAATCCATATATATGTATAAAGCTAATATATGAATGTATAATTTACAAATAAGTAGTGTTACTTTAAATTTTTATACATCAAATAGTTATTGTGATGTCATTAGGTTTAGGTTTTCTATTTAATTAAATAATTTAAAGGTAAAGACCAAACAAATCCATCAATTGAAGTATATAGATTACAAAAAAATACTATATTTTACATATAGAGAGATGAATGTTAGTCTACTTTCAATCGTTTGATTTGTACTAGTTGATGCTTTGGAAGTAGGGAAATTGGAAAAACAACCCCTTATCCTAAGGTTTCTTGAATATTTTTTATTAAAATATATTTCTAAAATTTAATTTCTCTTTCTTATTGGTACCTACCATTTTTTCTCATAGTATTTTACATTTTATGGCTAAAAAATTAGCAGAAAAGAAGTTGTATGGAGTGACATTCCTTTTTATTGTGTGTATTGCAGAATTCCAATGGTATTGTGCATGCTAGACAAGTGTTCTTCTTCTAACATATTTATTTTGCCCTAATTTTTCCTTTTGTCTTTTCCCTTTCTTTTGCTCTAACTTTCTTTTTCCCTTCTTGGTCACTTGTTTGTTCCTCTTGATCTTCATGATCCTTTTTGTCCTTCTCATTATATGGTATTTTTGCAACACCTATAATTATATTATCTATATTTCTATCCCAAGACTCATCCTGACTAAATACAACATCCTTACTCACAATGACTTTTTTAGTGATTGGATTAAACAACCTATATGCCTTAGATTTCTCATCATAGCCAATAAAAATACATTTTTCACTCTTATCATGTAGTTTTCTTCTAGTGTCTTTAGGAATATGTGCATATGCAATACAAACAAATATTTTGAAATGAGAAACACTATCAATCTTACCATTCCATGCTTGTTGTAGAATCATGTCCCTCACAATCTTTGTTGGACTTCTATTCAAGATATAAACAACACAAGAAACTGCTTGAGCCCTATACTCATTAGGAAGATTCTTACCTTTCAACATGCTCCTTGTCATCTTCATTATTATCATATTCTTTCTTTATGCAACACCATTTTTTTGTGGTGTGTAACTAACAATAAATTGTTTTTTGATTCTATGATCCCTGCAATAATCAAAAAACTGATTTGACTTATACTCTCCTCCTCTATCAGATCTCAATACTTTGATGGATAAACAACTTTGTTTCTTAACAAATGCCTTGAATTCTTTAAAATTTTCAAATATTTCAGAGTTGTTTCTAAGAAAGTAAACCCATTTCTTTCTACTAGAGTCATCAATAAATGTTAAAAATAAGTGCTCCTCCCTAATGATGGTGTTTTCATTGGACCACATATATCTAATGCATAATTTCTAAAGGTACCCTTTCTCTATATGACATCCCTTTTGGAAAACTTTCTCTATTATGTTTGGCTAAATACAACATTCACAAAGACTCAATGATGCTTCAATTGGGGTAAGCCTCTTACCATTTCGTTTCTTTGCAATAAAAAAAATCTTTGAAATTTAGATGGCCATACCTCAAGTGCCATGCCCATGTTTGATTTTAACTTGTTTCCTTGAAACTTTTTGGTACTTCATCAACCATATTGCTCTTCATCCAAAGTGGAAACATTCTATTATTTTTCATTTCTACCCTTGCATTCACCATGTTACTAAGAGGTATATTAAATATAGTGCATGAATTTTTGTCAAAAATAATTCAATAACCTTTTTGACTAAGTTTCCCAACACTTATAAGATTGTGTTTTAAACCTAGTATAAAATATACATAAAAATTAGATTTCTTACCATGCTTTGTTATGACATTGATTGTACCTTTTCCACTTACTTCCACTATCTCATTATTTCCCAACTTCACTTATGATTTAATTGATCTATCAAGCTTTCAAAAAAATCTTGTTTGGCTATCATATGATTGTTGTAACCTTTCTATAGAAGCCAAAAAGCATTTGAACTCTCTTGAACTACATTGCAAGTAATAACCAATGTCTAAGAACTACTCTCAATTTTTTTTGCATTTTGCTTACTCATATAAGCTTGTTTTTTTCAATGATCATTTGCAAAATGACCAAACTTATTGTAGTAATAACATTGAACATCTCATTTATCACACCTCTATGATGTTTGGTTATTATAGCATCCCCTTGAATTGAAGTATTGAGTTTTCCTTCCTCCTTGGACTCTTTTCTTCTTCTTTTTGAAAATTACTTTTGCCTTTGCCTCTTCCTCTTCCTCTTCCTCTAAATCTATCATTTCCTCTTCCTCGACCTTTGCCAAATGTCATTTGTGTTTTGAATGCATTCTGTAATGAAGTGTTATTGCTCAACCTATCTTCATGATTATATAACTTGATCCAAACAACTCATCTATAGATAATGTTGTTAAATCCTTAGATTCTTCAATTGCAACCACGGGATTATCAAATTTAATAGACACAATTCTTAAAATCTTCTTGACAACCTTTTGATCAGTAAGCTTATCACCATTCATCCTTATTTGGTTAACCACATTCATAACACAATTTGAAAACTGCTCTACTGAGTTAGAATCCTTCATTTGTAAATTCTTAGATTCTCTTCTAAGTGCTTGCAATTTAACAATATTAACTTGTTACCCAGATATTTTATAGAGAGTTTTAATTAAATTAATTAATCAAAGAGAGAGAGAGAGATTAGTCATAAAGAAAAATTAAACTTTCTCTCTCCCCTTTACTTTTCTCTCTCCATGTACTAAAACTTTTAGAGAGAAGTATGGGGTTTGAGTTAGAGTCTCATTCTCCTTTTCACAAACCTCTCTCTCCACATACTTTTCTCTCTCCACATACTCCAACTTTTAGAGAGAAGTACAAGTTTTGGTTTTGGGTTTGAGTTTCACTTTTTCTCTCTCCACGTACTAAAGTACTCTCTCTCCCCGTACTCCAACTTTTAAACCTAATTCTAACCTGAATCTCCCAACCCAAACTTCAACTTGAAGGTAACTGCCAGCTGGAAATACAACATGATCTGTGGTTTCAAAGGTGTTGAACTATTTTCATATGCTGCTTCAAAAATACATTTTGATTAACTGTCCAAACTATATCAGGAGCTATGGCTTTGAAAAGCACAAACCAAGCATGCGAATTGTTTGAAGGCCATGTCATATAATTAGCAGGGTCATCTTTATTCATGCACCATAGAGACATGCAACTTCATTCAACCTTGATATTAAATGGTTTATGTGACAAGGTATTATTTTCCTTTGCAAAAGTATAGCCAATTCTTCACTAGAAGAGCTCGATGGATTGGGGAAGGAGATTACTAAAGTTACCTGAGAAAATGGAAACATAGTTTCTTTCATTCTTTTACTAGCCATCGTGCCAAGCCTGGTTGACTGCTCTACCTCGTTATTTGTACCTTTTATCTCAATCTGCATATTAACCCGAGCTTTTCCCTCCATCAATGGAGCTATGGAAAGTAAGATAAGGCATTTCAAAGAAATGGTAACTAAAGAACATTGACATGGTGAATACGGCTTGTTCTCCCTGCCCCGATACATGCATGGAAATGTGGAATGATGTGGACATAGGCATTCAATTGTTTGATTAAACTCTTGCCTTGAAGCAATTGTTCCTAAGCTGACAAGACGAGCCGTAGACCAACATGTGAGTAGAAAATTTGAAGACATTTGACAACCAAGAAAAAATAGGCAACTTCACCAACAGGGGAGGAACGTATGTTCTAAAATGTGCCTACAATTTGTTTGACAAAATAAACAACTTGACCGCTAACAGGAACACTCCCAACCCGCCACACGTTGAAGAATGGAAAGGGAAATATGTCTATGCAATGCAAGAATCATAGATAGTGCATGTGGACTGCTTGGCTAACTTTTATTTCTCTCTAGTCCACATAGAGGAGATCTTAGTAATTATAGACAAGAGATTATGTGTCTATGGTTCGATCAAGAGATATCATGAAGAACTGGCCTTTTTCTCACAAATATTTGAAAGTTTTCTTGGACAGTGGAAAGAAACCGATCTTTCCACCTTTGAGCATCCCCAATCTGTGAGAGATCTGATTCAAGAAAAGCTTAAGCTAGAAATAGTTGTCATAACCTATGGGGGCAATTTTGATAGAAACAATGTTACAACATGTGGAGATATTAGAGCCAACGATATTGGCAATAAATTTCTTATGAGGATACTAGCTAAAAGGATGCACACAAGCCAAAAGGATAATAGAAAGCTTCACTGTGAAAAACCAATACCATCCTTGTCTGTGACATCAAAAAAGTAGAATCGAAATGCATAAAGCCAAGAGGAAAAACAAAGAGGTGTAATGTGCTATGTCTTGAAGCTTTCTCGGGTTGATATTAAGCGCTTGGAAATAAATGCAAAGGTAGACATAAAACATGATGATTGTAGCAACCATAAACGAGGCATAGACCTTGCACGCTGAGTGTTTGACCAAATGGCTGAATGGGATGTCATATCACGGATTACTATGATCACAGGCATGTGTTGGCCTAGGTGGAGATGGTCTATGGCTCAACAACATGATTTATTTTAAATGGTTGTAGTGACAAAGGAATCCTCCCTCGAAAGGTGGAAGCAAGTGCATGGTCACCTTGTAAAGAGCAGATTCGAGTTGAAAGTGACTGTGGGTAACAGATTGGTGGATTTGTATGGGAGATTAAATCACATCGAGGATGTATGTAAACTATATGACATCATGCCTGAATGAAATGCAGTTTCCTGGAGTGCATTGATTGTGAGATACGTTCAAAATGGATATAGTGGAGAGATATTGATGTATCTTCTCACAATTGCGTTGAGTGGGTAGTTCATGTTCAAGACTTTCAGCCAAACACTTCCTGCTCATCCTCTTCAACTTGCAAAGCTTGTCCATATCTAAAACTTTTCTCACATCATGAGATGGATAAGGCACACGAATGAAGTTTTAGGTCATTAAACTCATATTCATGATGGAACTTCGGGAGCCATACTACTTTGACCAAAGGCCTCTAAGGTCCTCATGAAACTAGAGGTGTCAAATCCTCCATGTGTGACCACAAACTTTCATGAAATTATTTCCAGCCAATACATAACTATTTGACACAATGTTCTCAACCCAATGCGGTTGCAGGCAAAGCGCATGAGCAATTTGATCAAAAGTTCTTCCCACAAGTCTATGGCTTCGACAGAGCTTAGACATGACACATGATTTAGAAACACGTTGATGAATAGTTATAATTGAATCACATTTTGATCTCACAATACGAGAGGCATGAAAAATGTAGAAGCATTTAGGGAGGCATGTTATATGTTTGAGAAAATGCTCATAAAGGAGGTGTTGTAACCAATTCACAATGATTACAAATGTCAATCATCAAATATAGCAGGCGGCATTAGATAATTGGTAATCCATGTGGAGCATGATGTTCTAAATGATTAAGAATTGCTTGCGGATGTTGAAGTAGCAAGCATGATATGCACGAAACTATTTGACATGATGATTCCAATACATCATTCCCCCGCGATGTCATAATCTTTAAGGAACTAATGCTCACATCAGTGGTAGATAAAATGGAATCATGGTCCATCTTTCTCTCTAGTCTGCCAGCAATGACTATTTCATTACAAACATTCCATAGTCTTCAAAATGCATGTGATTATCTTAAAGCTCATTTCCCAACTCATAGTTTGAATATGCTTAATTGAAAGAGGAATCCAAAGAACCAAATTTTGTCTGCAGTGAATCCTAGATGGACAAAGAATGTTTGAATCCAAACACTATAAGAAGAATGTTGCACATGATCTATTTTACAAAATGCTCATCCTTTCCAAACACATGTTCATCGTTGTTTCGTCATGCAGTTGAAAGTGTTAAGGCATTCGATGAGAGACTTTGGAGTCTCTGGAGAACATGCGAAGCCATCTCGGTACTCAATATGCTAGAAAAGGAAAATCATGGCACAACTCTTATGGAGCTTTCAAATCTTCAAGTGGTGAGATGATAAGCAGATGAATATTGACAGAGCTGAATAGTATTGAGAAAGTTTTAAGAACCTCTTGTGAATATAGCAAGAAAGTATAATGATTTATCTGATATACATAATTTGATGCTTTGCGATGAGGAATATATGTATGGAAGTGATGAAGGCCCAGGTTAGTGGAATCAGTAGGATTACAAATTGTCAGAAGAATCTAGAATTACATGTATTCGATGGTCGAAAGTGACATGTCACTTATTGTAACCAAAGTTAGGATGTTTTGTTTCAACTTTGTAAAAGGTTGGAATTGGTTGTGAAATGCTTTCCCAATGTCTAAATCCTAACTTTTTAAGTAGTTGCGAACCTGAGAAGGTAGTTATGCCTGAATAGATTATAAATTCCTCAAAATCAATGTAATAAAGGACTTTTTGGGCTTTGGAAAAAGGAAGCACTATGCTAAAATTTTGATTAGGAGATGATATTTGGAAAGTATGTACAAATTTTGTCTTTGTAATTAGAAATTCCTCTTGAGTTCTTGGTGTAAGAAAATAAAAGAACATGCAATTTGAGTTCTCTTCTTCTAAATCTAAATTGTTAGAAATGTTGATTCTCTTTGTAGTGAGCATTCTCACAGTATGGTGTAGATGTTTATGAATCTGTGGATCAACATTGTGCTAGTAATAGTTTTCAAGCATAGATCTTGATTGTTGTTATTAACAGTTTTAATTTAATAGTTTGGAAAACCCTTGGAGCCATGTGGTGCATTTGTCATCATGAGCTTTCTCACTTTTTAGTTTTATTCTTTATTCGAAAAGCTTCAAAATTATATCATACGAGGGAGCTGCCCCTCTAAACATAGAGGAAGGCCGCATACCAAGCACCTATCAAACTATTGTGAATGATTTGCCACACACTCTGTTGGGTAAATTCTACTGTGACAAATCTATTTACCAACATAACCTTACTTCTACCTTGATATGCAGTCTCAAGAATGTCCTAGGCTTCCTTGGCTTTTAAATGCTTGCTTAATTATTCCAAGAATTAAGTCATCCAGTGCTTCTCCAATAATCTGCAAAGCTTTTTATTCTTTTGCCTATTTTCATCAAGTGCTTTTTTATTAGCATTTAAAGCAAACTCATCTAAAAGTTGAACATAACCTTTTAAAATAATATCTGGTAGGAATCAAATTGTATTTCATTCACCGTGATGATGGAAATGAATACATAGTGCCCCTTTTTATAGGCAAGTTTACAATATATTAGAAATATCTAACATTCGCTAACAGGACAAATATTTACGTAGTTTTCAAAACTACTACAGCCGACACAACCAAAATACCTAAATCTAAAATTCAAAAAACATCTAATGATGAACATGAATAAATTAATTCTAAGAATAGAAACTAATATTTCTAACATATACTTGTAGAAAATTCACCCAAAAATTTTCTCAATACAATATGAATTGGTTGAAATTGTAAGTTTCCAAAACAGGGCTGGATCCAAATGACGAACATCAGGAAGAACCATCTTCTGAAAATGAGTAGGTCTTCTTATTACCAGCATTTAAAAGAGTCATGAAAAACATCATAATTAGAAGCTGACGGAGATGAATCTACTCTCTCCGATTCATCTAATGGTAAGGGGCAGTTTTGTCTGATACGGCCATGAATGTGTGAATGTGAGAATGGACACATACATTTGAAGGCGACTCTATGAAATTGGTTCAATCCAAGAATCGGCTCTACAAGATAAATTTAAGTGAACCGGAGCATTGACAGGAAGGGCAAGATTCCCAAAGTTTTTGTCCAGTTTGAGGCAAATACCAATCTTATTTGCCTTAATTTCGATGAACTGATGTTCTCTATATTCAAAAGCCAAATTAGAATATTGCAAACAAAAGGAACAAGTCTGGATCTCACATATCTTCTGGAAGGTTCAATGAATCCATTACTGGATCCTCAATCGCCGCCTCAAATATCTGATTTTTGGGTTTCCAAATTTGGCTGACTTTTTTGATAGGGAGATCCGCCTTTTAAATCTTATTACCAATGTGATATTCTGTTGCCGTTGCATTTTGAATGAAGGGGGCCCACATTTTAGAAATGGGTTCACGATTAGGAAAATAAACCTAATGTGTGTTCGGGAACCTTCCGAATCGACCTCTAATCTCCAACCGCATGCCTGTAAAACTTATCAAATACCAAAGGATTCTTAGTTGGAGGTCTGTCTTTAATTCAAATGATCAGTTGAGGTTGTTTCTCCTAATAAATATATTTGTAATTTTGAGAGACCCAATCCAGGTGAGCATGTAAACTATGTTTTTGGCCTTTCTGATGAATGCAGAGTCCATTGTAGCTAAGCTTCACCATTCTATTATGAGTTTCATCTTTTGGTATTTATCTGTGGTCAATGAAGTAGACTTTGAAAATCAAATACTTAAAGATACCTTTTACATTAGATTGCTTCTTAGAGTGGGAACGGCCATCTTTTAACTTCTTAAAAAGAGAAATATGATTTTCCACAAATTAACCATCTTCAGCATTTATATCTAGCATCTTCCTTTGTCATACAAGCTTTTACATCTTGGTCATTTAATGAGAGGGTCATTTTTTAAAAGAAAATTTGCACCATATAAATGGTGTTAAATTTAATACATTTAGTATAGTAAATGTTTTTAAAATACATTATTAATTTTTTTAAAGATGTAATTGTGGATAGTACTATGAGTTTTTTAGACATTGTACTTATTATCTTAATAATTCATAAAACTTTATTAACATTTTACAATTTTAATTTTAAAATTATTTTTAACCAAAAACATTTTTTTATTATATCCAACAAATATATGTAACCTTGTAATATTATCATTACAAAAAGGAGTTGAAGATTTTTTTTAAAAAATTAGGTATAAATGATGAAATAGAGAAGAATACATAATGTTGTTTTCCGTAAGCTTATTATTTCTTTATGTAGGTGAGATCATACATTAACTTCCTCCATCACTAGCTTGGACATCTGAAACGGTGCCTTGCAAATCGATGGAAAATGAGTCAGGTGACTAAATGCCTCAGTTATCAAGCATAGCTATATCAACATTCCAATATTACAAATGTACTGAGATGGCACTATAGAAATGTCCAATTTATTAAGCATATTACAAGCAAAACTAAACTGAGATGTCACCATAATCTATGTAAACATGGATGATAAAGGAAGTAATATGTTGGATGGAGGATGTATTTGTTGCTAATTAGTCATAGTTAACCGTCGATGTATAATCAGCGTTGGGCTTCCAATTGCGGGGGATAACATTATATGCAGTAACTGTGCTTCCCGAAGTAAGAGTCTTCAATCTGATTGAAAATGGAGCTTTTAAGGGACCCTCATCTATAGCCCAGTTGGCACCCCATGTCTGCTTCAGTCCTTCCCATACAGTTGAGTTACTCTGCAGTCAATCAAATGATTTGAACATTATTGAGCAATCGTTTAAATCAAATTGTGGAATTTTACAATTGACATATTTTCTATCATATTTGATGATCTATCATCAAGAAAAGTAAGAGGAAGATGACTATTATAATGTGTTACCTGTTGCAAATCAACCTCTCGAAGATCACCATCTCCATCCTCATACTCAATTAACACAGAGAACCAATAATCAGTCGATCCTTCATTCACATGGAACGTAATTTTCTTTCCATGATACTTGCATGGTACCCTGCTCAATAGCATTGGAAAAAAAGAAATCTAAGAAGTGTTCATTTAGATATTATATTTGGTGATGCAATAAGAAAAAGTCTCTATTGGAAAGTACCGTTTGAATAAGATGGGCAACACTCCTACATTACGAAGATCAGAAGCTTTCGAGGGAGTAACTGCCATCCCTGAGAAAGCAGTGCCGCTAAGATCAAAATGGTTTGAAGAGCAACCTGGGCATTCATCAGTAACCACTATATTCACAGGTGTGTCCAAGCATAGGCCTTTCTTCTCACATTTCACCTAAGACCATATTTGTAATTAGCCTATAGAAACGAAATCATGAATTACCGATGGATAACATAATTAGCATGGCATTGTTTGAATATACCTGAAAGCATTCTCCACATCCTTTGCCTCCTTTGAACAAATCAGGGCTTACTGCAGTTACCCTGGATGTAAAAGGCGTTGCCTTCACAAGGCTACCGTACCCACACGCTCCGCCTATTAAATCACAATTATTCACTAAGTCATGTCATGATGCAAAAGCTTTTCTAGTATCCCTTCAACTGAGTCTAGTAGTGAAGAAGAGTACAACAAATTATATATAAGGAATCATACTGAAAAGTGGTATATTTACCCTCACTTCCATCTCCATCCGGACTGCCATACCATGTCGCAGTAGCTTGCTGCCAATCTGCATGAGCTTCAGCAACGACAAATATGTATGCAATTATCAAGCCCAACTGCACCACCATTCCCATGCAAGCGGCCATAGCCAAAATAAGGCTAGACTAGATTAGATATTGCTACTGGATGAGAAGAGCTGTGAAAATGCAAGGCAAGCTAAGAACTCTTAGTCAGTTTCGCTTCCTGTGTAGATTTTCTCCCTCTATATATAAGTGAATGTTGCCCGGTAATTGAGAACGATAAATTTAAATCTCTGCATAGATGCTTTGGATTCTGTGTTTAGTTGATCGTTATTATTAATGTAGATGTATTATTAATTGAATAAATATTAAATTTACACTCATTTTATGTACGTATGATTATAAATTTAATAATAATATTATTTAAAATTTGTCCCTATATTTAATTATATGTATATATTGATGATTAGATGCAATATACATGCACAAAAGTTATGTATAATATGCAATATTATTAACTAATGATATATCTCTAAATAATATTTATATATTTAATAGTTATTATGATTTTATTAGTATAATATTTTTACTTGTTAGGCTTATATGTGGGAGGATTTTACATTTTTTTATCAAAAATTGAGCCTTTGCCAGATTTTATATTTTCTGACAATAAATATTCTCTTTAGCAATTTCTATTTTCTACTCCTAGTAAGAAAAATCACTTTTATTTCTAATTTAATCTATAATTTATATCTTTAATTTTACCTAGAAAATCATATTTCAAAATTCTCTAAAATAAAAACTAACTTTCTAATTTATCATTAATATTTTTATACATATGCTTGAAAGTACTTTGTAGACAAAATGCATGGTTTTGAAGTTTATAGCTTTGCTAATGAGCATGGATTTGAGGATGCATGTTATGAGGGAATAAAATAAGGGCTTGGAATGTATGCTTTCAAAAATGGGGAAACTTAGTATGGGAATTGGCATTTTGGTGTCTTACATACACTTAGCACTCTAAATATTGGATTAGCCAAGGGAATCACCCATGCAAAGGTTTTGTATGCACTCTAGGTATGCTACTTCAAAATTAGGATTTATGCGAATTTCTCCAAGAAAATGTGTGAGGACATTGCTTGGGTGGATGATTCTAAAAGATGCTTCTCTACAATTAATTGAGATTTCATTGATAGAGCTTTTCTATCAAATTTCTATCCTAAATATCACTATTTTTTTAGTAGGGAGAAAAGCATGTAACAAAGAACACATTTAAAATTCTTTGAGTTGATGATAGAGTAAATAAATCTGTTGCATCTGCTAATAAAGCAAGAGTTGTGGTAGTAAAGGATGTTTGAAAAAAAATGCATGGTGATTTTTCACCACTAGAATTCTGAATCTTTAAAGTTTGTAAAGAGTTATGGGAGGTGCATTATCAAAGTCCTCTAATATACTAATGTGTGCTAGAGAAAAGGAGTTTTAGTTCATTATCTTTGATGTCCATTGTTTTCTCATGTAAATAAGAAAAAATAAAATTGTTTTTTTATCATTTTTGGCATTCCATAAGAATGAGGCACTCCAGCTTATTTTGGTATTGTTCAAGAACAAAAGTAAATTTTTCCTCAAAGTTTTCCATTATTGATTCAACTCAATCACATAAGTCACTTCAAATTTGTCTTTTAATGATTCAACTTGATCACACATGTCACTTGAAGTGAATGAAACTTATTTTAAGTAATCTAGATGGACTATGCACCCCTCAAGAATATTGAGAAAATCTTTGTTTTGTCTTAAGAGTGCTCTTGTATAGTGAAGTTGAGCTTTAATTCTTGGCCAGGAAAGATTATTATTAATAACAAAAAACTACTTTTCCACCAAGAGGTCACTCCAAAATTCATGCCAAAAATTAGCTACCTTTTACAAACCTCACAATATTTCCAAACCCATGAAAAAAAAAGGGGTAACAAATGGCGAGCAACAAAAAATAACATGAATATTAGTAATAAATTAGAAAGTTGAATGATTAAAGCTCATACTAAAGAAACTATAATTTAATCAAGATCTTAATATTGCCTTTTCTTTATTTGTTAAAAGTTTTTTGTTTTAGTATTTCTTTATTCACAAGAAAAAGATGTCAATTTAGTATTTAGATTTTGTATTAATTTTATCACTATAATATTTTTATTTTTTATTTTTTTAATGATTATGTGGTTTTAATTTTGTTATTTCCAAATCTAATAGATTTTCTATAGTTTACATAATTATGCATTACCGAGCTTAAGATTTTAGAGATTCAAAGTACATGTATATATATGTCATTTTAATTCAAAATTTGAAGTAGGTAATACTCTTAAAAAATAGAAAATTAGTATGCTAGAGTATTAATGATAAATTAACTTTAAAAAAAAAAATCAAAATATAATTTCTTATGGGCGCATTATCGCATGTACAAAAGCATGCAACTGCTAGTATATTTGAATTTACTATTAATCATAGTTATAGTTATATATTTAATTAATAATTATATGAGGCCAACTACATTATCAATATAATGAAATAGGAGAGCGCTAAAAAGGTATTAAGAAAAAGCATTAAGTACATGTATACAAAATTAGTAAGAAATATATAAAAATCACATAATATGTATTAAACTAATAAATCAACAAAAAATAAAATAGCCTATAGCACAATGGTAACTTTGAGTCTTTTAAGAAGTCTCTTGAGTTTGAGTGTACTCAATCTTATCAATTAATAATAATAATCAATCTCAACAAATAATAATAACTAACCTATAGTTAAAATGTTTAAAAGGTTTAACATCAAAGCTTTCTACACTCGCTCTTTGTTGACTTTTGTTATAGTTAGTTATCAAGCATTTTTTATGTGTTGTTGGTAAGATGTAGTTTCTTTACTAAATGTAAATATTTCCATTCATGTAACATTTTTTTAAATCTTTTTTATCATCAAGGGTGCAACATTCTTATAACTTTATCAAATCAAACATTCTATTGTACTTTCTAACAATTGTTATAGTAGAATGAAATCTTATGGACTTAGGTTGGTTTAACAGCCATTTTATAAAGCCTTTAATAGGGTGAAATTCCAAGTGAATGTTCTAAAGTCCTTTAGCCATGCACACTTTTAACAGAGTGTTAAAATCCTTTAATAGGGTAGGATCTAACAATCCTTGTAAGCCTTTAACAGGGTAGGCCTTTCATAGGGTAGATCATGAGAATGGTTAAAACATGTAACCTTAACAGGTAAACTTTATTGCTATAATAGTGAAGAGTTGTGGGTGTCATCCCCACCCTAATTTTACCTTCTCATTGGAGGGTTTCTTGGTGATCATATCTGGTGTCAAGTGTTTATGTGGATGCATTTTCTTTACATTTTATTTCTATATGTTTATGCATGCAATTATTTAAAGTTAAAAGTTTGATTGGCTAAAGTCTAGTACTTCTGATTCAACCCCTCCCCCCCTTAGAAGTATACTTCCCACTTGTAAATCCTAACAATTGGTATCAAAGCTAAGTTCTCATTAAGAGAAGCCTTATAGCTTGGAGAAAAGATATTGAGATGGAAGTCTACAAGTTGGGAAAGACCATTGAGAATCAAGAGATTGAGATACACCTCTTACTGCAACAATTGGATGAAGCCAAAAATGCCTTGAGAAGTTTGCTAAAGAAAAGAAAAGATATTACCATAGCTGAGAATGACACCCAATATAAGGAGATTAACACCACAAAGTTTTTTGCAGATGGTAACTCATGTGAGTTTGATGTAGCAATTGCAGATCTCATGGACAAGAACTGAGCACAAACTGAAGAAAAGAAATCTCAAGTTTGAGAAAGAATCACAAGCAATACTGCTATGCAAGGTGACCAAACAAAAAAAGAAAGCCATAGAGGATAAGGCCATGATTGAAGAAGACAAAAGAATCTTGTCAAATAGATTGGAAGAAAAAATAGCAGAGTTTTCTAGGATCTCAAACATGTAGTTGGATACCCTAAGCCAAATTATGAATACCCATCATGAGTTGAATGTTAAGGACATTGAGATAACTACATTGAAGTTACAAAATGAGCAACTACAGAATGACCGAAAAAGAGAAAAGGAGTTTTCTGAAAGCTTCAACAAGCCAAATGAAGCCATCAAGTACTTTGAGCAGCTACTGAAATCCTCTAGATCTAGTAAAAACACATTAGGTTTGGGTTGTACAAGCACTGAAGAAGGAGAGTCATTCAAGACTATTGAACAAAGGAATGATAAAGGTAAGAACTCCAAACCCACTTGCCATTCTTTTTGGTAAAAAAGGACATATAGCTAATATTTGTAGGAACAAGAATGGTAGTCAAAATGCCAAGCCAAAGAATATGACTCATTGTCACAAGTGCAACAAACAAGGTCATCAGGCACATGAATGCAAAACCAAAACCATGCATGCACCAAGATTTGAAGGACACTGCTACAATTGTCAAAAGTTTGGACACAAAGCTTTTAAATGCAGATCCAAGACCACATGGTCATCAAACAAGGAAAGAAGCCATGAAAATTCTTATAATTGGGACTACAATACAAGACATAGTTGTCATTATTATCAAGAGTATGGGCACATCCTTGAGAATTTCATAACACATTTCAGTGGAAGCTATAGCAGATGGTTAAGCCAAACTACATGCTTTAGTTGTTTGAAGACTGGTCATATTAGCAAGCACTGCCCAGTAAGATCAAAGCACCTAACTTAGACTCAAACAAGGGAAAAGGAAAAGAAGATGTTAAGCACATTAGAGGAGTGATGAATAGGACATGGAAGAAGAAAGATGGATGTAGCACATCAAATAAAGAGATCACTTCACCTAAAGGGTCAAGTAGTCATACCTCATCAAACTAAGCAAAATAAGGTATGTGGGACTAATATTTAAATGCTTCATCATAAATCAGTTCTTAGAATAAGTTAGTACTGAAAAGGAAAGATTAGCATGAATAAAGATGCAAGGTTAAATCTTCAAAGTTTTCACATTGTTGTCGAGTAAGGAAAGTTGCTTTCAAATGCCAAGTAAAATCCTAGTATATGTCGAGTTGTCTACCAAAGCCAGTTGAAGCCAAGTTAGTAGTGGCTACTGAATAAAAGAAAATTCTTATTGAAGCTGAGTAAGGGAAACTCCAGTGGATGTTGAGTGTTGGAAAATCAATGGAAGTCAAGTGAAATAAAAATTTCATAAGGAGTTGAGTGGACAGTTGTATATGCACTAAGCATTAAATGCTATGTAATGAAGGGTATAAGGTCATTTTTTTATCATTATGAACATAGAGCAAGAATGAGAAGAGCATTAAAGTGATTAGCAACTAGAGATTGAAGCTTTTATAAAGATTCTAGCAAAGATTTAGCATCATTTTGTCAATTTGAAGGTATTTCTCGTACAGAGTCACACAATTTTTACATCTTGAAACCCTAGTTTTCAGAAATGGCCTCTAGCTCTAAGAATCCAAAGGACAAGGAACCATTTGAGGTTCAATTGGTCAGTAATATTTTAGGATAATTCCTAAAGTCGCGTACAAGAATGACCCTATTGGTGCACTATCTATAATTCCACCTAAAATTGTAATGGTGCAAGATGTTAGAAAGTGTTATAATTGTAAAATTGGAGCAATTGATGATATGGAGATTCATCAGGCCTATGAAAAACTTTGTGAGAATGGAGTATTGAAGGAGGAATTTCAAATTGATGAAAGAAAGGGCTTAATCCCTGCCCTAGATTTCCCTATAGTTTTCAAGACAAAGTGGATAAGAATAGTTTTGAGTAGAATTCATGATAGATGCCTATGGTTGGAAGGTGGACCCATCAATTTGTCAAAGAGAATCATACATAAGGTAATAGGATACCCAACCCTAGAATGGCCAAAGACCCTCAGGGGTGATTCAAAAGAAGCCATTGAGAAGAACACTGGAGCAAAGTGGAATAAAAGGGGCATGACAATTGACACAATCAGAGATCCACTTGTAGAATTTTTTGTTAGGGTCATATCCCATAAATTCTACTAGTCAAGCTAATTGAATAGTGTACAATGCATTGTAGTTGATGTGAGATACAAACTTGTGAAGAAGGGTCATACATATGATCTAGTAGAACTACAACTGCAACAAAACATGGAGAACTTAGGAGCAATAAGGAGATCAAAAAGTGCTCAGTGTAAGTTTGGATCCATTTTTATATGCATATTTTTCTATGTTTAGAATGAATTCCCCTCTTATGGTACGATAAGTTGGAAAACCACTAGGTCAATAGTAGTACAAGTAAATGAGTATATACAGTAGATGGGAGCTAATTTTGAAGCCCTCGTGACAAGCAATTTTGAGGACTTTAAGAAGTCCATGAAGCAAAGACTAAGGATTCCAGTCTCCCTAGTGGATCAACATATGAATGACATTTGTTTCTTAGTTGACATTGACTACACTTATATCAAAGTAGTAGTATGTAGAGTAAGATGACTAAGGTCATTAGGATATGAGATTAACATTGATGAGGCATTAGCAACAATCACAACATTGCTTGTAGAAGAGATTGATAAAAGTGCAAAACCTTTTGGAACTTTTGATGTTGTAAAATCTAAGGTAGAGATGGAGTTGAAAAATACTTCAACCCTAAATAAAAAGGACAAATTGGTCAAGAAGCTTAAAGAAAAATTTGGTGAAGGGACAGCAGAAGTAGAAGAAGAACATGAAGAAGAAGAAGAAGAAGAAGAACAAGGCCAAGAGCCCCTTACCTTGACACAAGGCATGTGAGAAGATGTTGAAAAACTGAGGAAGCACCTAACAAACTAGAGTTTAATAAAAGAAAGGAAAGGACAAAGCTAGTAGCAAAGTCAAAGAAATAGAAGGTTGCTGAGCCAAGCCCTGCAAAGCCCACTACAAGAGCAAGCACAAGGGCTACCACTCAAAAGGCCAAGGAGAAAGCCAAAGAAAAGAATAAGGAAACCGAGCAACAAGGTCTAGAGAAGAAAAGACTAAGAATAAAATATGTTGCTCAACCTGACTTAGATGAAGAGAGAAAAAAGTTAAGAGACACAAGACAATTTAGAGTGGTAAGTCATGCATTAAAATCTAATTTAGAAAACATTGGTAAAAATGTAATATATAATGATGACTTAAATGGCTTGAATAATATTGAATTTGATAGCTTAAGTAAGAATGAGTAGAACATGGTTGAAGAATTGGTTTACATCATGATGGCTGAGTTCAAGACCACTCCACTTGAACTTGACAATTCAATGCCCAAAGAGTTATATTCTATTGTTCAAAATAAATGACATTATTACTTTAATATGGAAAAAGAAATAAGAGAGTCTACATTGGCTCAATTAATGCCTGAGCTCACAAAAGGGAAAATAATCAAGGCCAATAAGAAGCATGGAAGAAAATTTACACCCAAATATAGAGCCTTCAACATTCCTCAAAATAAGATTGAAGATGTTGTCAAAAAGTTCACTCAAATATGGAAATTGATTTATGGCCTCACAATTGTCAAAGAAGGAGAGGAAGATCCCTTTGAGGGAAGAAAAAAATGGAGAAGAAGATGACAATGATAAGGAAGGTGAAGGTGAAAAAGGAAAGGTAGATGATATAGTGGAGGAGAAAACTCAAAAATATGATATGGAAACTACTGAAGAATAGCAAACCGAACAAAGTGTGCAAGACACACAATTGCCACCTCCAAGTCCTCCACATGACACATCCACACTTACAAATATAGTAAAAGTGAAGGATGTTCCTGAAAACTCTGGTCAGAACATCAATCCATTGACTGCAGAGGATCTTTAAAAGATCCTTGACCAATCAACTCTACCAGCTCAATTATGCAGTAATCCAATACTGGTCAGTGTAGTTGAGTTGCAGAAAGTGGTAGTTAACTTGACTAGGGATAAGATGGAAACACAAGAAACATCTTCTATCATCACTATAGCTATGAGTGGACAACCCAAAGAGAAAGCTTCACAAGATACATTGGCTAAGGTTGACTCCATAGTTAAAATCACTACAACTATCGAGGAGCCAGCAAAGGACCAAATAGGATAGGTGGATACTTTTGTTCCTACTACACAAGTAAAAGGTGCACCACCATAGATAATAGTAATTGACCAAGGAAGATCAAAGGAGGAGGAGACCCCAAAAGAAAAGGAGCAAGAAGCAATTCAAACTTTGGTTAATCTGCTAACCACTGGGACTCCTACAAGAATGCCT
The DNA here is from genome assembly GCA_028749045.1 of Cupressus sempervirens. Lineage (NCBI taxonomy): Eukaryota > Viridiplantae > Streptophyta > Pinopsida > Cupressales > Cupressaceae > Cupressus > Cupressus sempervirens. The sequence goes on along the minus strand of CM053784.1, from coordinate 134,093,600 downwards.
CAAAAGTGAAGTACTGAAGCAATACCACTTCAAATTTCAGCACCAAGCTCAAGCTCTATAAAGGTTGCAAGGGTACTTCACTATCGAGACCCTATATTAGATGAAGAAATAGTCATTCCAAAGTATGACTATGCAATGAACATTGATCATATCAATGAAGTGCCAGAGGCACTAGAGAGGAAGAAGAAGTAGGAAATAATGAAAAATGAGTATAAGAAAAGGAAAAAACTAATTGGGATCAAAGACATCTTTTTAGATACATTTAGGTTGCAAGCACCTGATGAAACAAAGCCAATATTGGAACAACTATCAGAAGTTGTTGAGTAGATGACCAATGAAGACCAGGAGACAAATGTAAAACTCATGGAATAGTTAGAAAAGAAGTTTCAAGCAAAGGTGAATGAAAGAATATCTAGTGAGATAGCACTTTCACATGTAGAACTGGCTAAGAAACTAGATAAAGTGAAAGAAGTACTTGAGAATATCTTTTCATTGTACTCAAAATTGTGTGATCCTTCCATTTTCACATAGGAAACTAGCTAGAGAAAAATGAGCTTGGAAAGGAACTTGATGATATCTAGCATGCAACTGCCAAAATATCTAGCTCAAAGTGAGAAGCACTTTAACACAATGCTTCACACACAAAAGGAACTAGTTGTATTAACAGTAGAAGAGGCTAACACTAGAGCAAAATTAATTTAGATTCAATCCACCCTAACCCCTCACATGGAGATTTTAAAGAAAGAACTAATGTACGCAAAAGATGTGATAAAGAAATATCCAAATCTTTCAACATTAGATGGCTTAGTTCACCTTGCAGTAGATACAACTATACAAATCAAATCCCTAGAAGTTGCAATACAAAACTAGGCTGTTGCTCTAAGAATTGTAATAGAAGTTAACGAAACCTTCTTGGAAAAATATTGAGTTAGTGTATAGACCCTTTGATATAAGTGTCAAAAGGGGGAGAAATTGTAAAAAGGGGGAGAAAAATCAAAAATCCAAAAGGACACTTAATCTACAAGGGGATACATGTGAAAGGGGAAGCTATAATAAAAAGGGGGGTGATAAAATAAATAGAGAAAAGAAAGGAGAATAGAAAAATAGGAAACATGGCATAACAGGTTATATCAGATAAAGAGTATCAAAATTCAGAATTCAGAATAAAGACAAGGAGTATCAGTAGAGGCAAATCAATCTACTTAAAGAGATTTTGGATACATTTCCATTCTTTTGATTTCCCTTTTTCTTCTTGAAATACTTCTTCTTACCCTTATAAGAGTTTTTATTAAGAACATGAAGTTCTTCATCTTCTATTTTCGGTTTCCCTCATTTCTTTAGTTTTCTAGATTCCTCTTGAAGATAATCATTCTTAAGTCTATTAAAGTCTATAAGATTATCTCTGGCACTTATTCCTTGTGCAAATATCTCCCATGAATCTTGGAATCTATGTATAGCCATAAGTGTTAATTCTATGTCACTAATAGTGGTTCCTATACTTGATAGTTCATCTCTAATTTCAACAACTCTTAGGAAGTAAGAATTTATCAATTCTCTTTTCTTTATCTAAATGTGGTTTAGTTTCCTTTTCAATGTGACAACCCTAGTTGCATTGTTTACTTCATATGCATTTCCTAATGTATTCATCATATCAAAGGCAGTTTGATGTTTTGTAAGTATAGGTATGATATCATTTTTAACTCCATCTAAAATTATTTGAGTGACTTTTCTATTTCCTCTACTCCAGAAAGATTTGTGAGGTTCAACTAGAGGTTGTTTGGATGCTCCATCAACAAATTGTTTTACATTATTCTCTTCAAGAATCATCATGATTCTAAATTTCTAGGCTTCAAAGTGTTCTTTCCCATCAAACCTGTCCTTGGGCCTGATTGTGTATGCCATTGAAAATAGAAGATAGATGCCAGCTATATATGGAGTTTGATAATTGAATTTTTCAGAGCCTAGGTTTGACTACCAAAGCTCTGATACCATGTAAATATTCAGTGGTTGATCCTATTTTAGGGTACATTTCCATAGTTGGAGGCTTCTTCAGTTCTTCACTAGGTTACCTCTTTTTGGGGGAGGGTTTTTCCCGCGTGGTTTTCTCTTGTTCCCCATTTTCAGAGGTTGCATCTTTTGCATTGTACATGGGTACCTAAAATGGCCTCGTTGCCGAGACCCATTCTGCATTTCATCTTAGTTTTGTGAGCTTAAGGCATTTCCCTAAGTTCCACTTAAAGGTGGGTGTTAGAATAAATAATTAATTTACTAATTATTTATTCTATTTACTTAAGCTTACTTAGGTAAATGCATTTATTTATTAGTTGTAGTCTAGGAGTTAGTTATAAGTTATTGACAATAAGGGAGTTTACTTATCCTCTCACATTGTTCGAGGACTTCCCACCTTATGTGGATGTATGCTTAGTTGTCACACTTATCTCCTAGCATCTTCTAGCTTGTTCTAGAAGATTCCTAGAGCTCTTTATATTCGGGCTCCCTCTTTATATCACATAATCACTTTTCATTGTATATTGTAAATACATTTTCATTATGTTTCAATATCTTGTGGTCTCTCATGTCCGTTTAGGGTTTTTCCCTTGCTCCATGCTCTTCCTCTCCTTGGCTTCTCTTTGATAGGTTTTAGCATGCAGGTGATCTTGGGCATCTCCGGAGTTGGCTTTTTTCAACTCCAACAATAAATTTCCAATTGTAAATTTGCAACAATGGCTACACTTTATGATGCAATTAAGAAAAATCTTATCTCTAGCTACTACTCAATCTTTGAAAATGAATTAGATTTAATTAGATATTTATTGCCTGTGATGAACTTGTTGTCTCTAGCAAGATAGTGTTTAATGCTTTGCACATGTTGTTGGTGTTAGAAATAGGGAATACTAGGTGGGAGAATAAGTATTCCAACATGTTTTTCCTAAATATGGATATTAAAAACTAACCTCAAACTTGTATAAATAAACAAACTAAAAAGTAATAATAAGAATTCCATTAATAAACTCAAAAGAACATATTTTTTAAACCATGGAACCCCAGCCCTTGCCAAGAGAAAATCTCGATGAAGATAGTATCCAAAGAAAATTCCACTAATCAGAAGAAAGGTTTTTACTATTTTAGAATTCTATCGTGTATGTCATTGTAAGACGACTATTTCTTCTTAGAGGCATCAACCCTATTAGGAGTTGTATTACAAATTGGGTGAGCTCACTTCGCTTACAATAATATACAACTTTACAAGTAGTATAATATATTACCAAAACTATGATTGTGTTGATATCTCAAATGTCAGATTAGTCCTCTATTGTCCCTTTCATCCATGTAGGAACATAAACCTTTTGTCTACTCTCACCATCAAAATAACATCTACTCAACATCCATAAGGTGTGAATTTCATTATCATACCATGGTATAAGCATTAACATCTTTTCTTAAACAATTTTTTTTTTCATTTATAAACTTTTATTTTTTGAGTCATCCTTGTACTTTCTCAACACGTTATCAAAACTTAATTTAATCTCTTCATAGCTAAGGGATAAAATTCAAGATGTTGTCTCTACCTCAAGCCAAGTCCTTGATTTGACAAGTTAAATCAATTCCTTGGCCAAAATGATCATACTGTTCCATATGCTCTATTTCTATGATAGTAAAATGTCAATAAAATTTCCCTACAAAATATGCGCACAACAAAAAATTGTCTTAAGAGGCCTTGGATATATCAATTATATTTTCCATACTAATATTCCCCAAAATCATAATTATGTAATTGTTACCAATGAAGCTCACCAAAAGAAACAATCTATTTGTTCACTAATTTCTTGAGTATTTCTTAGACATATTTCTTTATAAGAGTGTACCAAAGGGAACATGTCTTAACTGTTCTTACCTATGCATAATGTTTCCACTAATGAAACCACCTATGAATTCAATTCAACCACCAACAATCTCCCACATTGGCATTGATGAAAACATTGTGAAAAATTGGCTAAGTAAGAAAAGTTATTTTCAAAAATTTGAAACTTAACAAACTTTGGCTTTGTATGGCCATGCAAAATATTGATCATTTTTATGTATATAATACTTGCATATATGATGCTCTACACTCCATACTCCTCATTTGGTTATACTTTCATTCTTGTATTTTTACTCCTCCTTTATATACAATTGTTTCTCCCTTTAGCAACCTTGCCCTTATACATTTTTTATTGCCTTCAATTTCTTTTTGACATCAATGGAAAAGGTAAGTAATATATACATGTACAAATTGTGTCTCCAAGCTTCTCTCTAATCCTAAAATCTTGTATGAACTAAGAAATTCCTTTCTCAATATCTTGATTTATGCTTCACGACTATTCTTTATAGATTCAACTACATTTACTACTACACATATTCCATATGAAACAATTTATGATCCATTTATGTCCATAGAAACTCCTTTAACACCTCATTCATGAGCCTCATGAAAATACTTGGTGTATTGGTTAGCCTAAAAGACATGACTAACCACTTGTACAATCATTCCCTTTTCTAAAAGTTTGTCTTCACTTATCTCCTTCTCTTATTTAAATATTATGGTACCCACTCTTCGTATCTATCCTTATAAAATACATAGCTCCACACAAATAGTCCACAATATCATCCATCCTTGGCAATGGAAATATGTACTTGATTGCAATCTTGTTGATAGCTCAAGAATTTGTACACATCCTCCATTTTGCATTCTTCTTTTGTGTTAATACTGTTGGTACAACATATGGGCTCAAACTATTTCCAATCAACCCCTTTTGCAAAACTCATGAACTTTTCTATTTAACTCCTTACTTTCTATTAGTGTCATTCTATACATTGCCTTGTTTGGAAAATTGGCACTTGGGACAAAGTCCATCTAGTGACTAGTCTTCCTTTCTAGGGATAATCCATTGGGCACATTATTTGACATGATATCAAGAAGCTCTCCGAATAAATTTGCAACTTCTATAGGTACCTCCACTACTTCTTATTTACCATTTTCAAGATTATAGTAAAACACATGTGCTCATGCTTCATACCTTAGAGAAACTTATTTCTATCAATAAAGCATATTCTAGTAGAACTACATACCTTTTTTTATTTCTCTTACAATTGCTTCAACTTATGTTTCACTCCATCCTTGGTTAGACTGGAGGTATTTTCTCTCCCATCATGTACACCATGCCTATCAAACTACCATGGCCTACCCAACAACATGTGACATATGTATAAACACCCAAAAATTAGCAAAGACCTAAATCATGCAATTCTAACCAATCAGTGAAAATTAAAGAGAAAATCAAAAGAAACACAATAGAATTTCAAATCAAAAAACACATTAGGTCATTAATCATCTATCAAATCAACAAGACCTAAATCAACTTTAAAAGAGGAGAAAAATAATTTAAATTCATACAATGAAATTAAAAAAGAGAGGAAGAAAAATACAAAGTGTTGACAATAAATAAGACATTTATTAAATCAACTAAATCATTTATCCTCACAAAATTGAAAATCTCCCTTTTTCATTTTAAAATAATTAGAAATATCCTCAATTATCCTCAAAACCAAGTCTATTGGACTCTTCCTCCTAGTCTCTTATGAGATATTTTCACTTTCACTTTCACCCATTAGTCAAAGGTGAAAATCCTAATTCTTACCCCAACCCCTTCCAAAATCCTATAAATAGGACAAAAATTCAAGAGCCAAAGGACCCAAGTCTTAGGCATCTGCACTGTAGGAACATTTTGATTCATCATTTTAGCATTATCATCTTAGCGAGTTCATAGCATTTTAGTATTACTTTTATGTTATTTAGCATCATTTATTGCATGTTAGATTGTTGCATATCCATTTTGATAGCATATAATCTCCATTATAGTCATAGATCTTGCATGCATTCTTATAGATCTACATTTTTATCATACTCCCATTCTAGAACTATCACTAAGATTCCAGTCTGGGAGTTATTTTAGCAGTTGTAGTTAGGGAAACATGAGACACTCATAGAGATTACATTCTAATGATGATATCTTGAGTCTATTCTAGTTCATTGTTAGTCTATTTGCATTCTACATTAAGGTTTCATGAATACACATTCACACCATGTACAAATTGGTGCCCACTATAGGGCTCGGCTAAAAGCCTCTCTATTTTCAAAATTTTCAGTTTAATCTTTCATTTCTAGTGTAGATTGATGTTTATAGCTATTCCTTTATACAGATCTGATCGAATACAAGTTCTAAAATGTTTGGGAGGCCTCATATCAATAAGAACAACATTCCAAAGTCTTCCCCAATCACACAAGGGCCAAATCTGAATCTTTTGACACTTCTAAGCTCTATTTTAACGATTTTGAGAGATATTCTGATGCTTATGAACTTTTTTTTAATACATTTAATTATTTTGTAGTGCATATACATAATTTTGTAATGCATTTACATAATTTTGTAATGCATATACATCTTTCTATAGCACTTTTGAAGAATACTGTAATGCATATGATCATTTCTAAGGCACATATGAAGTGTTTTATAGTGTATTTTATTTTATTATAGTGCATGTGCCAGTTTAAATAGTGCATATAAGGCTTTTTGTAAGACACATGAGAATTTATGTAGCACATCTGGTAAAAATTATAGTTTCCTAAATCTAACTTCCAAATTTGAATATTGCTAGCTTACAGGTTCCTTCTGGGTTAATGAAAAAGCTCTCAGATTGTAGATAGTGCACAACAAGAATAAAGACCCTCATAAATGCACCTAGCCTTTGCTAGCTTTGAATCAGGTAAGTGGACCTTAGCTCTTGTCAATATTAAGTGTGGCATTTCAAAGTTCCACACATAGCTTAATAGAAGTGTTTAATCTCATTGATCCAAAATAGAAGTAGGCCTATGTTCTTAACTCTTTTGAGTTGATTAGAATGCTCGACCTTCTAGAAAGATTGGTTATGATTGAATAAAGAAAGATTCCACACATAGCATAACTAGGAGCCCCTCTATCTCTAGCAGTATAAGGGTTGGTGATTAAACCTTTGTGTCTATTGTGTTTAGGGAGCCAAAATAGTAGGGATATTCTCTCACTCTCCTCGAGTGATCAGATTTCCAAACCTATTTGTGACTTTCATTTTCTACTTTTCACTAGGTAGGATTATCTAGCCATAGAAAGGCTACCTCCTGAGTTGCTTTAGCAAGGCTGGTGAGAAGGATTGCCTCCCAATCTTGTATTCCTAATTGAATGCAAGCCACTTATATTCAAAATATAGCCTTCCTCAAGTAGTCCCATAAGGGATTGCGCAAAACCTCCTTAACATTGGTAGAAAGCTCTCTATCATAAGAGAGGTAAATCTAAACTTGGTTAAACACTAAGACCCACTAGTCACCGACTTTAGATAACCTTTTTAGGAAGTCATTTTCTTCCACTTACTAGGTGCATATGGTTTTACATTTTTTTATTATCTTACTACTATTGTGCTTGGAAGTTCTTTAAACTTAATAACAAACACTAGTGTAGACCACAATCCTTTCAAAAAGAAGAACTTCAAACCAGTATCAAGAAACCAAGTCCAAGACAAAGACATTGCTGAACAACCCTGAAAGTAGTGCATATACTACATAAAATAGTGCTTTTGAACATCCCTATAACATTCTTGATCTTTATTATAACTCATATTCCGATTGAACAACAAATATGAGCCTTAAAACAATGCATTTTCCCAGCAGAATGATGCATCTAAATCATTACACAACACATGTAACAATTAGAATAGTGTGTATGAGCATTAAAATAGTGCATATGATCAATTAAACAATGCATCTGACTAAACATGTGACGCATCTAAGAAAAAACATAAAATAGAGGCCATCTGCATGCATAATAATTACAAACAAATGACCAATTTGGATACCCTTTTCCTTGCTAGTATTTCACAAAGTCAGAGAAATTTCATATCTGACCAAAAATATCTTTTTGAAACAAGCAGAGCTACAAAAACCATTATCAACTCAATAGTTATCATCGCTTCCTCTCATACATCAAGCCAGAAATGTTTGGAGACACACATCCATCCCTTACCTAATTTCACCAAAGTGAATCTCATCCTATCAACATTGGCAAATGCCTTGTTAAACCTAGCTTGTTACTATAGAAAAATTGTCAATGAAAACTCTTACATTTTAAAAATGCTTAGGAACTAAAGGAATCCAACTCACATTTCATGCCTCTTCATAAAAAAAGTACAACTACAAAATTGAAGTGATTGCCTATATGAGTGAGTGATAGAATAGATAGCAAAACCATCAAGCACACAAGACCTCTAAATCTCCTCAAGCCCACTATAGCAATAGATTGCTCACAGAATGCAGTTATTCACAAGTCACCCTTGTTCAATCAAAACTCAAAATCTGTAGCCACAATGGGTTCATCTAACATATTGGATGATAGAAGTATTGAAACTATGATTAAATATTTCCAACAAAATCCTAAGCTTGTTGACATCATGGACAAGATACTCAAGAAATATAAGGAATTTTATATACTAGCATTAGCAAAACAAGGTGTAAAATTACCATCTAACTTTGATGTGACTAACTTTAAATGAGACAAAGAGGAGTCACCCTTAGATGTTTTCACACAAAAACTACAAGACCTACAAATGGAAATGAAAAGAATGAAGACGGGAAGAACACAACTCACAGAATTTAGCCTCAAAAAGGTATGCCCTCTCCCCTTTGATAAGAACATTACCTTCATGTCTTTCCCACAAAATGTACAAATTCCAAAGTATGATAAATATTTTGGCACATCAAATTTACAAGACCACTGCAGACAATTATATACCGTAATTATGAAATTTTTCTGTGACATGATGTACCTGATGCGACTACTTCCTAGAAGCCTTGGTGGGCAAGCCATGGAGTGGTTATCAAAACCTTTGACCAACTATCTTCCATATTCATCTCCCAATATTCCTACAATATTGAAAGGGAAGTTACAATGATTGACTTATGCGACATGAAACAATTTTCTAGTGAGTCATTCAAAACTTTCTTACAATGATGGAGACACATGTTTGCTAAGTATCACAAAGATATACCTGACAAAGAGAAGACTGATATCTTCATTAATAGTCTCTCCAAACCAATGAATTACTGGCTCTAACTCCAAGGGCCCAAAGTTTTCAAAACTACCTTAGAAAATGTTGCTAAGGTGAGAGAGACCTTACTAAATAATGACATCATTAAACTATCAAAAGATGGTAAGGGCTTTTTGAACAACTCCACACAGACTCACAATTCCTTCAATCGGGCCACCAATTAACAAAAGTCATGGTGGAAAAACAAAAAAAAGAATATTTTTAATGATGGGATGGTCAAAGAAAACCATGTCAAACCACAAACCCAATCCCATCTAAACCAATCATATCCTATTGTCAACAACACTAACCCAAACACACCCCAACAAGACAATGTCTACCCATTCTTTCGACACAATGCAGAAACCCCGTTAATGACCAATCAACAAGTTGCTTACAATCAAGCTCCCCCTCCCCATAGATATCAATCCTCCAATATACCCAAGGTGTATACTCTTATTGGGGTGTCTTACGAGAGTGCCTTGCAAACCCTCTTGGTTGATGAGCTTATTATACTTTTTGAGGCCAAATCCTATGAACCCCAAGTCAAACTAAAATGGTGGAATGATAGGAACATTTTTGCCTACAATCAAAATAGGGGGCATTTAACAAAAAATTGGTTTTCCCTTAAGGGGGAAATCCAAAAATTAATCAATGATGGGGTCATCAAAGTAAACAACCTTAGCAATAATAAAGACCATACAACCTTCAAGAACCCCTTCATGAGTCATGAAAAGGGTGAATCATCCAAAGCCAATGATAACACACCCCCTCACACTAAGGTTAATTACGTCCATTATTATGACAACACCATTAACATGATTTTTCAGCTTTGATGACACTATAAATGTCATCATAGTTAAAGATAAAAACAAAAAATGATCCTCACACACCATTACCCAAGGCCAAGCCTCTAAATTTATCCTACCAAGACCTATGAAAAATCCCAATCATGCAGCTACAAGCTTCTCCTTGCTTGAGTACAACCTGCTCAACCAATTACTTAACACTTCAGCCCATATCTCCATTTTTAAACTATTATAGATTTCCCCAAAGCATAAATAAATAATCACTAAAGCCTTCACACTGAATGACCTGAATGTGAGTAGATCTCAGAACATGGTTGGTAACCTAGTTTCCCCTCATTGCATATCTTTTTTAGCCCAAGATGACATGTTAGTCATCCAGCCATAGAACTCTCCTTTGCATATTGAAGTCTTTATCCATAGAAACAAAGTTAAGCGAGCATTGGTTGATGGTGGAGCAAGCCTCAATATTTGCACACCCAATTTAGTAAAAGACCTAGGGTATATAGAAGATGTTGTTGACCCAAGAAATAAAATTACCATCAAAGCTTACGACAACGAGGAAAGATCCTCCAAATACATGGTTATTTTGCCAATCAAAGTAGGACTAGTTGTGAAAGAGACTATTTGTTAGGTCTTAGACCTATAATTAACTTATAATATCCTATTGGGAATGTTGTGGATTCATGACATGCAGGTTGTTCCTTCCACTTATCATCAATGTCTTAAATTTCCTTACATGGGTCAAGAGGTGACCATACCAGGGGATCAACACTTTGCCCAATATTGTAATTCCCTTGTCCCTCACAATAGGGAAGAAATTGGCACACCAATAGATGACATCAGCCAATCCACAACTACAGACACTTCATGCTCTACCGACTGAAACAATAACCACTCATCAATGTCAACTAAGGGTAAAGAGAAAGTGGGATGTCCAGGTCCTTTTATTCCTTCACCATCATCATCTAAAGACCCTAAATGGTCACACTACAAAGAAATGGATAGATTGATGAAAGAATTTTATAGAAAATGTAAATTGCATCGCAAAGGGGTGGGAAAGTGCTCTGTCTCCCTATTTGATCCCTCGCTTTCTCTAAGATCTCATAAAAACTGTCATCCACCAAGCCTTATCATGCACATTTTATCAAAGGAAGTAGCATACCTCCAAACTCAGTGGCAAAAATTAGTCAAGAAAACATTGAAATCTCCCCCCACCTACATAGAAAATATTTTGACCAAATGAAAAAGATGGGATACACGGGAGATGGTCCTTTAGGGAAAGGGACAGGCATTATTGAACCTTTAATGGCACAATTCAAGTCCAACAAGTCCAAAATGGGGGTAGGATATGATGAACAAGATAGGACACAAGCCTCTTCTGAAAGCTCATCCTAAGCATAGTGATTCCTCCTCTTCCACCCTAGCATGGGTGCCTAAACAAAAGGATGGTTATAGCTAGAAAACAATTGACATAATAAAAGTGAATCTATCCCTCTCAGGTTCATATCCCATGAAAGAACCATCTATAAACACCTCTAATAATGAAGATAGCGATGATTCCATTAAATGGGAATTTGAGTCATTGTCCAAGGAGTCTCTTCACGATAAAGAATGTGATGTAGTTCACATTTCCACACCTAACAGTTTGGCTACACAAGTAACAACCTCTAGTCTGAGACCCACTTCACCAAGAATCAAGATACAACAAAGTAGCTTAGAAGATGATGAACATGTTGAAGGGTTTCAATTTCAAACCCTATTCCCTGACTTATTTCTAGAAGAAGTAGAAGATGAGTACTACAAGTCTCTCACAAGCTTTACTTTTCCTGATACTCTAGAAGAATCTCATGTCATAGATCTAACTGATATAACATATGTGCCATCCAATCATGTCTTTAAACCTTGTCAAACCCTTTCCATATTATGAATCACTCCCCCTAGTCCATCCCAAACTCATTAATTGGGATACAACTAAGCCTCACTGCATCCCTAATTTTGACATTGACCATTAAGTCTTCATCTACCTCACCATGGTTGAACCATCTCATCGAAAAATAACAGAATAAAGGGATATAGTTGAGTCTGGTATCAATTACCTTAGTCACACTAGAATAGGTCAAACATTCCACAACCTCAATGATCACTACCAAGTTGTGGTTGACCTCTAGAAAAAAAATGGAAAAAAATAGAAGTGACACATCCCAAGGTGAAAACCCAATCATGGCACCCATGGATGGGGTGATTGATACTTTACCCAAATACTCTAAGGAAAGATCTTCCATCTTGATTGAACCAACTGAACCAGTCAACATTGGCATAGAGCAAGAACCAAGGGTAATTTATTTGGCATAGTCCTTAAGCACAAAGGAAAGATGGGCATTCACTCACTTCTTTAAAGAAAGATAGATAAAATTTGCATGGTCTTATGTAGACATGCCCAACTTAGACCTAAATTTAATCCTCCATCATCTCAACATTTCTTCGGAGTCTAAGCTAGTAAAAAAAAAGCTCAGAAAGATGCATCCCCATATAACTGTATTAGTCAAAGTAGAGTTAGAAAAGTTGATCAGCACCAATTTCATCTAAACTTTAGCTTATGTGTCACAGATATCCAACATTGTTCCCATATCAAAGAAGAATGGTAGCATATGCATCTACATTGATTTTTGAGATTTAAACAAAGCATGTCCCAAAGATGATTTCCCCCTTCCCAACATCGACACCATTGTCGATATAACAATAGGTCATTCCATGTTTTCACTCATGGATGGGTTTTCAAGGTATAATTAGATCTAGATAGCACCAAAAGATCAAGAGAAAACAACTTTTACTTGTGCATGGGACACATTTTGTTGGAATGTAATGCCCTTTGGGCTAAAGAACATTAGGGCTGCCTATCAATGCGCCATGACCACTATCTTTCATGATATGATGCATATCTTACAGAAGATTAGTGGATGAAATCCTTGCCAAATCCCATAGTAACAAAGAACATCTTCCCATACTAGCCAAGATATTCACTTACCTAGAAGCATTCAAAATTAGGCTCAATCCCAATAAATTCACTTTTGACATCAAATCAAGCAAGCTCCTAGGATACATTATCTTAGCCAAAGGGATAGAATTTGACCTTGAAAAGGTACAAACTATAATTAGTATGCCACCTCCAAAAAACCTGAGTTGGTTACGCTCTCTTCAAGGTAGGCTTCAATAAGTTTGTCAGTTCATTTCTCATTTGGTAGAAAAGTGTATACCTTTCACACACTTGCTACACAAGTATATAAATTTTAAGTGGGATTACTAGTGCCAGAAGGATTTTGACTTATTCAAAACCTACTTGATGAATCTACCCATGTTGGTACCTCCTATACCATAGAAACTTTTGTTACCATAAATCTTTGTAAAGGATAAATCAATTGGAGCCCTCCTGGCATAAGAAAATGACCAAGGAAAAGAACAAGCTATCTATTACATCAATTGTACCTTGGTCAATCATGAGCTTAGTTACTCTTTTATTGAAAAGGCTTGTCTAGCCATATTTTTTTCTTTCCAAAAGCTACATCACTACCTTCTACCACACAAAGTCAAGATCATATCCAAAATCAACCCCCTCAAATATCTTCTTAGAAAAACAACATTAACTAATCGATTGGCTAAATGGGTGATGATCCTAAGTAATTTCAATATTGAGTATGTTGATAGGAAGGCAATCAAAGGGTAGGCCATTACCAATCAATTGGAAGATATGCCTATAGAGAGTTCAAATCCTATCCTAGCAGATTTTCTAGATATGCACATTCTTCAGATAGAGCTAGTAATGCAAAAATTCTATTTTGATGGTTCCTACACACATCATGGATCAGGCACTGGTATCTTTTTCATCATGCCACCAGGTGTTACCATTCCTAAGTATTACAAACTACTTTTCCCCTATGCCAACAACATGGCCAAATATGAAGCTTTGGTCTTGGGTCTCAAGTTAGCTTTAGAGTGGAAACTAACAGCACCAGAGGTTTATGGATCCTCCCTATTGATCATCAATCAAGTCACCAACACTTACTAGACCAAAGATGAAAAGTTAATACCTTATAAACATATGGTTGACACAATCAAGGCATGTTTCATTCATATTACTTTTGAACAAATTCCTAGAGAGAAGAAAAGAGTAGTAGATGTTGTGGCCACCTTGGCCTCCTTACTCAAACTCCTGGAGCAACATGAGTGGTATGAGTTTGTAGTAGAAGAGGTGATTCAACCTGTGTTTGTTCAACTTGATTCCCTTATCATTTTCCATTTAGACACTACCAATTCCCTTTGGTATAACCCCATCATCATATATCTCTATGATAATACCATTCCATCTAACCTCTCACATAACAAAAAATGAAATTCCATTTGACAAACCTCATGTTACACCTTGGTGGTCTATACGTTGTATATGAAAGGTCTTGATGGTACTTTATTTAGATGTCTCAAAAAGGACCAGTCTAGAGTCACTCTATAGGAAGTCCATGCAGGGATTTGTGGGTCACACTCCAATGGGTTCACACTAGCAAAGAAGATTCTTAGGATGGGTTATTCTTGGCCAACCATGGAAAAGGATTCTATCAACTATGTCAAAACTTGAAAAACATGTCAAATCCATGGTAACCTTGTTCATGCACCAGCCCAAGAGCTCAAACCTTTGGTCACACCATGGCCTTTTTATCAATGGGGCTTTCATTTAATTGGAGCCATCCATCTACCATCCTCTAACAGACATAAATTGATTATCACCACCATAGAATAATTCACCAAGTGGGTTAAAGTGGTGCCACTTGCCAACTTTACTGGAAAACAAATCTCTTCCTTCATTCTAAACCATATCATTTGTCAATTTGGCATACCTCATGCCATCCTCATGGACAATGCCATGTACTTTTAAAATCAAATAATTTATGAATTATGTGAAAAGTTTCACATTATACACTACTCCTCATCAATTTATTATCCCCAAGGCAATGGCAAAGTAGAGGCCACCAAAAAAACCATTATCAACATCCTCAAAAGAATCATCAATGATATTGGTAGAGATTGGAACTTACAATTGAACCCCACCCTCTGGGCCTATAGGACGAGTGTTAGGACACCTACAGGCATGAAACCCTTCTCCTTGGTTTATGGTTGTGAAGTTATTCTCCCTTTAGAAGTTGAGATCCCATCCTTGAGAGTTACTCTGTGAGACATCCTATCAAATGAGGATTATAGGGTGGCCCATCTAGAGCAACTAGAATTGTTAGAACAACATCAGCGTGTAGCACATGAACATCTCAAAGTATTTCAAAATAGGTTATCAAGATATTATAACAAAAAAGTCAAACCCCATGTTTTCCAGATTGGTGACCTAGTGCCCCAAGAAAACCCTAAGAATCAAGTGGCTAGAGAAAAGAAAGGAAAGTGGGAAGCCAATTGGATTGGTCCTTACATTATCACAAAGTCCTTTGGCACTGGTACTTATAGACTTTCAAATTGTGACGACATAGACCTAGCAGAGCCCATCTATAGTATTCATCTCAAATAGTTTTATGTCTAGAACTTTGAGAAACACATCAAAAATACCAAAAAAATCAAAACTAACATTTTTTTAAAAGAAAGTGAGAATGCCACCTTTGGGTTGAAAAGGGGTGAGAGACAACACCTTTGAACTTCCCTAAACAACACAAGTTCTTCAACACTAAAAAACAATCAAGACAACCCTAAAGCAACCACCTCTAGATAAATTTTGCTTGCTTGAGGCTCATCTGGCATAGTCAAGTTAATTTTACACATTCCTAATTGAGGAACACTTGGGGGTCATAGTTTCACGGTTCTTTGGCATTAGATGTAGTTTATAGTAGCAAAGACAGCTAGTATGACAGCAACAAACGGGAGCATAACAAACTTAGCAAAATAGGGAGTCTGATTATGCATTGAGATACCATAGACATGAATTGTAGGAACATCAATGCACATATCAACTCTCTACCTTGACCAATGGTCACCAATGCTTATTTTAGCTTATGTTGTTCTCGTTCCCTCTTTAGGTGCCTCACATGGCGCTCATTACCCTCATATTCCAACAAATCTCACTCACATCCTCATTCCACTCTCACAAATTCTAAAATCATCTAAAATTAGCAAAAAATTCAAAAATTGCCTAAAAATATCAAAAATATTCAAAAATGATCTTAAAACATCAAAACAAATTCAAAAATTACCAAAAAATATCAAAAAAAAAAAAAAAAAGCCTAAAAGTATCAAAAAAATCCAAAAATTTTCAAAAATTCAAAAATCATCCAAAACTTATCAAAAAAATTCAAATATGATCTAAAATTATCAAAAAAAATCCAAAATTTTCTAAAATTATCAAAAAAAGTTAAAAAATCATATGCATTTGCCAAAAATGTTCAAAAAGGGGTCCTAATTGCCAAAGATAGCCGTAAAAGCTTGAAAAATTAACAACACACAAAATTCCTATCAAACCCTACCTCACTTGAGCTCAATTAGGCTATACAATAGGACATAAAATATTTGAACCCAATGTGCCTTGCTGATTTTTAAGAAGCAGCATGGTAATGTCTTGAAACATTTTGCTAGACTTTGGAAAATCTAGCACAAGAGGTACCCTTGTTCCCTTCCTCCTATTATGAGCTGTTGGAAATCTGATTGAAAAGCTCATTGTTGTTGAAGATCAAAGAGGGAGATTATTGTAAAAGAATATTTTCAATCATTTTTTTGTCATTGATGTCAAACCTGCTATTTGTAGGGATGATATTTGCTTATAATATCCAAGTACTATCACTTAGTTGATTGATGAAGAGGATTTGATCAACAAGATGTAACAAGAGCACCTAAGGGAAATGTTGAATAATGATGTTGTAATAAAGTGCAAGGATTAGTTAAGACAATGGTTAAGTAATGTATTGATGACATACTCAAAGATATAGAGTTGGTCACACTTAGAAACATTGGAGGAAGAAGATGTAACAAGGTTAACTACAAAGCTTAAACTAAGATCTTCAGTTGGTGTCAAGAAAGTTAGTTGAAGTCCAGAAAATTCTCAATAGAAGATGAGTAATAGAAAGTTCTAGTGTGTGTCGAGTGATCTTCATGTGCCGAGTGAAGATCAAATGTCAAGCATCAGAAAATGTTTAGTTGGTGCCAAGTGATCTTCAGGTGTTGAGAATTAGGAAAAATACAATTGATGCCGAGTAATACAATATGTGTCAAGCACCAATATTTCAATAGTGTCGAGTAACACACTATGTGGTGAGCACTAGTATTTCAATAGTGCTGAGCTGCTGCATTATTTCAAAAGATGTAGATTCACCAAATCTAAGCTGACATATTGGTTACATTGAATTTTTTGAATGAGTTGGAAGATAAGGATGATGAGTTGTTGGCACAAAATCCTATGTAAACCATTTTTGGGTGAATTCTAAAGGATTATTCAAGAAATTTCTAGAGGAGAAAAAATATGGGTTAGATGTAATGAATCCTACCTAATCCATGCAAATTGAAATTGAAAAATGGAAGAATCAAGCGGGAAAAGGTACTCCAAGACTTCTATTTAAGAAGTCATAGACCAAGAAGCAAAACGCTACTGATACTGTTACCATTGAAGTGCCAAATCTGTAAAGTGGTTAGAAGGGTGTCAAGAAGGAGACATCTAGGAGAAGGAAGAGGAGAGAGGTTTTTCTTCTATGAGTGGTCATGAAGAGATGATTGCACTAGTACATTGAGTATGAAGACTCAAGGAGACAAAGCTTGAAAGGAGGGCAAGCTGTTAAGAGTTGCAGAGATTGAAGACCAGGCAAGGGTATGAGCTAAGAAGTGATCTAAGATCTGCAAGATAAGTTGTATGTTGTAGTCAGGTCAAGATTTTCTAATACTCTCTAGCAATTTTATTAGATCTAAAAATCCTATGGACTTAGGTTGGCCTAACATCCATTTGTAAATCCTTTAATAGGGTGACATTCCAAGTGAATGTTCTAAAGTCCTTTAACCAGGCCCACTCCTAACAGGGTGGTTAAATCCTCTAACAAGGTCACATTTGACAGTGTGGTGTAAGCTTTTAATAGGGTAGGCCTTTCACGAGGCATCACTTTAGAAGGGTGAAAATTGAGTAGCATGTTACTAGTAGTTTTTTCCAAATTGGGTTTCCACATAAATCACTGTCATGTGTTGATTTCTCATGTGTTATACTTGCATGTTGATTTATAGTAACTTGTTGATTAGATAAATTAAAGCTTGGATGAATGAATGGTTGAATGGGTTCACTACACTTATTGAAAAGTTTGAAGAGGAAATTTGGACCTTGAATAACTGATTCACCCACCCTCTTAGTTATTCTAAAGCAATTCTAACAATTGGTATCAGAGTCATCTGCTGATTTAGTTTCAAGGTACTAGAAGTAGAAAGATCAAGATGTCCAAGAGAGAAGTTTTCAAGCTCAACATAGATAACTTTGTTGCATGGTAGAGTTTGATGAAATTGCACCTTAGATCAATAGGTGACTATGCACAAACTTCAATTGGAACAAAACATGTAACTCCAGCAGGACCTCGCACAATAAATGATTTGAACAAAAAGGAGCATAACAAAGAAATGTTGGAGATTGCTTCTGCACTTAACTATGTAGAATATGATTACATCAAAGACTATGACACTGCATTCAAAATGTGGAAAACCTTATCAAAAATCTATGGAGGAGATCAAAATGTCTAGAAAGCAAAGAGAGAAAGCCTAAGAGGAAAGTTTGATGACATGAAGATGGAGGAAGGTGAAAATGCTACTCAGTACGTTGCAAGAATGAAAGAAGTGGTGAGTGCAATAAGAATTCTAGGTGGACAATTGGAAGAAGAAACAACTATCAACAAATACTTAAAAACTATGCTTCCTATTTATGCTATTAGAGTTTCAGCCATCCAAGAGTTGAGGTGTGTACAAGGGAACACACTAACCTTTGAAGGAATAGTGGGAAGACTTACTACATTTGATCTATCCAATTTTGACAACTACAAAATTGAGAACCTTGAATCTACTTTCAAGACCAAGATGAAGATAAAAGATACTTAGAAGGACACATCAAGAAAGAAAAGAAGAAAAGGAAAACATGCATCTAGTGATAGCAGCACATATGAGGAAGATGTTGAATAGTTAGAAGTAATACTGGCTAGGAGATTCCATAGAGGTAAAGGAAAATTCAAAGGTAAGCTTCTTATCATATGTTTCAATTGTAATGAAATAGGTCATATAGCTACAAGATGTCCATAGAAGAAGAACTATAAAGAAGGAAACAACTACAAGAATAAAAGAGAAGATGATAGCAAAGATTACAAAGAGAAAGGCAAAAGATGCTACATTTTTGAAGAAGACTCTGATGAGAATGATGATGAAGTAGTCTATGTAGCCATGAAGGATGAATCAGAAAAAGATGAAGATGAAGCAATAACAGTTACCTGCGTGAATAAGAATGACAAGTGGATCATAGATAGTGGATGCTCACATCACATGATAGGAAAAGGCTCTATAAAACTTACAGAGAAAATTTCATGTGATAATGCATACTATGTTGAAGGATTAAACTATGACTTGTTGAGTGTATCACAGTTAGGCAATGTAGGTTGCAAAGTTGAATTTGGAAATAAAACTGCCAAGATCTATGACACTGATGGAAATTTGATAGGAAAATGTGAACAAACTAGGAGTAATCTATTTTACTTAGATATAGAAGATGCAACATGTCTTGTTGTTGGACTTGATGATGTGTGGTTGTGGAATAAAAGGCTGTGTCATGTTAACTTTGATAATCTGATTAGCATCAGCAAGAAAAATAAAGTCAGAGGGTTGCCCAAGTTGAAGAAACCTGAAAACACAATGTGCAAACAATGTCAACTAGGGAAGATGACTAAGTCTAGTTTCAAAAGAAAAACATACACTTCCAAAGAAGTACTAGAGTTAGTTCATGCAAACTTATGTGGCCCAATAGAAGTGCAAAGCTATCTAGGAGACAGATACATTATGTTATGTGTAGATGATTATTCCAAGATGATGATAGCTATGTTCCTAAAAAAAAAATCAAATGCATTCCAAATGTTTAAGTGGTATTTGGCTAGAGTTGAGAAGGAAACATGAAAGAACCTAAAATGCCTAAGGTCAGATATAGAGGAGGTGAGTTCACATCAAGAGAATTTGAAATATTCTACAATGACAAAGGTATCAAAAGAAAAACATTAGCACCAAGAACTCTGCCACAGAATGGTACTACTAAAAGGAGGAATAGGTCAGTGATTGACTATGCTAGAACCTTGATATGGAGAAAAATGTTGCACTAAAGTACTGGAGAGAAGCTATAAGTATTGTAGTCTACACACTAAATAGAGTTCAAGTCAAGAAAGGCACAAATGCAACACCTTTTGAATTATGGTATGGTCATCCACCTAATGTTAAATATTTGAAAGTATTTGATAGTAAATACTATATTCTAAAAGATATAAGAAATGGCAAGTTTGATGCAAAAAGTGATGAAGGCATATTCTTTGGATACTCCACTAGAGGTAAGGCTTACAAGTGTTTGAATGTTAACACTAACAAAGTTGTGCAGAGTGCAAATGTAAATTTTGATGAGCATGTAGAAGTCCAAATTGATGAGTCAAAGCAAACAAAAGATTATAGATCATTTGTATACTTCTATGAAGGAATGACAATTGAAGACAATTTTGCAAATCAAGTTGGGAATCAACAACAAACTTCAATATCTATCAAGTCTCAACCAGTGAATGCCAAGCTAAAAAATGCAGAAAATGTACATTCTAATTCAAAAAATAGTATGCAAGAAAGGAATGATGAAATGCCAGATGAAAAAGAATGAAATGACTCTGAAGTTGAAGGACCAAACATGGAAAGAAGGACTGAACCCAGATTAGCCAAGTATGTAAGAAGACATCGCCCTACAGATCAAATTATTGGTGATAAGGATGCAAGGCCAATGACAAGGAATAGGCTCAAGAATGAATCATGTCTACTAAGCAAGGTTGAACTCAAAATAGTAAAAAATGCACTACAAGATGATGACTGGTATAAATCCATGAAAGAAGAGATAGATTAGATTGTGAAAAATAATGCATGGTCTCTAGTTCCTAGACCAGCTAATAAGAATGTGATTGGCACAAAATGGGTGTTTAGAAACAAACTTGATGAGAATGGTGAGATAACAAGAAACAAAGCTAGATTAGTTTGCAAAGGCTATGCACAAGAAGAAGGACTAGATTATGGAGAGAAATTTTCCCATGTTGCAAGAATGGAAGGAGTAAGAACATTACTTGCATATGTTGCATATAAAGATTTCAAAGTGTACCAGATGGATGTGAAGTCTACTTTTTTTAATGGTATACTAGAAGAGGAAGTCTACATAGAAAAACTAGAGGGATTTGTTGATGAAAAGAACAATGACATGGTTTGCAATCTACACAAAGCACTTTATGGATTAAAGCAAGCACCTAGAGCATGGTATGAGAGGTTGCACAGATATCTTGTGAAAATAGGATTTGAGAGAATGGATAACAAAAACAACTTGTACATCAAAGTTGAAGAAGGTAAAGACATTTTGATATTAGAAATCTTTGTTGTTGATATAATATTTGGAGGAAAAGATGTTTAATGCAAAGATTTTGCTAATCAAATGAAGCATGAATTTGAAATGTCAATGTTTGGAGAAATCAAATTCTTTGTTGGATTACAAGTACATCATTTGAAGCATGGCATATTTGTAACCCAATCCAAATACATCAAGGAATTACTCAAAACATTTTGAGTAGAAGACTCAGAACTAGTCAACACACCAATGGCAATAGGCCATAAGCTATCCAAGAATGATGAGTTTACTAAAGTAAATTAGACATTGTATAGGTCAATGATTGGAAAGCTACAATATGTTGTACATAGTAGACTAGAAATTACATTAGCTATTGGAATAGTAGCAAGATTTTCTACAAATCTAAGAGAAAATCACTTAATGGCAGTGAAGAGAATACTAAGATACCTAAAAGGAATAGGTGACTTTGGTTTATACTACAAGAGGAATGAGAAGTTTGAACTGAAAGCCTACACTGATGCAGATTGGGGAGGTAACATTGATCATAGAAAAAGAACCAGTGGAGGAGCATTTTTCTTAGGAAAAAGGTTGATTACATGGACCAACAAAAAGCAAAGCTGCACCTCACAATCCACTATTGAAGCTGAATACGTGGTAGCTGCTATAAACTACACCAATATTGTATGAATCAAACATTTTCTACAAGGTATGAAGGAAGAAGTAAATGAGCATATGACACCTTATTGTTATAATACAAGTGTCATCAATATATCAAAGAATCCAGTAATGTATGCTAAAACTAAGCATATTGCAATCAAGTATCACTATGTAAGAGAGATGGTAGAAGACAAACAAGTGAAAATGGAATATGTTAGCTCAAAGGAATAGATTGTTGATATCTTTACAAAAGAACTACATGAAGATGCTTTTGAGTATCTTAGAGGTAAGTTAGGGGTGATACCCCTAACCAAGGCTACCTAAACCAAAAAGCAAGTATGCCCTGCATCAAATAAGCTGAATGTTGAAGATTTTATATATTGATGCAGATGATGTTTACTTTTGGATCCATGCCTAAAGTAGTAGAAGAGCTGAAATTCCAAATCGGTCACAAGCAAGGTGACAGAGGGAGAAATTGAATGAACCTATAAAAGCTACATCTACATATTAAGATGTTAATATTTCTTTGGCATTGTTATCAAATAGGGAGAAGTAAACAACTAATCAACAATTGTTGAAGATAAAGATAGAGGGAGATTTCAGAGGTTGATCAGAATAGCAAAAGATGAGCAATATAGAGGGAGAAAGACAAAGAACAAGGATACAAAAACAAAGAGGGAGAAGTTAAAATGAAGCAATCAAAATAGTAGAAGGAGATGTGATGTTACAATTTACTTTTTGGCATTTGACTTATTGTTCTAACCTAGTAAGCTTTTGGTTGAATAGTTTAGTCTGATGGTTGATTAGTTTGGTTTTTCATCAATGCCAAAGAGGGAGATTGTTGGAAATCTGATTGAAAAGCTTATTGTTGTTGAAGTTCAAATATGGACATTGTCGTAAAAGAATGTTTTCAATCATTTTTTTTTCATTGATGTCAAACCTACTATTTGTAGGGATGATATTTTCTTATAAGATCCAAGTACTATCACTTAGTTGATTGATGAAGAGGATTTGATCAACAAGATGTAACAAGAGCACATAAGGGAAAGGTTGAGTAATGATTTTGTAATGAAGTACACGGATTAGTTCGGGCAATGGTTAAGTAATGTATTGATGACATACTCAAAGATATAGAGGTTGGTTGCACTTAGAAACATTGGAGGAAGAAGATGTAACAAGGTTGACTGCAAACCTTAAACTAAGATCTTCAGTTGGTGCCGAGCAACTTAGTTGAAGCCCAGTAAATTCTCAATAGAAGACAAGTACCAAAAAATTCTAGTGTGTGCTGAGTGATCTTCATGTGTTGAGTGAAGATTAGGTGTCGAGTATCAAAAAAATTTCAGTTGGTGCCAAGTTATCTTTAGGTGCCAAGCATTAGGAATAACATAGTTGATGTCTAGTAACACAGTATGTGTCAGGCACAAGTATTTCAATAGTGTTGAGTAACACAGTATGTGTTGGGCACCAGTATTTCAATAGTGCTGAGCTGCTACATTATTTCAAAAGATGAAGACTCACCAAATCTTAGCCAACATATTGGTTACATTAAATTTTGTGAACGATTTCGAAGATAAGGATGATGAGTTGTTGGCATAGAATCTTATGTAAACTATTTTTGGATGAATTCTAAAGGATTATTCAAGAAGTTTCTAGAGGAAAAATATTAGTTAGATGTAATGAATCCTAACTAATCCATGCAAATTGAAATAAAAAAATGGAAGAATCGAGCAGGAAAAGGTACTCCAAGACTTCTATTTAAGAAGTCATAGACTAAGAAGCAAAAAGCTATTGATACTATTTCTACTGAAGTGCTAAATTTTTTAAGTGGTTAGAAGGGTGTCAAGAAGGAGACATCTAGGAGAAGGAAGAGTAGAGAGGCTCTACTTCTACAAGTGGTCATGAAGAGATGATTACACTGGTACATTGAGTATGAAGACTCAAGGAGACAAAGCTTGAAAGGAGGGCAATCTGTTAAGAGTTGTAGAGATTGAAGGCTAGGCAAGGGTATGAGCTAAGAAGTGATATGAGATCTGCAAGATAAGTTGTATGTTGTAGTTAGGTCAAGATTTTCTAATACTCTCTAGCAATTGTATTAGATCTAAAAATCCTATGGACTTAGGTTGACCTAACAACCATTTGTAAATCCTTTAATAAGGTGACATTCCAAGTGAATGTTCTAAAGTCATTTAACTAGGCCCACTTCTAATAGGCTAGTTAAATCGTCTAACAAGGTCACATTTGAGCATGTTTTGTAAGCTTTTAGTAGGGTAGGCCTTTCACAAGGCATCACTTCAGAAGGGTGAAAATTGAGTAGCATGTTACTGGTGGTTTTTTCCAAATTTAGTTTCCACGTAAATCACTATGTCATGTGTTGATTTCTCATGTGTTATACTTTCATGTTGATTTACAGTAACTTGCTAATTAGATAAGTTAAAGCTTGGATGAATGAATGGTTGAATGGGTTCACTACACTTAGTGAAAATTTTGAATAGGATATTTGGACCTTGAATAACTGATTCACTCGCCCTCTCAATTATTCTAAAAAAATTATAACACGAGCAACAATTCCCAATAGATCTTTAGTCTTATTTATGTTGTAGTGGCCATGATTAGTCTAGCCCCCTTCAACCAATATATCAATGCTATCCCAAAAGCTCAGATATTTTTCAGACTCTTTCATTCTCATCCAATTGGGGGCACAGAATAAGTAAGCGTAAGTGTGAGAGGTTGGCTCCCCCTCAAAGCGCCTTTTTTAGATCTCTCAAGTGCCTTTCTAGGCCCAAAGCACCTTTCTCAAGCCACTCAAATGCCTTTTATGCCCAAAACCTTTTTCAGGCCCCTCAAATGTCTTTTTAGACCCAAACACCTTTTTTAGGCTTATCAAGTACCTTTTTCAAGGCCCAAATGCATTTTCAAGGCCCAAACACCTTTTTTAAGCCTCTCAAGTGCCTTTTTCAAGGCCCAAGTTTCCTTTTTAGGACCCCTCAAGTGCCTTTTTTGGGCCCACACACTTTTCAAGGCCCCTCCAATGCCTTTTTAGGCCCAAAGTGCCTATTTCAAGGCCCCAATGTCCTTTTTGGACCCCTCCAGCACCTTTTTGGGTCAAAAAAAAATTTCTTAAGGCCTTACTTCACTTTCTTGAGGCTCGAGTGTCATTTTTGGGACCCCAAACACCTTTTTATAGGCCTTGAGAATATTCATCTCAACACATACCTAGAGGAATATCCCAACACTGACCTTATTATTGTTTGTAATGACTATTAATTTATATAGAATTATGCCTTCCACATTGTGGCTCCCCATATATTACATAGATTTGTATTCCTCCTCCATTACGAGCCCACACAGATGTTCTTGCCTACCAGTAAAAGTTTTCCTTCCTTTACAGATCGTATTATTCCCACTTTTATAGGGATTAAAACCTTTCTAACATTTGTCACAGAACACCAAAACATTCAAAAATCTATCAAAAATTCCAAAAACTTTCACATATTCCTCAAAATGCTAAAACATCTAAATATATTCCACAAAATACCGAAAATGAAACATGACAATGCATTACAATCAACATCTATTATCCCTTTGATTGCCACACCAACAAGCACAAACTTTTTATTCTCCTATGACAAAAATGACAACAAAAAATTCAAGCAATGTCTAGCAAATTATTTATTCTGGACTCCCCAAGGGAGGTGGCAGGACAGGGTTTCCAATCAATAGTGTCTCTTCTAGCCTAGCTCTAGAGGACGAAGCCCCTAGTGTCAATCCTCTACATACCCACACCATATCCATGGGAATTGGAAAAATCCTACCACATAATTGTACATTCAACAGCTATGTAAATTCCCTATCTATGAACTATGTCTCTCACCTCTCCTCATTCAGGAATGCCTAGTAATAATGCCCCATCCAATAAGTGGCTTCTTGGTGTACCTTTTTTATCTGTTGCATTTCCATGAACACATTCTCCACCAACTTGTTCACTCCTAGTGTACTGATCGCTTGCTGGGCCACATCCCACTCCTATTGCATTTGATCAGTCACCATTCACCATCACTCCACATCTACTTTTGCCTCACCAAAATGCTACTACAATCGCCTCACCTTCCCCTCACTTAATGTTAACTGCTCATGAAACTTCAATGCCAAGGAGTTTGCTCTTACAATTTCCTCCCTAAATGACTCCAACTATGACTATATTAACACCAATTCATTCTGTGTGCTCTCTAAACCCATTTGCACCATCTTCAACAATTCTTGCAATGCTGAGACTGTAACTGCTCTACTTGCATTCCCACATCACTTCCCTTTGCTCATACGTGTTCCATGGATAGTTCCATTTCTAGTGAGTACGTCCATGCTTGCTCTACCTCCACCATCACTTGCAAACATCTCACCTCTGTTTGTGCCCCATCTTATCATGCCTTCTTGATTTATCCTAGCAAAAACATCACCTCCTTTTCTCTATTCTCTACTCGGACTCTCTTTGTGGCTAATAGTTTATGTAATTCCTCCATGTCTTGTGATGATTGATCTTGTAGACACCTAAAATTGTCCAAATACCTATTTCTTAGCCAATTAAATAGATATTTATTATTTATTTAATTACCCTACCTTTAATTAAATAAATTTTACATTTATTTAATTATGTTCACCTATTCTTGATTTAAATAAACTAAGGTTTATGTAAATCCTAACCCATTCACTTTAATTAAGTAAAGTACTTCGTTTAGTTAATTAACCCCTTCTAATCCCACTTTGAATTAAATATTGCATTTAATCATTTTGAGCACATGGCTCCTACCTTTAACCCTCACCTAACCTCACTACTCCAACCTAACCCATCCTTCTAACCTAGGTCAATCCAATTATCCACTAATTAATCCTAGTTTCTCATCTAATCACATCCTTAATCATTTGCACAATCCAAATCAAAGGATTAGCAAACCCTAGTCACATGTGACATGTGACTCGTACACACTTACACATTTGTTCCCCCTTCACATGTGAACCAAATGTGTCTCACACATGTGTGAGGAAACATGATCTTCCACACCTCTTACACATGTCATTGGCCCATCACTTTCAAAGGTGTCTCACACATGTGTGAGAAACCAACCCTCTTACACCTGTCATAGACATGTCACATCAAAGGTTGCTCACACATGTGTGAGCATCTTTCCCCCTTTGAATGGTCAAAAAACCTAATCCACATGGAGTCTACTTGGCCTCCACCTCATGGACACCTCATTGATCCTGAGCGATCTTAGCCCTTCATCTTGCACTGAATCTTAGCCGTCCATTGCATCTCTCTTCCCATAAAAGGAGAACCCTCTCCTCATTTCCATAATCTACTATCTACCTCATTGTTATGCTGCAAAAATAGTGAGAAACCACATCCCATAATGTGAAATCATCAATCACTTGGTGATTTCATGAGGTTTGCATTAGTAGTGTTGGTGTTTTTAAAAGGACTAAAACTACTAAGCAACAAAATGCTTAATACCAAGATGATAATACTCATACAATCTAAAGGTCAGCCAACTCTTGTTAACAATTGCATGTGTAAAGCATTTGGACCCAACTTCAACAAAACCAAAGGTGGTTTTCTACTCTTTTGGCTTTGCAAAACCAAGGTGGGTATATCCAGGGATGATTTAAGACTGGGAAAACTGTATGAGGATTATTTTTAGTTTCATTCTGATTCTCATCTCAAAATCCTCAACTACATACATAATTCTTAATAACTTGTTAAACACATCCCATATAATAGATATGGCCAAAATTTCTTCTATAGATCTGTAGATGCTCTTAACAATAGTGGCTAACTAAAGTTGAAACATTCCATGCAGACAAGTACTGGCCAGCTTTGAAGATCTACAGGAAATTTTGCATTTTTGACAACCATTTGTGACATACTTCTCCTTCAGTTGAATCAATTTAATCAGTGCCTAATCCATTGGGGTTTAGAGTCGGTAGCAAATTCTTAGATCTAACTTGTTGCCTTACAACAAATTCTATCAGCAATTCTTATTAGAATTTATCATTGAAAACCCTTTCCACTGCTAAAGAAACCTTATCACATTCATCAAATATTTTATTTAATCCATTGAATTAATAGCAATGATAAATAGATATACAACCTAACTAGATTGCATTCAATTGCACAAGCCTTTACTTATACAATATTAAGATAACCAAGTAATTGGAAGGAGACAAGATTCAGAAAGAACTGATATGGGGACAGTTCACAATTTGTATTCATTTTCTTTAAAAATTATATATCATTTACAATAGACTTAGAATGACCTTTAGAAAGAAACACAACTCATTCTATATTCATGTATTCTCAGAGAATTGACAGAGAAAATACATCATAAACTTGCTTTCAAAAATTTGGACCAAAGACAGACTAAGCATATCAGTTAGAAAATTAGAATTCGGACCATTCTTTAGCCTTGGAATCTCACTTAAATAGTGTGAGATGCAACAAGCTTCAGGCTAAAATAAAGTGACAGGTGTCTTCTAAAAGATACTGACATACATCTGTCATAAAAGACAAAAGCAAATAACAGAAAGGCTATTACAT
The DNA here is from genome assembly GCA_028749045.1 of Cupressus sempervirens. Classification (NCBI taxonomy): domain Eukaryota; kingdom Viridiplantae; phylum Streptophyta; class Pinopsida; order Cupressales; family Cupressaceae; genus Cupressus; species Cupressus sempervirens. The sequence continues at coordinate 134,064,781 of CM053784.1, read as the reverse complement.
CGAACATTCCTTGGTGGGTCCCTTTCTATTATACTTCTCAATTATTGAGACAAGAAAATATGATTTGATTCTTCATTTATTCTTCATCCTCGAAGTAAGTGGCCATGATTTTAAAAAGTGATGTATCATCTTCACTACCTACAAACTTACTTTAATCTGGGGATTTTCCATGTCTTCATTACTAACTATTAGGGTAACTTTTACTTTTGTATCTTCCTCCTCATCATCTGACATTTGTACTAAGAACTGATTTTTCCATTCATTATAAGCAACATCATCTGGCCAATCAAAATTTAGAGCCTCTCTTTGTGTAATCACTAAAGAATTTTCAAATTCCTCTAAATCATCAAACTCTTTTCTCTTGGCATTATAAAATAATTGTATCTTTACTAACTCTTTGTTTGTCCTTGCCCAGAACCAGTGGCCAGTTTCACTCATGATGTTCTTGATCCTTTCATAAAATATTTCATCCAACTCTTTCTTCCACTTTTCCTTTTCCTTTATTATATCAATAGATTCTAAAGCACAAGGAAATAAAATGAATTTTTCAGCAATATACTGGGAAAAACAATGTGTTAATCTTTTCTGCAAAGAATCCCTTTTATAATCAAAATCTTCTAGTTTATTTAACAAGTCAAAAAATTTCTCTACTTGATGATAAGGCATTTGGATGGTAGATATACACATAATTGTGATATCATTATTCCTCTCCCTCCACTTCTGTACAAGGGGAATCAATTTATCCTTATCTCTATTCAACTCATCCATGAGGGTTGCAATTCTTGTCAACTGATCAAAGAATGTTGACCATTGTGTTTTATCCCTTAAATACATCACACCCTACTTAAATTTTCCTTCATATTGATTTTTTAATTCTACTTGCAAATCATGTAATTTGTTTTTTTCTTCTTCAAAGTCCTCTGCAATATAGAATTGGAGCCTTTCAAGGGTGTCTGGTATTTCAAGAATAGGGGTTTCTCTAACAAATGACTGTGGAGGGTATGCAATTCTAGGTGCACTGGATTCTCCCACCTTTCTCTTCCCAAGTATCTTCTCCATTTGAGACACTTTTTTTTCCAGTGACTGTATCTGTATACCCCTTTCCTCATATGCTTTTAAAACTTCTTCAAACCTAGCATTGAGTTGGGTAAATCTATCCTCTTCCTGGCCAGATACAACACCACCAAATTTCAGCACTTCTAAGGCCATTCCCATTATTTGCTTACTACTTACTTCACCAACCCTGTATATTGTCAATGTACCAGTATGCTTTGCAGTGGGAAACTCATGCATCCTGGTATTTTCCCTCTTTTCCATGGACCATATAACAAGGGCTTGGTGGTCATCACTAAATTTGACTCCTCTATGAGCCTGTAATATTTCTTTAGCAATTGTTAGTTGAACATCTTTTTGCTTCCTTATTGAATCAAAAACAATAGCATTTGCTATATCCCATTCTAGAAGAAGGAGGACTCTTGACTATCTGACTATTTTCCTCCCAGCTTTAGGAGTAAACTAGGCAAAATCATTCAAAAATTTTGACTTCACCTCTCCCTTAATAACTGAGTCAGGTTTATCTGGTTGCTCAGCCTTGATTTTCTCATAGGCTTTCTCAAAAATTTTCATATTTAATCTCCACAAAAACTGAGCAAAAGCCCTAGATCTTACAAAATTTTCATCATTAATAAATCTTTCAGAAGCCTGTGCAAATATTGGGTCAATTTCCTTACCTTGGTAATCAGCAATGGTTAGGTCCAAGGAAGGTGTAGGAGGTTATTGTGGCTCTCCAACATCTAGGTCTATAGAAGTGACAATCACATCCCCTTCTCCACCCATTTGTCTAAGTTGTTCCCTTAGAGATGCTTCATCATCTATATGGATTGGGGATTGGCTTGGGGAGTATTGTTCCTTTTGAGAAGAAGAAGACCCCTGCTCTAATTTTTCCTTTTTGGAGAGTGGGCTACAAATGGGCTTCTTGACCTTGGCTTCTAATGAGAGGGTGCTTGTTGCACATTTTGAATCATGACATAACCTGCCCTCTTTTGCAATGTATATTGGCCAGGAGCTACCACATTTCTACTGCTTATTCTTCTTTGTACTTTTGCAGCCTTGTCTGGATGTGTCTCAACATACATAGCTTTCTTTTCATTCATGGTTTGAATTATTATGGAAAAATTATTCATTAATGCTTGTATTTTAGCTCCCCAATATTTCTTATCTTTCAATGGGTCATACTAGGGGTCAAAAGCATTAATAAATTCCAGGGTCTTACTGAAAACTATCCATTTCTCTTTTCTCAATTCTTGTTCCTGCAATGTGAAGATATTTCTAATTATATCTTCTGGATAGTAAAGTTGATGTACCATATGGGAAGCTCTTACCCTTTGTTTTAAAAGGTCATAGAATCCTTCAAGGTCAATGAATCTGGTGTGAGACTCTGCCATGTTATATCTATCCAAAAACAAATTCAGGTGCTTCCGCCCTTTTCTGACAAAGACAAAATTATGCACTACTATAACAATTGGAAAGAAAGTTCCCTTCTTAATCAATTCCCTCTCATCTATAGTGCCTATCTACTATAAGAGCTCAGCAATCCCAATCTTCAAGGGCACATGAAAAGGCAACACATGTGGCTTTCCTACAAAACCATATACCCTTATCACAGTTGAAACATTATAAGGGATTATATCCCCCCAATTATTACTAACCAATAGTCCTTGTGCATGATCTCTAGGTCTAACCAATTCCAACAATGCTTGTGGAATTTTGGGGTTGTCCCCTCTCAAAAGCAATCTCAACCTAGATGCGAAAAATTTGTCAAACCTTAGATAACTAGCATCTGTGGCTTCTGAAGCCATATCCACACTCCATAACTGCACTGGATTCCTTTCTCCATCCTTGGTTGTTTCCAACTCCATACCCTTGGAGAAGAAAGTGTATCCCTTGTATAAGTATACATGCATCAGCAATGAATACCAACAGAATGGTTTGTTTACTTTTCCCCTTGCTATTCCAACCAAACCATTGTGAATCTCTTTTGATAGAAAAGTGGCAAAATCCAGAATGGTACTCATTCCAAATTGAAGGGTTTGAGCCATTATAAGGACAATAGAACCTGGAATTTGATCACCTTCATCTATCCCAAAAATCTTGCAAAGAGAAAAATACAGTGCTTGAGCTCTCAAGTTGAAATGTCTTCTCAACAATGGCTCTGGGGTACTGGCTGTAATCATAGGAAAATTACCAACCTTGGCAACATGCTCCTGTAGTGGCCTTGTTCTTAAGTGAATTCATTGTGCATCATATTTGTCTTGTAAATCATCCATATCAATGATTTCATGAACAATGTGGTTAGGGTTAAGGTTGAAAACCTCACTGAACAGCTCAGGGCAAACCCTAAAAAGATTGACTCCAGAATGATTTTTTACCCATCTCGTAATAGGATCATATTTCTTTGCCAGGTCCATCAATAAATCACTATCAAAGAAAATAGTGGGGACTGTTAATTTACCAATATCAAACTCCCAAACATTGCTCATAGGAGTGTCTAGTTTTCACTCTGAAAACCATTTCTTAAATAACTCTAGACCTCCCATGGAAACCTGGGCATCTCTTACCCAATTAGCTTTGTTGTAAAAACCTTTTGCTACAACTATTTTGGGATGTTTTGGGATGACTTCCCTCCCCTTAGTTATTTCATGCAGCACTGATAAGGGGAATTGTTCAAGAAAGTCATCATGCACAGAATGTTTCAAATAATCTATTTTCCTAGTAAACTCTTTTCGAGGAGGCATTTTAAATGAACCCTAGAAATTTCATAACAGTAGATACTTTAAATTTACTTAGAAAACCACAGAGTATTTACCCACCAAAATTCTCACTTTTGCACTATGTGATAACTTCTGCAATTTTACTGTATTGTTAACCAAGAATTTTTGTGCCCTAGCTCTGAGAACTTTGTATGCCCTGATATTCTCTCTGTGCTTTAGTGGTTCATTAATGGTAAAATTGTGGGCTCTTACCATACAATAAAATCACACACATAAGGTCTGAATCATATTTACTCTCAGTAACTATTACCCACAATTTGCATCCAAGTTTGAATCCCATTCATAGATTTTCACCAGATTGGACAGTCCTGAGTTAAAAGGTAAAAAGAATTACGGATTTTAAAATAATGCTACATGTCACAATTGTATTTCCTTGCATTATTTAAAATCCTTTCATCTTAGAATTGCAGGGAAGTACCATTCGTCGATCAAGACAAGATCGACGACTAAACTAATCCACTTTCTAATAAAAACTAGTCAGCTGTACTGACCAATAAGAAACTGCCATATGAGCTCATGCCATATGATCACATTCCATGCCAATAGATCCCATATCTTCTTTTGGGCAAGCAAGTACTTGGCATCATTCAGTACACGTGTCGTGCTGGCGCATTCCTTCTTTCCTTATCTAACAAGCATCTTCAAATTGTGGGCTTACACCAGTCATCGATCTTTGAAAGATCAACGGTGATACTGATTTTACCTTGCAAGGAATCTAAATAGAATTTTTGATGTCACCATAGACACGTGTTTGTAGGGCGCATTCTCTCTTTGTTTAAACTTTGCTCAAATTCAAAATGCGGGGAAGCACCTTTCGTTGATCAGGATAAAGATCAACGATCAGAGACAACTCTTCATTTTATGCTCACGTTATCCACTTGGGCCAATGACATGACTACTTTAACCCACATGTTCTGACTATTGTATTTATTTCTGACACCTTTCTGGCCCAAATCATAAATAGCTCCAGCTAAGCACATTTTGTAGAACCTATGGTGTGACTCCTGCATTCTTCATGGTCTGGTCCCACTATAACACACGTCATAAAGGCACATTCTCACTTTTCTTATCTAACTTGTAGCTTCATAATGTGAGATTGCACTAACTGTAGATCTTCGAAAGATCTATGATTGATAAGACTTCATTTCCATCTAGCAGTCAAAACTCCTCCATGTGGCACATCTGGTAGTACATGTCATCAATCGTTTACAATGTGGCATACTGCTTTGCAAATACCTGACCCCACCTTGCCACATGTCAAAAATATGCTTTCCCGCATTACTTATTTCCTATGCAGTTTCAAATTGTGGACATGTGTTGGCCTTTGATCTTTGATAGATCAACAATTATATAAACTTCACCATTTGAGCAGCATATTTGCTAATAGTGATGAATGATGTTCTTCCACTTGTTCCAACTCATCTGACACACACCACGAAGGACATCTCACCATTATTCTTTTAATAGTGGGCCCATCTCGTCAGACCATGCCACTTGTCCAACTTTCACTTCCTCGCATTATTTATCTGTTGAGCATATTCTTCTTGCGAGGAAGTGCTAGCCCTTGATTGAGATGAAATCAATGGCTGACACTTCTTGGTGATAAACTACATATCTCTATAGGCGAATCCACCAATGACATCGTGAGAAAATTAGGACGTGCACAAAAGTACTGACAAACTTGCAAAAATTCTTGACAATTTATGATTCACTGAAATTCAGGAATGTAAAGGCTACGTGTCACCAAGTCACATTCTTGCATTACTTAAAGGCCTTGCATCTTGAAATTGCGGGTATGCGATACTCATTGATCTGAACAGGATCAACGATTAAAAAGACTTTGCGTCATCAAAGGTAATTTCTAATAGAATGATTAATCAATTTTTATGCTAAGCATAGTCACGTAAGATTAAACAAAAATATAATGACCTCATGCTTATGCAAGCCCTCCCTTGGGGAAAAATGTCATTGAAAACATTTTTTTGAAAACAATTTTGAGGGTATTCTAAAGCTAGGGCAATTTGATGACTTTGAAAAAACACAAGGAATAAAACCCTAATTATCAAAATTTCAAGATTTAAATGATTTTTCACAAGATTTTCCGTTAACCTCTCCATAGTGAAAAATTAGGCCAACAAGTAGATTAAGTTATTTTGATTTCATGTTATGCTTATTTACATTGTTCTCTTGCATATTTTGAGGTTTGCATAATCATGTAGGAATATGCATTAGTTTCTTATTGTTTATCCCTTTTATTACATTTTTATGCAATATAGGTCTCTACCTCCCACTTCTAGCCATGGCTCATCCACATTTGCACCACTTGTTCCCCCTTCTATTGTCCCTTGTCTCGGTGTCCTAAGATTAATCAATTGATATGTCTTGCTCACTACTTCACCCCCACCAACACCTCCCACATCCTTCAAAGCTTCTCCCATGGAATTTTTAGGAGATTTTAACTCCCCCACCTTCTCCTCCACTCTCGACATACTCTTCATCATCCCAGGGGAACTATTCTCCACTTGCATCATCAGCTTGTCATCCAATATTACCTACAATTCCTATTGCACTGCAGTCCCTAACAACATTATTAAAGCTGACAAGGGCACTTCCTTTGCCCTAATCCCCACCTCTTTGAGATGCATTAACTCTTGCCCCACCTAACTTGTCTCACTTGGCCCCAAAATTAACAATTGGAGTTTTGAATGATCCACCATCTCCTCGAAGGTTTATCGAACATGCTTCACTCATCACCCTTGCCTCATCCACCTTCCCTGGCTAGCATCACCCTCTTTTTGTGACTAATATGATGAACCTAACATACTTTCACTTGTATGATTCCTACAACTTCTCAATATATCCAATAATTGCATTCTACTCTTCACCTCGCCTTGTTCCATTCCGACAACAACCACTTATTTATAGCTGCCACTCACTTGAGACTTGTTATTTCTTCATCTTTCATGTATCTATTGTCTACACCCACCACACTAGTACTCAATACACTTGACCCTTAGCTTTGACATTTAGCCACCCTAATTCCTACTAATGCACATTGTCCAATAGAGTCCACTTCTAAATCACCAACATCACATCACATGCTTTCTTATATGCCTTGTACGATAGTTGCTCCCTAGCAAAATTGAACAAACTCGATACTATTACACACAACTGGAATCATGCCTGGTCTACAAATAATGGTTTTCTATTCTATCATGTGCTTTTAGTACCTCAATGATGTGCTTAACTAGAGGTATGGGATGAAGTCATGATACTTTTATTGGTTTTTCACTATTTAGCTCCAGTGATCCTTTGGTTTCATGCATTATTGGTGTCCACTTATAAGTGCCTCCTCTCATATGGAGCACCATGTGTACCTCGACCAATTTTGCATGCTATCTTAGATGAAGTCTTTTATCTAACATGTGACTATTTGCATTTTTATTTTTATTATTCTATGGCTATAGCTTCTATTTTTCAGTGATTGTCATATTTTCTTTTACATTGTTTGTCTTTGTTGGTACTTCTCGGCATGACATAGTATTCATATCACTATAGCTAAGCTAGTGGTGGTTGTACCTAGTCACTTTTTATCACATGCTCTATGATGACAATTAGTTTGCATCTCTTTAAAACAATGGTAGTTAGTTGCATTCATCTAGTTTGCATTCTCATCTTGGGTTCCTAGAAAATAATTAGTTAGCACATAAACTAGGATGCAATTCACAAGCATTAGCCAATGAATTCACAATTGGTTATCAAATAATGGACACCAACATCAACATCAACATCAAGACAAGCTTCTAGCACTCAACTCTCATGGACTTTGTCTCTTCACAACATGGCCACCAACATCCCACTTCACGAGTTCACATTTTCATTCCACTCATTGCTTTATGTAACTTTCAAATCTCAGACAATTCTAGTCACTATCAAATTTCACCACCTCATCCGATGCCTTGCATGGCTTTTGAATCTCAAACAATATCATTTAACTACAACCCATCTCATCTAATTCACTACATGATCTTTCTCACAATCCATCATCCTTTCATTTTTCCATTTCATCTACTGCAACAAGTGGCTTTCGAATCTCACACAATTTCATTCATCGCATACTCATTTTCTCACTTTTCATTCCATCCCACTTCATTTCCTCCCTCATTCCAATTCACTTTATTTTATCTATTTCACTCCATTATTGACATGCATTCCATCTTCCCTCATCACATTAATTTCTTTCATGCATATCATCTTTTCATTTTGTGGCTTTTGAATCTCAAAAGTTGACACCCTACATCATAGCCTTCAAATCTCAAAAAATTTCATTTCCTTCCATTTTTCACCTTCACTCACACTTCATTTTTCATGTTATATTTTATCAAAATTTCATTTATCTTTTCATCGCATTTTCACAGTTTTACATTCCTTTTTTTATTCTCATTTTATCACATTCTATTCCATGACACTTTGCCACACATTTGCTCCTCACAAAAAATTTCATTTCATTACACATCATTACATTGCATTATGTTAATTCATATTCTATTACATACCATCCTATTTTTATCATATCTCATATCATATTTCATTACATCATATCATTCTCATTTCCTTTCCATTTTTTATTCACTCACCAATTTCTTTTCATTTCATTACGACAGCTCTGATCATTTCATTTCTGATCATTTCTTTCATTTGGAATTTCATTTCATTTCATTAGGTATCATGTCATCACATATCATTTCATTCATTAGAAATCTCATTCCATTTCATTACCTATTTCGTTTCATTTCGTTACCTATTTCAATCCATTACCTATTGCATTTCATTCAATTTCATTGGCTATTGCATTTCATTACCTATTGCATTTTATTCCACTTCATCACATATTGTATTTTATTCCATTTCATTACATATTGGATTTCATTTCATTTCATTACCTATCTCATTTTACTTCATTTCATTTCATTACCTCACATTTTATTTCATCACATAGCATTTCTTTTCCACATTTCATCACATTTTCATTAAATTACCACCCCATTCATCTCATCACGATTCATTTTTCACAATTCATTCCCTTATGTTACATTACAAATAATTTTATTACATCACATTACATTGTGTTATGTGTCATTATATTTCATTTTATCAGATCACATTACATCATGGTACTTTTTATTATATTCTATTTTATTACATTCCACTATGACCGATTCCATTACATCACATTTTATTTTACCACATTTCATTTCATGTCATTACATTCCTAAGTATCACATCACTTTTTCATTACATCATTAGGGTCATATCATCTATTCTAAAATAATTATCCATATGTCATGCTACATTAATCATTCACATATATATACACATCCACATCCACTCCTACCATACCCATCAAATCAAATAATCACATGCATACATAAGTCTATGATATAACAAGTGCACACTTCTAAACATCACATAAGCTCAAGTATCTCATAAAGAAAAAATAATAATCAAACAATACATCCAAAGGTCAAAATCCACATGAATATTAGATGAACTACACCATCAAGAACATCCAAATGATCGCATAAACATGAATGTCAATGAGTCACAAATGTCTATCCATATGAACATCCAAAAGTACATCAATGTAAATATCAAATGACCATCAAAAGAATAATCATACATAATGAGGCATTTAGTCACAACACATAATATACTCTCATCCATGAGTTGGTGCCCGATCTGGTAGTTCCTACTCACTAGGTCACTCGCCCCCTCTCGAGGCACCTACTCTATTGCATCTATCGACAATACAACCTGTCTAATCACAACAGTCTAACTTGATGATGCCCCATCTATCCTCAGTGGTGGTGGTGGTGGAAACCCTAGTGTCATCATAGCTATAAATGTCTATAGGGTGCTCAACACCTCACTCATCTAAGCCTCTATGGCAATCATTTGAGTCTCTAAATCTATCAAACCCCCTGGCCTCTGTAGTGCCGACTGTACCTCTAGTGGTACTGACTATTGTACCTATAGTTGTGCCTTTGGTAACACCTATTTCTATCCCTATAGTTGTGTACCTAGTGGATCTTTGATCAGAGCCTACACCTATGGCTTTTGTCACTAGACAAACTACACATCCTCTAGAAACCAAGCCCTCACCTACTTTTCTCTAGCTCACTCCAATCCTCTGTCCCACTGACCAACCATCACTCCGCCAACCATCCCTCCTCTCACCCATGCACCACCCTAACCTTGGATCCCTCCAACCCTCCCTACACCCATCGATCCTTGCACTAGGCCTTGTGTCATTCCCCTCTATGGTAGTACCATGGCTACTCGACCTCGCCTCTCCTGTGCTTTGACCAAACCTCTCACCTTGCCTCTAGCCTATCATCTCCTCCTACCTCTCCCTGAACCACCCTCATCATCATAATCCTCTCCCTTGCTTGATAGCTCATCAATCCCTAGAATAGGCTCAGCTAGATCTGTGTATATAGGGAAGGGATGCTTCTAAAACCACTGTGCATAATCTCCCTCCATCCCTACATCTGCCACCCCATCTTGCAAGGCCCATGGCTACAATGTGTCTATCATCCATACTCTAGAGTTAGCCCCCACACTGCCCTTTTTGACTGTACCCAGGCATAATGTGCTATCCCTTGTGGCATGCCCTCCCACTGACCAAACTGTCTCACTACCCACCTAAAACAAAACCACTCTATCACTTCTAATATCCATCCCAAAAAATACCTCAATTTAAAGAAATACACCATCTCATCATCATCTGCTGCTCACAACTTTGTGAACTTGTAAGGTCTCCACATGACCTCATCAACATCATCCAAAATCCATTGCCAGTACTTTGTCTTGCCCAAATGGGGCTGCATGATCAAACTAGAATAGGTATACATGAATAGCATACCCCGAGGCTACTAGTGCACACACACTAGATGGGTAATGGATAGATGCTCCCATGTCCATAGCTATAACAAAATCACCCCTGCTGACAATGACAACACATCAAAATACACAACTTGATGTAAATCATGATATAAGTGGGCAAAAATGCAATTTCCCCATGCAAATCTATGTGGCTTGTCGATCATATCATGTATCAGTCAACCTCATCCAACTAAACACCATCACCCTTGATGATCTAGCAACAAAAATCACCCTATCAAACCAACCAAAACTACTAGAAATGCATCATACTGTAGCATCTGAAACTATGATACACTGGCATCTCCAATGCTATCATCCCCAAAAAAGTCTTGAAAAGTAGCACCATCAGTAGTCTAATCATAATAAACCAAATCCCCTATTGTTAGGATCTAAAATATCTTATATACGTCCTCAGGAGTCACTGTAATCTCTCCCATTGGCAATGAAAGGTGTTGTGGTCCAAGTTCCATTGCTTGGCCACAACTATCAGTAATCCCCTATTCACTTAGAACTATGGCATCTATAACAAATATGTCAACCCACATCTATCTATCACCTGGCAATCCATGCTTGTCAAGCGACCTACTACCTCTAAAGGCCATAGATACAATCCTCGTACCATGATCTTTTGCCCACACACGTATTTTTCATCAAACAAACAAAAATGTTAGTTTTCATCACAAAGTGATCATCAAACATCAGTCTCATATTTATATCTAGCTACCTAGCTACTGGTTCTATCTTGGACCTATTACTCATCTTTCTCTATCCTAAGTCAGACTTTCTTGTCTTCTCTACTCTATATCCTAAGTTGGGGCATCACATATCTATCATTAGATTGATCCTACAACATTAGTTCACGAACACTTGACTAGTATTGTCTACTCATTATGACGATCTCTGGTTAGCAAACCTAGAATCTAGCTTTTTACATTATCTTATGCTCAACTTGGCCCTACACTCAGTTTTTGCACTGTAATAATCATTTGTGCTATTTTCTGAGACAAATGCGCTACTAAATCATTTAAATGCATCAAAATATGTTAGTACACTACTTTACCATTTAGAAGTGCTCCATCATACTTCATATGTGCTATAACATGTACATGTGCTATTTACATAATCATATGCATTGTTATATGGATTAGAAGCACTATTTCACTCAAATGCACTACCATATCAAACATATGCACTATAGGACCCATCGAATGCACTAAAACAAGCAAATGTGTTACTATAACAACTAAATATGCTCTTTCCCTAATGCATGCACTATTTTACTCCTAGATTGGGGTTTTAAATGCACTATTTTGATGCATGAATGTGGTATAAAAGTATTCAAATGCGCTAAAAGAATGCATATGCACTAAAAGAACATACAAATGCTCTAAATGGCTAAAACTACCATGTTTACCCTAGAAATTTGCACAAAAATCCAAAAAAAAAGGTACAAATGCAAAATTCTCAAAAGAAAAGGTGGATCTCGATGACTTACTAGGGCACCATAGTCTGCTAGGTGCTTATACCGACAACCCCTCTTGAATCTATGCTCTCGTAAAGGGACCACCACCCTTGCTAAATCAGAGCTCCAAATCACCAAATACAAAAGGGGAGAGTGAAAATGACAAGGGTAAAAGGTCTTTTTGAGCTATTTAACCCCCCTAAGGAGCAATTGTATCACCTTTTCACCCTATTTACCCATTATCTGACTCTTTTTTCTCACTCTCATGAGTTGGGTATTGTATCAAACCAATATAATCATCTTTTTCCATCAAATATGTGATATCCCCATTTTAGCATATAATTTAAATAATAAATTAATATTTTATATAAATTAATATTAATAATAATATTAAAATAGTAATGTTTTATAAAGTAATATTAATAATGATATTAAAATAATAATATTTTATAAAGTAATATTACATTATAATCATATGATAATATCATACGTATCATATAATAATAATAATAATAATCTAATTATAATTAAGATATGTAGCATCGTACTATATTAATAAAGTATTGTAATTTAATGATATAGTTGATATATTATTAAATTAATGTATAAATATTGAAATAATACATTTTGTAATATTAATATAAATAAACAAGAGCTCTATAGAGCTATAGTCCTGCCGTGTGTACAAAGGGAGAAGCATGATGCATTATAGTAATTGTTTGAAGAAAAGAAAATGGGGTTACAAATTCATCATTCACATTGTGTTGATTTGGAAAAGTTGCAAATGGAAATGTACATAGTTAACATAATTAAAACATTTGTCTTTTAGAATAGAGTTCAGGAAAATGTCAATGTAAAATACAGTTATAGGCAAGTGTAGCATAATACTATGATGAAATGAAAAAAACAGAAATTGAAGCTGATGAAAACATTTGAAAAATCAACAGTAACACATGAAATCTAGCTTGCATAATATTTAAAAAAATAAAAAAAAACAATAAGTCAAATATAAATTTAGAAATAAAATTTTAAATATATAATATTATAAGCTTTTGATTTAAAAATACATTTAAATTAGCTTGTATAAGAATCTTTAAAAAAATATCTAATAATAATAAGCAAAATGATAATATAAATTTCGTATAAATCAAATAAAAATTATCATTATTATTTCTATTTAATTTGGATAACTCTCATATTATTGTTGACTTTCTTACTATTTTGATTTGTATTCCATAAGGAGGCACTTTATGGAGAAATTTTTGTCTCATTCCCAACCATGAATTAACAAAGAGATGCCACATTTCAATCCTTACCTTCGTCTACAAAGCAAACTCGAATCATTTATTTTAAAAAAATTCCAATTAATGAAACTCTAGACTTCTAAAAAGATTAAATTACATAAAATATTCCCGACTCCAATCCACACTTGGAGGGGCTACTGGTTGGAAAACTCGAAAATAGCCCTACTATCCACTACCCCTAGCGGGACCCACAACTCACAACTTCCACCCAATCAAAATCTGCCACGTATGCTCGTGCATAAAATACGATGGAATACAACTATTAAATAATATGCTCATACTTGCCGTTCACTTTTTTAAGAATTTTTAAAGTAGAAAAAACATAAAAACCACTGGGAAAAATACCCATGGCCAATCAGAAAAAGTAGAAATATTCAAACAAACTTGGAAATAATAAAGTAGTTTGCTGTAGTCTACACTAACATTAGAAATCAGTTTCAATTTTTCCCACGAAACAATTTTCCATGCAAAGAAATAGTGGAAAGTCTATGCGAAAACAATAGTCTCCACCAATAAATAGGCGGGACTAATAATATAATTATATTATATTATTATTAATATAATATAACTATTATATTGAATAGACGCAACTCTTGAAATTGAAAAATATATATATTGAATGCAAATCTTGGTAAGAAGGCATCAGGGAGAAATATTGGAAGAAGACACAAATAAAATTTTTAAAAATGGAGAAAATAAGGGAATGCCCAGAAGGGGTCATTACAAATGATATCAGAACATGATCCTGCCTGATTAATCCTGCCATCCTAATTGTAATTAAAGTAGAAATACATTTTGAATAGAAAATTTATAAAAGGTTTGAATGGGATTTGATAAAGTTATTTACAGTGATGTATTGCATATAGCAGCAAGGCATTAAGTAAATGTTTATAGTGCAATTTGTCAGATCAAAATTTTTAATCTTTTCTAGAAGTTCAGTCTCTATTCTAATAGACGACTATATCATGTATAAACATTGAGAAAGGAGAAGAGGCATAGCTAGCCAATAAGGCATATGCCGCCTATGAGGCAGGAATATGATTATTGAAGAATCAAAAGTCAGATGTGCAGATTTTATTATATGCCGAAACTGAATCAACATCTAGATACTCATACGCTCCAACTCCAACCTTCATTTGGGGAAGAATAACACAATACAATGCACCAAGACTATAATAACATATCAATCAGGTATACATCCTAGACAAATACCAATCTATCACTGGTGAATAATTAGTGGTATATGTAAGAGTGACAAGCTAGGTACACCAGAGAAGGGACATCTAAATCAAAAAAGAATATTCTTGACAACCTCCATCACAATTTTTATGCACCACCACCACCTTTGACTACATAATTAGGAAAGAAGAGAACACAATACCTTTCATCGTTGAATAGATGATTCTGTCAATAGCAAAAGAAGAGAGTAACATGACAAATACATTCAGTAGAATTGGGACTCTCTTTACAGCTGATGACTGTATGAGTAAAAGAAGGAAAAAAATAAAATACATGCAATGGCCTAATACAAACAAAGAACTGCTCAAAATGGCTCAAATATATTGTCTCATTTATTGTATATTTGTAGGATATAATGTATTGGCACTACAGTCAGTGTAGAAGGAAGCAGTACCATAAACATACTGAAACTTGAGCTTCTGGTGAGACGGGTAGACGCTTTTTGAAAGTTGGGTACTTCAAATTTTTATAATCTCATTACTAAGAAGCAGAGATAAGAAAAGGAAAAGTCGAACTGTTATATTCAATACTTGTAAAATCTGACATTACAGCTTTTAGGTTTCAGCAATCGGATGTAAGGTTTCAAATATTATTGTTGTCATTATCCTATCATCTGAATTGCCAAGAATTCATCCTCTATTTCTAAAACCCACCGATAGTTATGTGCCTTAGAAACCTGTAAGAGTTAAGTCGATAATATTGGTGAGAGAATCATGCACCATACATACAAAATTCTTTGATATAGAAAGCTCTCACCATCCGGCATCTTATTAATCTTACTAATTTGAAGCATCATTGTTGTGTAAAAAAAAACCATTTGAAAAGATGGCCTATGATGGTGTGATAAAGAATCTAGAAATGTTTGCCTTGTAAAGACTTGGAGTCAAGAGATTTTAGTATAAACCAATGTGTTGTCACATCTGAACCTCCATTATAGCAAGTATGGGAGAGGAGATCGTTGCCTGGGAAAAAGTTATAAGGAAGATATCTTTCAAATAACACTTATTAATCTTTGAACCATTAAGGTCTTTGTCCACAGTAATAAAGAAATAAAAAGATTTAAGGGGTCAAAACTCCATTATGCTAGTAATATTATATAAATACACGGGTGGCTAGCTGAGATGGATATATATCATTAAATTACTCACCTCATAATGGTCATTCCATGTATGGGTGTGGCATCACATAATAGGAAGAGGCTCCCAGTTCGTCAGAGGATACCACTTTTGCCACTATTTATAAGGTAACATTAAAGAGGGTGATAAGGAGCCAAATAAGAGGAAAATATGGCAAAAAGACATATGAATAAAAAAATGGGGAAAATAAAAGAATGACTTGAAGGGGTCATTACAATTGGTATCAGAACCAATTGTAAAACAAATAAGAGGAAAAAACCACAGTCCCTCTTAAATAAAACACATTCAACTAACAGGGAAGGTATATCCATGATTTAGGGAGGTAAGTATATATATATATATATATATATATATATATATATATATATATATATATATATATATATATATATATATATATATATATATATATATATAATTTATTTTTTTCTTATATTTTAGTAAATATGATATGTTATGCGTTAATATATTTCATTAAGTTTGAATCATATTTTTATTTTGGATGTACAATAATTTATGGACAATGTTATTAATGATTAGAACAACAAAGTTGGTATATTATACATCATTATTATAGACAATTATATAGTTACTAGTATAATATATTTTTGTGGTGTATGTTTTGTCTAAATTGAAAGAAAAAGTTATAAGTAAATTGGATAAAAGTTCCTTCTGGCTCTCAAAATGGGACATTATTCAAAATCTTTGTGTGTAAATTCATGATGGATAGATAGTGTGCATAGGGGGAGGAGTGAATCGCTAG
The DNA here is from genome assembly GCA_028749045.1 of Cupressus sempervirens. Classification (NCBI taxonomy): domain Eukaryota; kingdom Viridiplantae; phylum Streptophyta; class Pinopsida; order Cupressales; family Cupressaceae; genus Cupressus; species Cupressus sempervirens. The sequence goes on along the minus strand of CM053784.1, from coordinate 134,048,102 downwards.
CGCTGTGGCAAATGATTCCTAATATGGACTAAGGTCTGAGGGAGCCCCAAAGTTGAGCATGTCCAAACTCAAAGCCATAGTAAATCTTCCATCCACATCAAAAATTAAGTATGTTCCTAGTAGGTAGGGAGTGTGCACAGGGGGAGGAGTAAATCACTCACGTTGTGGCAAATGATTCCCAATATGGATTAAAAATCTAAGGGAGCCCCAAGCTGAGCATGTCCAAAACTCAGAGCTGCAGTAAATCTTCCATCCATTATGGAATGTTACACCCTATTATAGTACTAGCTATTGAAAATATGTATTTCTAATCTAACTTTTGATTTTGAGATAGGGGAAAGGAGCACAACATTCACAATCAAGGTGGTAAAACATTTCCTTACTTTTTCTTATTTCATTTATAAGAAAGGTTTTAACATATATACTATGTGTCTACATTGTGTCTGCATGCATCAATGTGTTTGCTTCATGTCTTCCTACATTCATGTGTCTACATCATGTTTGCATCATGTCTTCATGCATTAATATGTCTACTTTGTATCTTCATCCATACGTTCTTTCATTGGTTACTAATATGTGAACTTTGCAAGTGTTTAACACATATGCAAGAAAGAGGATTAATCTGGACTATGAGTATCAGATGAATTGCTTGAGGACAAGAAAATTCGAAAAGGGAGGACTATGATGTCCCCATTTTAGCATATAATTTAAATAATAAATTAATATTTTATATAAATTAATATTAATAATAATATTAAAATAATAATGTTTTATAAAGTAATATTAATAATGATATTAAAATAATAATATTTTATAAAGTAATATTACATTATAATCATATAATAATATCATACATATTGTATAATAATAATAATAATCTAATTATGATTAAGATATGTAGCAACATATTATATTAATAAAGTATTGTAATTTAATAATATAGTTGATATATTATTAAATTAATGTATAAATATTGAAATAATATATTTTTTGATATTAATATAAATAATAATATTAATATAAATAAATAATATAATTATATTATATTATTATTAATATAATATAATTATATTATTATTAATATAATATAACTATTATACTAAATAGATGCAACTCTTGGAATTGAAAAATATATATATTGAATGCAAATCTTGGTAAGAGGGCATCAGGGAGAAATATTGGAAAAAGACATACAAATAAAATTTTAAAAAATGGAGAAAATAAGGGAATGACCAGAAGGGGTCATTAAAATATCCAATATTTCAAAAATAAAATTGGAACCTCCTTAATTTTTGTACTTTCATTTTTTACCAATTTCATTTCTAAGGGGGTAGTATATCCATATCAAATTAGGGTATTAAAATTTTCCCAAAAATAAAAAATGTCCTACCCCGGCCAAAAATTGCAAACATCAAGTCTACCAAAACCAAGGTATCCAAGCAAGCATATCACAACAACAAATCAACACCGAAATCAAAACATCAAATCATCAACAATCAGACATTAAACCATAAATAAACAAACACCACGACAATGGAAAAATGTCAAAATATCATCAAACAAGACATCTAATCATTAGAAGTTGACCTAAAATTAGAAAACTAAGACAGTCTTTGAACTAATATGCTTTACATATTAGCTCAAAGAGGGGCATTTGCAGACACCCAAAAATTGGCAAAGACCTAAATCATGCAATTCTGACCAATCAGTGCAAATTAAAGAGAAAATCAGAAGAAACATAATAGACTTTCAAATCAAAAATCACATCAGGTCATTAATCATCTATCAAATTGACAAAACGTAAATCAACTTTAAAAGAGGAGAAAAATAATTTAAATAATAAAATTCAAAAAGGGAGGAAGAAAAAGACAATGTGTTGGCAATAAATAAGACATTTATTAAATTAACAAAATCATTTATCCTCACAAAATTGAACATCTCCCTTTTTCATTTTAAAAGAATTAGAAATATCCTCAATTATCCTCAAATACAAGTCTATTGGACTCTTCCTCCTAGTCTCTTATGAGATATTTTCAGTTTCACTTTCACCCATCAGTCAAAGGTGAAAATCCTAATTCTTACCCCAACCCCTTTTGAAATCCTATAAATAGGATGAAGATCCAAGAGCCAAAGGACCCAAGTCTTAGGCATCTACACTATAGGCACATTTTGATTCATCATTTTAGTATTATCATTTTACCAAGTTCATAGAATTTTTGTATTGCTTTTATGTTATTTAGCATCATTTATTGCATGTTAGCTTGTTGCATATCCATTTTGATAGCATATAATCTCCATTATAGTCATAGATCTTACATGCATTCTTGTAGATCTGCATTTTTAGCATAGTCCCATTTTAGAACTATCACTAAGATGTTGGTCTGAGAGATATTTTAGTAGTTTTAGTTAGGAAAACATGAGATGCTCATAGAGATTGCATTTTGATTGATATCTTGAGTCTAGTCTAGTTCGTCATCAATCTATTTGAATTCTACATTAAGGTTTCATGAATACGCATGTTCACACTGTGTACAATATGTCCATAGGTATGATATCATAAGGAACTTCATCCTAGTAGCTTCCAATCTTAAACTTCACTAGGCACTTCTCATTGACCATGACCTTGTAGTCATCCTACACCTAGGCAATACAGTATGGACATGGTCATCTCTACCTCTTGAGATTTAACTCCATGAGGATATTTTTTGACACCAAATTATGTTGAAAATATTTAGAATAAGATAGGTTACTAAGAGGGGAGGGGTGAATCAGTAACTTATAAAAATTTTAAGCAATTCAGCATTTTAACCATTCATCATTCATTCATCTAATCTACTGCATAAATGAAAGATTAAACATTCAATGCACATATACACAGAGATTTGGTGACCCAGAAACCTTCCAAATAGAAAGTAAAACTGGGGTGGGGATGATGCCCACAAAAATTCAATACTGCAATATAAAGTTGGCCTGTTAAGACTTACAATGATCAATTTTGGTGATCTGCCCTGTTAGGAGCAAGTAGGACTGCTAGATCCACCTTTTTAGAGGGTTTACAAACATACAGTGAAGTATGCACTCTATTAGGAGATTTACAAAAAGATTGTTAAGTCTACCCTGTTAAAGGATTTATAAATTGATTCACCTGTTAGGATGAAGCAGTGGATCTGCTTACAATTTTTTGTTGATAAGATCCTTTTTGCATTGATCACCTGATGTGATAGATATAACTTTTTTGTTTCTATGTTGACCTTGTTGTATTCCTTTTACTCTTCTATTGATTTTCCTGTGAATACCACTTTCTTCATTTCATACACACATCATACTGCAAATGATACCATACATCACATATATACCATTCCAATATTTACAATTGCAAGGTCGGCCAAAACACAAGTGAACAAGATATTACTGAGTCGGCTAGATAGTAGGAAAATTGGGTTCCTCAATCTAACTTGGTGACCTTCTGATACTCGGCATTCACTACATTACTCGGCATCATCATGCACTTGGTAGAAGTAGAGGCTCGATTCATACTAGCCACACACCATTGCTTGGAACTCAGTAACCATTGGTGACTCGATAGATATAGTGTCACTCGGTAGAAACTAACTTCTTCATTTACCTTGTTGTGCTCGGTGAACACTGAGTCCTTCATTTACCTTTTTCACTCGGTAAACACTGAGTCCTTTGTTTACCTTTTTCACTTGGTAAACATTGAGTCCTTTGTTTACCTTTTTCACTCAATAAACACTGAGTCCTTTGTTTACCTTTTTCACTCGGTAAACACTGAGTCCTTTGTTTACCTTTTTCACTCAGTAAACACTGAGTCCTTTTCATTTACTTGGTATCCTCTGAAATGCTCAGTGATAACTATTTACTTGTTGAACTTATAAGGTAACCACTGAATGCTTAGTATACACTGTAGACTAAGTGATGAGATAGATAAGCATTCAGAATTGAATAAGTGTTTGCACTAATGAAAAATATATCATAATTCCAACAAATTATTAGTACTTTCACCATCAATGATCACATCACAACACATATTAAAAACTTCTCCTTTGAGTAGGTCGATTCTCTTTACTTAAAAAAACTCTCCTATTAACTAGAATTTCTCCTATTTTAACATCTTCATAACTGGATGATTTGGCATCTTCATCAACATGTGCAACTCTAGCCTAGCATTCGATTCTCTAATTTATCCTTCCTTGGTGCTAAGAATACTTAAATTCTCTATGTCCTTGTTCTTCGTAGTGGAAAAAAAATTCATGGAAACCTCTTCTTCTAGATCATTTCCCTCTTCCTCTTCCTCTCAGATCTCTATTGTTCTAATCATGGAAATGAATATTATTTCTTCCCCTTTGGTTTTGATTTCTACTTTTGGCCTCATCCTTTTTCTTTTGATCATCATTTCAGCCTCCATAAGGCCATCCACCAGATCTTCCACTACCACCTCTTCAATTATTTTTGTTATCAAACTTCTTGTTCATCTATTCCTCAACTCTTAGGGAAAATTGATACAACTCCTCAATAAAGGTCATTTGAACTAGACTCAGCTCCTCCTAAATTCTTGGCCTTAAGCCATTATGATAATGGGAAACTTTCTCCTTATCAGCTTTTGCATGTCTAGCTCTAATGAGAACTTAGTGGAACTCTTCAGTATACTCTTCACCAGATCTTCTTGCTTGCTTTAATCCTTGCATTTTTTCAACAAATCAAGCTCATAATCTATAGGAATGAATTGTCGCTTCAATTCAGCTATCATCCAATCTCATCTAGTGATTTTTTCTTTCCCTCTTCTAATTCACTCTAATTGAATCTCCTACCACTAGCTCTTCCCATGTTCCTTCAATTTTACCTTCACAAACTTGATCCTATCATGATCCTCAATATCTTCATACTCAAAGTATTCCTCCAATTCATTGATCCAATCGATCAACTCTTCTGGGTTAAGATTTTGTAAAAATGTGGGAACCTCAAACTTAGATTTTTTTCTAATCTTGAAGATGGCCTTAAAATGTCACTCTTCTTTAGGGTTCACAACTATCTTTCTTCAACATTTTCTTCTCCTTCTTCACCTTCATCATTTCTTTCATCTCTTACAGCAAGATTTATCCCTCTACTCATTTGTTATTCTAATGATTTTATTTGTGTCTAGAGGGATCCAAAACCCTTAAGTGTAACAAATGCAACCCTTCCACCACACTCTTTTTGTGAAAGCATTTTCATCCTTCTATTGAAACCCTAGTGCAAACTACCTCACAATCGACCATCTATCTACAAACTCAACCCAAAGCACAATCCTCATACAACTACCTCATAGTTGGTGATCTATTTACACACTAAGGAACTCTTTCTCTAATACCACTTGATTAAGGGTTCTCCCCTTTAATACCACAAAAACATAACTTACAAAAAAAAAAATAACAATAATTTATGAGAACAAGATATGGCCATCTTATTATTGCCACAAATGTAGAATTACAGAATTTTGAAATACAACATGAAAGCCCACATAGGTGCCTTCCTTACAATAACTTGCAACATAGAGTTTTGAACTATCACCTAGATTTGTCCTAGATAATGTATGAGCATTCCTTAAATAGGTATTTTTACACCACCTAAGAAGTTTTTAGACATCAACCCTTGACCCTTGAGATTGACTAACTCTAAAATAACATATGGAGTCAGCCCAATACATCTTTGACACTTAATTTAGAAATTTTGGTCAGCCTAACTTTGAAAGGCCATAAATTTTGAACCATTGATCTGATTGGCTATTATTGATGCAAGGAGGGATGGAAAATCTAGGGCCATAGGTACACCTAACTATCCAACCACCTTGCTAAGTAAATACAAAAGAAGGAAATAATTTTGAGAACAACACCAAGGAGAGAAGGAAAAGTAATCACTTTATCAATTCATCAAATCAGCATGCATGTTCAATTGTGAGGCCTTCCGAGTTACAACCAAAAATATTTTACAAAATCTGAGACTTATAACTTTTATAGGTCCTTAATTTAGACTTCTAGCTCTTCTACTTTGTTCTCCCATCTAGACTCTCTAAGTGATACCTAGCCTAGACCTAAACACCACTATTTATTCTTACCAAAATGAAATATAGAAGATTCTAGATCTTTACATAATAGAAGGCTGACCTTAAAATGGTTTGCACACATCCCAAGATAATATCCTTACATTAAATTCAATCTAAATTAAATACATAATTTAGCTCAAACTAAGAACCAATTATAGACAAATACAATCAAAGAAGGAACTAAATATTAACAAATATCAGCTTCACTTGGTGCATGAAGGAACACTTGGCCAACACTGCACAGCTCGGCACATACATAAATGCTCAGCCAATAATGGATAGCTTGGCACATACAAGAAATCAAAAAACACTACAACTCAACAACCACTGCAACTCGACAGTAACTGGAACTCATAAGCAACTGTAGCTCGACAACAACTAGCAAAATGAGCAATATGAGTAGGATTATAAGGCAACCCAAGATGCTCCTACATCAAAAAATTAAGGTTGAAAGAAATGATTCTCCCAAATCATACAAGTGTCATAACCTAAGTTGAATCCAACTCAAATTGAGAAATCCATGTAGCATCTTCAACTGGTATGTTCTTCTATTTCACCAAATATTCATGATAATCTTTTCCTCTTATGATTTTACCAACTTTGTGATCCAATAGTTGTTCAACCTCTTCAATCTACTTCTTAAGATAATCATCCGGTACAACAACTTCATCCTCTAGCTCATGATACTTATGCAAATTAGTAACATTGAATATAGGAGATATATCCATGTCATTAGGTAACTCAACTTCATAAACATTACCATTGTCAAACTTCCTCAAGATCTTACAAGGTCCAAATTTCTTCATTTGCATCTTATTGTATGTTCCAATAGGATATATGTCTCTCTTAAAATGAATCATCACCTCATCACAAACCTAAAAAATATGATGTCTAAAGACTTATCATAATCATTCTCTTTATACTTCTGGTTACTTTGTTCCAACCTCAACTTCACTTCCTCATGCAAAGACTTCATAAAACTAACAAATTCTTCTCTTTCAACACTTCTCTTCTCTTCACTAGAAACATCCCTTAAATCTAATATACCTCTAGTCTACATTCCAATAACAACCTCAAAAGGTGTTTTTCTTGTACTCCTATTCACATAATTATTATATGCAAACTCAAATTGTGCCAATACCATATCTCAATTACTCTGTTTATCTCCAACTAAACATCTCAACAAATTACCCAAGCTTCTATTCACAACCTTTTTTTTGTTCATCTTTCTATGGATGGAATCTAGAACCAAACTTCAACCTAGTATCCATCTTCTTCCAAAAAGTCCTCTAAAAGTAACCAACATATTTACTATCTTTGTTAGAAATAATACTTTTTGGTAATCCATGCAATCCAACAATCTCTTTCTAGAAAATCTCAACAACATGTACAACATCTGATGTCTTCTTACATGGTATGAAATTTGTCATCTTAAAATATCTATCCACAACAACAAATATGGAATCATACCCTCTTATTGTCCTAGGTAATCCAAGAAAAATATATATACTAATGTCACTCCAAGGTTTCTCGAGAACATAAATATGTTTATGCAATCTAGTATTTAGAGTTACTCATTTTGTAATATAAAAAATTCCACAACTCCTTACAAAATTCTAAATATCCTTATACATATGTGGCCAATAATACTTATCCTTAAGAGAACTCAATGTCTTATCAATTCCAAACTATCCATCCAATCCCTCACAATTATTTTCTTTAATCAAATTAACTCTCATAGAACTTCTTGGTATACACAGTTGAATTCCTTTGAACAACATACTTTCTTGAATGAAATAATCATCGTACTTACTCAGTTGATCTAATAAATTTGGTTCCATACACTCTCTCCATGCCTGAAAAAAATTAGGGTCAGTATCATACAACTCCTTCATTTCATCAAAATAAAGAGCTTGAACCTTCATTTCAGTCAAAAAAGAATGTCTTCTTCTCAATACATCAATAACTTGATTAGTAACTCCACTTTTATGCTTTATCACAAATGTGAAGCTCTACAAGTAATCAACCCACTTCATATGTCTTTGATTCAGCTTATGTTGACTTCCCAAATACTGTAAAGCTTTATGATCAATATACAACACAAAATCCTCAGGAATCAAATAATGTATCCATTTCTTCAAGGCTTGAACATGGCATAAAAATCTTGATCATATATAGAATACTTCCTTTTAGCATCATTCAACTTCTTACTAAAAAGAGCAACAAGTTTACCTTCTTGACTCAACATAGCTCCTATTGCATTGCCACTTACATCACATTTAACTTGAAATACCTTATTAAAATCAAGAAAAGCCAATATAGGTATCTCAGCAACCTTTTATTTCAAAGTCTCAAAACTCTTATTAGCTCCATGTGCTCACTTCAAATCCTTTTTATCTCGTCTTGTTGTCTTAGTCATGGTATTACAAACAGAACTAGAATTCTTTATAAACTTTATGTATAAACTATCCAAACCATGAAATGATCTTACCGCACCCACATTCTAGTGTTTGCCATTCCAAAATTTCTTTGGCATCTCAAGATCCATTCTCAAACCTTTGGCTGAACTAAAAAATCCCAAATATACAATCTCTTCTTGCATAAAGGAACACTTCTTCAAATTAATCAACAACTTCTCTTCTTTTAATCTCTGAAATACTTTCCTAACATGCTCAAGATGTTCTTCCTTAGTCTTACTCAATATAAGAATATCATCCAAACAAACAATAATAAACATTCCCAAGAATCTCTTGAGAACTTCATTTATCAACCTCATGAAAGTACTAGGTGCATTAGTCAAACCAAAAGACATAAGCAATCATTTATACAAACCATCTTTTGTCTTGAAAGAAGTCTTCCATTCATCACCTTCTCTAATTTTGATCCGATGATAACCACTCTTCAAATGAATCTTGGTAAAATATTTTTCTCGACATAAACAATCCATTATGTCATCCATCCTTAGCATAGGAAACCTATAATTCATTTTGATATTGTTAATAGCTCTAAATTAGTACATATTCTCCATTCTTCTTAGGTACCAATAGAGAAGGTACAACACATGAACTCAAGCTTTCTTTAATCAATCATTTCTGTAACAACTCTTGCACTTGTCTGTTAAGTTCTTCATTCTCTATAGGTGTCAATCTATATAGTTCTTTATTTGATAAACTAGCTCCTAGAATCAGATCCATACAATGTCTTATACTTCTTACTAGTGGTAAACCATTAGGTATATCTTTTGCAACAATTTTTTTATACTCATTCAGCAAGATTTCAATTTCTATTAGCACTTAGCTAACACTACCAATTTATGTTGTCACTTGGCCTTTAACATTTTATACTACTCGGTCACTATTTGTTTCTCAATCATTATAATACTCTATCATTTGGCCATTACTACCATCACTTGGCCCTCTAGGTATTATAAAAAAATAGAATTGGTTTTTTTTATTTCCTTCTCAATTTGCTTTCCATTGATCATGCAAATTCTTATAGTAGTATAGTTGATCTTATCAGAAGACTCAATCAAAGGCATCAATGTATCCATAACTCCATTTGTCCAAATAGTATATAGATTCAATCTTCCATTATAAGCATCATGTTTATCATATTTCCAAGCTCTACCCAACAAAATATGATAATAATCCATAGGCATAATATCACACAAAACATTGTCAAATTAATATCCAATATTTAATTTCAAAACACATTGTTCACTTACAAATATCTTATGCTCATCCTTGGTCCACTAAACAAGATAGGGTTTAGCATGCTTCACCCTTTGCAAGTGAAACTTTGTAACCAGCTCCTTTGATGCCAAATTTGTTGAAATTCCACTATCAATGATTAGTTTACAATGTTTTCCATCCATCTTACATTTGGTTTTGAAAAGACTTATTCTATGAATAAGTTCTTTACCCTCAATTTTCTCATTGCACAAATTTCTTATCACCATCAAATTTTCTCCAATCTTAGGATCACTATGAGGGTACACAGATTCAATTTATATCACAACATTCCTGCTACCACTTTCATTTTCACTAGAGTATCTACATTCAAAGGATATATGCCCTTCTTTGCCACATCTGAAACAATTACCACAAAAACCATTTCTAGAATAAGAATCACCTCTTCCTTGGTAAGAACTAGTACCTCATTGGTAAGAATTACCACCTTTCCATTTGATCTTTCCTTTATCATCATTTTTTCACTCAGATTTTCCCTTATCTTGCATAGAATTCTTAGATCTTCCATTTTCTCCATAAGATATACCTCTGCCTCTCTGGAATCTACCAGCTCTACCTCTCTATCTTTGTTCATGCTTCTTTGTCAAGATCTCTTCAAATTTTATGACATATTTATAGGCTTCTTCCACACCTTCCAATTTTGTAAAACTTATCTCATCATGAATTCCATATCTCAATCCATTTAGATACCTTACAACTTTCTCAATCTCATCATCCACATGTCCAGATTGGATGTCCAATCTATACAATTCCTCAATGTACTCCTTTATAGTCATGTCCTTTTGTCTCAAATTTTACATTTTCTTCAACAAGCTAACTTGGTAATCAGTAGGAAGGAACATCTTCTTCACCTTGTTCATTATTTTTAGACAATTCTTGATCTTCTCCTTTCATCTTTGTTGTCTATAAATTTGAAAATGCTTCCACCATAGTGAAGCATGACCTTTCAACCTAGTGACTACAAATTTTACCTTCCTATTATTAGGAGTGCCTTCAAACTCAAGTAACTTCTCCATATTAGAGATCCAATCCAATACATCATTGGTGGTCAATTTTTCTTCATATGGAAACACTTCCATAATAGGCCACTTTGAATGTGCCCTAGACAATACTCTCAACAATATTTCCTCAACCTAATCTTCCCCAAGTTTTGGATTAGGGTTTTATGTCATTGCTTCATTACCACTCACATTATCAAGATGTGCTTCTCTCCTTTGGATAGTCTCCACAACATCTAATCTAGCTAGAATCTATCTCAACATGTCCATAATAGCAATGTTAGCATTTCCTCTTCCTTGAACCATCTTTACAAATAGGTTCCTAGAAGATTGTAACCTTCTACAAGTTATAGGTCAAATTTGCATATCAATCACCCTACAACCAAATTCAACTTAGGGTTCTACATGATCTAATCTCCACAAGAATTAACCTAGCTCTAATACCACCTAACGTATGGAGGGATGGAAAATCTAGGGCCAAAGGCACACCCAACTATCCATCCACCTTGCTAAGTAAACACAATAGAAGAAAACAACATGGAGAACAACACCAAGGAGAGAAGGAACATTAATCACTTTATTAATTCATCAAATCAGTATACATGTTTGTTTGTGATGGAAAAGCTATAGCCAAAGGCACACCTAACTACCCAACCACCTTGTTGAGAAAATACAATGGAAGAAAATTGTAAGAAAACTTGCAACAAAGAATTTAACCATTTCCACATAACCCATAATAGATCTAAAATAGATATGCAATTAAAATCCACATGCAAGAGAATAGACAACATACTTACAAAATTGTGATACAAGATATACCTTGAAAAACCCTCATTAAGGAAAAGAACCTAGCCTCAAAAAACATCTATCACCATGTATTATTCAACAAAAATATCATTGCAATACAACCATGGAAGTCTTCAAAATCATAGCCACATCCAAGAAATCCATGTGAACAAGCATGAATCCAAAAATCCCATGCCATGCTTCCAACCTTTACAAATGCTTCCTTGGTTAAACTATCAAGCCTTGTCTCTCTTGACTCTTTCCCTTTTTGCCTTTTGTCTTGTCACACCAACAACTACCCTTATGGCTACTTATATAGTAGCAAGTCCCACAAAACCACCAAGTGGTATTACATAAACCACGTGCTAAAACCATGTGCTACCTAACCCATTGACCCCACATTTAATATTGAAGATTTAATTCTTTCTCCAATATTAAATAATTATATGAAATATTATCACAATTTTATAATACAACTCATAAGTATATCCTATGGGAATCTTTACATGTTTCATGTCCATCTAGGTGTAACATTACATAATAAATAATAATAATACAATATAACAATATTATACAATGTGTACAACACATATTATCTCAGTAATCTCCCACTTGTTGTATACATTGCATAGGGTCAATCTATAACCACATAAATAAATAAGAGAACAATCCCTCCTAGCACATCCACCATCATGGATCAAAGTACACCAAGTGCTCCATCATGGTACCTGCAACAAAATCAAATTATACAGCTTCTCAAATGTGAATGATCTCATGTCCTATTATATCACTGCTACTGACCATATATAAAAGCCATCCAAAGAGAAAGCTAGCCAACTTGCCATATTAGAAGGTCATAAAATCCTATACCAACTAAAATGCCAAGAAAAAAACCTAATCCAAAGGTAATCACATTTATCCATAGTTGTCAAATATCCATAGCTGAAATAGCACCCATGAAAAGTGCCAAACACATCCAACTATCCATACCTCCAAAGGTATACCAAGTGAATCTCACAATCATCAACATATTCAATCTATAACTTGCAATCACAAGCCTCAAGAGCAATACCTACCACAAATATACCAAGAAGCTCCCAATGCAAATGGTAATGTCAAATCTATAACCAATCCACTCACAACATCTCAAAGAAGTGAATCCATGTAGTATCAAGGACACCCACAATACATAAACCAATAACCTAAAAGAACAACTCTCATATCAAATCTCCAATAGTTTCCCAAGCTCTCCACAACCAATAGAGGAAAGAGATAAATGAATAATTATGTCATCTCTCATATGACATACATGAGCATAAACTAGTGATCACAATCTCTAACCAATCTCAAATCTGATGTAAGTGAAACTGAACATCTAGGAAGATAGCCAAGACCAAAGAGAAACCATGCATATTATAGCATGTATCATGTTCTTCTACACACACCTCCAAATGTAAACTATGCAAGTATGATCTCCTCCATAAAACCCTAATAAGAAGCCACATCAACACCCAAACCATACCATATAACCAATCATGGATGTAAGTGTGTCACAAGATCAAACTCGTAAACTAAGAAATAACCATTCCTAAACCAAGGAATATGCCCAATATAAAACCATCTCTCAAACTTAACCAACATAATAACATATGCACATAGAGATAACCAATGCTAAACCATCTCTCATGTACCATAGCTCAAGATCCATATCGATAAAAGACAAGCATAAACATAATGCACCTAAGAGAAACAATGGTCTATGCCTCTCAAGTAGAAAACCATCAACTAGACGAAGAGTGGGGAATGAGAATGCTCATCAAGATATCCAAGTCTTCAACCAAGACTCAACTAAGAACAATCTCTACTCAAGTCCATATCAGGTGAATGCCCCTTGAACTTTGTGTTGAAACCATTAACTGTCTCAACAAATACTTCTCTAATCCAAGAGAAATCAGAATCACCACCATCTCTAAGTATCCATGAGAACTTATAACCAACCAATCCATGCCAACTCTAAATGTGACATAGCAATATCATGAAGTATCGAACTTATGATCAATATACTCAATACCAAGAAACTAAACCAAGATCAATGTCAAAGTTCTAACCATGGCCTTAGGAAAATAAACATGACAATATGATCTGACCATCTCAACCAAAGAGATAACATACTGCATATGAACATACTATAACATGTCAAAACTCTAAATGTGTATTAAGAGTATACCGTGACATAATAATTAAACCATCTCCACACACTAGGAAGAAAATCATCTCAACATACCATGAGAAAAAATCTCCATGCACCATGAAGATAACCAAAAACCCCATGAGTCCTCAAGATCTAACCATGTACATAACCATGAAGATAACAAGTACACCATGTAAATGTCAAAGATGCTTCTGCAACAACAAGATCTAAGACAAACCTCCAACATCTGCAAACACTTAATAAATATATCAATACCAAAAAACTCCCACTCAACTATGGTATCTAGTAACCCATGGCATCATAAAATCCATTTCATACATAAAGATCCTCCAGATCTATACACAAAACCAAAGTGTCAATACCAAGTGAAACCAAGATGTCTAAACCAAGAAGATACAAATCAAACCAGGAACTAATCCTCCATTGTCACTACATCACTATCACAAGATCCCACTAAATTGCGTATCTAAGCTATCCATGACATCATGATGAAAAAACCATTCTCTAACAATGAGAATCAACCAAGGTATCAAACCATCAAAGAACTCAAAGTGCACATCATGAGCTCCTCAAAAGAAACCAAATAACCATGGCCCTCAACCAAGAAGATAATATACCACCACAACCAAATCAAGAATCCAAACTAATGAACATCAAGGATGTACTTGTATATCCAATCATGTTATGCCAAAATCTATGGCACCATGATCACATCCATGAATTGAGCATCTGACCCTCAATATGTCCAACATGTCAGCATAAAATAGTCAACCACAATCCTCCACCATGATTGTACCTAGTAACAACATCTCATCCCTTCTATATGAAAAATAATTAGTAAATCATATAACTTAAGGCATAGACAACACAAATCCAAGCACACAATCTGAATATGTATCAATAATGAAAGATCAATGGGCAAAGACAACCTATAACCAAGTTACAAATGCAACATATAAGTATAGACCGCTTACAATACTATACAACTTGTAGACCCAACAAGTCATCATACATATCCAAACCAAATATTGATAACCATATCATCATGAGACCAATCTAAAATTTGAACTCAGTATACAATGACATCAAATCTTAAATTTTCAAACATACAACGTCATAAACTCACAATGCTACCATAGTCAAAATATACGATAAACTGTACAAATTAATATATCACCAAATAAACTATACCAAATCTATACCAAATTTGAACCAATATGTAGAGCTTTCCATTGACTACTCGAAGTCTAAAATTTGACTCTATATGCCCAAGTTATTCCTTAATTTATACTCAAAATAAGTAACATCTAACTTTGAGGCTCTTAAGATGTAACAAAATATCAAAATTATAGAACCAAACCTACACCAACTTGTATTCTTTTGACTTAGCTTTCCAACACTCATAAGAAATCTAAAATTTGATATCCTGAGAGAAAGTTATGGTCATTTTACTAAGATAGTCTTTTACCATTTTCACTACAAATTTTTTTGTGACAAAAAATTCCAATGACATTAAATTTGATAGCCATTAGTCGCTGAAACTAAAAAACTCTTTCATTTCCTCTGAACATGGCCAAACTAGGGCATATTATATATCAAAATTTATGGAGAAGTCAACCTAGATCCAATGGTAAGGTCTATTTTTGTCCAAGAGGTCATTTCTACAAGCTCCCCCTAAAACCATCATTTAAATAAAACATCTGAAAAACCCTTTTGTCCAAAAATTTGACATGTCCAAAATCTACCAATATCCCATCATAATATCAAATCCAAAACCCTCAAATTTATAATAAAAACTCATATATCTTGCCCTTTCTTTTATCCTCTCATGCATTCTCATGGATTCAATCTAGGGTTACAATAATAAAACCATAGTTTTGATACCACTTTCAAGGAAACTTACAACAAAGAATATAACTATTTTCATATAACCCATAATAGATCTTAAATAAATATGCAATTGAAATCTACATGCAGGAGAATAGACAACATACCCACAAAATTGTGACATGAGATATACCCTGGGAAATCCTTATTGAGGGAAAAACCCAACCTCCAAAAGCATCCATCACCATGTATTATTCAGCAAAAATACCATTGCAATACAACCATGAAAGTTTTCAATTCCATAGCCACATCCAAGCAATCCATGTGAACAAGCATGAATCCACACATCTCATGTCATGCTCATAACCTTCACAAATGCTCCCTTGGCTAACCTATCAAGCGTTGTCTCACTCAACTCTTTCCCTTTTTTCTTTTATCTTGTCACATCAACAACTACCCTTGTGGCTACTTATATAGTAGCAAGTGCCACAAAACCACCAAGTGGTATTACATAAACCATGTGTGACCTAAACCATTGACCCCATATTTAATATTAGAAATTTAATTATTTTTCTCAATATGAAATAATTACATGAAATATTATCACAATGTTGTAATACAACTCATCAAGTATATCCCATGAGAATCTTTACGTGTTGCACTTCCATCTAGGTGCAACATTACATAATAAAATAAAATAATACAATATAACAATATTATGCAATGTGTGCAACACTTATTATCTCAACAAAAACAACGTGGAAAAAAATACCAAGGAGAAAAGGAATAGTAATTGGTTTATTAATTCATCAAATCAGCATACATGCCTGGCTGTGAGGCCTTCTGGGTTATGGCCAACAAGATTTTATCAAATCCTAGACTTAGAATTTTTGCAGGTCCTTAATTCAGACTTCCATCTCTTCTAATTCATTCTCCCATCTAGAATCTCTAATTGATGCCTAATCTAAACCTAAACAACCCTATTTATTCTTGCAAAACTAGCTTACAGAAGATTCTAGAACTTCAATCAAATACAATAATGTGTTTTTGACCCCATTTACCTAAATAGTAAATTGATTCAATCTACCATCATTCACAATATGTTTATTATATTGGCAAGTTCTACCCAACAAAATGTGACAAGAATCCATAGGAATAATATCACACATAACTTCATCATAATAATGTCCAAGTTTGGATTTTACAAAACATTACTCACTTACCAATAACTTATGCTCATCCTTGATTCATGAAACATGATAGGGTTTAGGATTCCTTAATCTTTCCAATAGCAATTTTTCAACTAGCTCCTTAGATGCCAAATTTGTTGAACTCCTAATATCAATGATTATTTTACAACACTTGTATGTTATCTTACATTTGGTCTTGAAAAGAATTCTCCTAAGGATAGGTTCTTCGTCAACTTTCTTAGTACAAAAAGTTCTTCACTTGCAAGATTAATAGGTTCACCTCGAACCACTATATTCCTATTACCTCTAGGTTAAGAATTACCTCTTCCTTGCTAAGAACTAGTACTTCAGTGGTAAGAATTATCACCTTTCCACATGGTATTGCCTTTATCTTCACTCTTCCATTTAGATTTACCCTTATCTTGCAAAGAATTGTTAGATCTACCACTTTCTACATAAGATCTACCTCTACCTCTATTCACATCTACCTCTTTGTGTTTTCTTGCACTTCTTTGTCAAGATATCATCAACTTTCATGACATATTGATATATTTATTCCACACTATCCAATTTCATAAAGCTTATCTCATACTGATTTTCATATCTCAAACCATTCAAGTACTTGGCAAATTTCTCAACCTCATCATCTATATATCCATATCTTATGTACAATCTATAGACTTCCTCAGTGTAATCCTTTATAGTCATGTCCTTTTGTCTTAGATCTGGCATCTTACTCAACAAACTAACTTGGTAATCAAAAGGAACTTTTTCTTCTTCACCTTGTTCAACACTTTTAACTAGGTTCTAATCTTTTATTTTCCTCTTCTCTATCTATCAGTTTGTAGATGCTCCCACCACAATGAGGCATGACCTTTCAGTGTAGTGACTGCAATCTTCACCTTCCTATTATAAGGATTTCTTTCAAACTCAAAGATATTCTCCATATAAGATATCAAATTCAACACAACATTGGTGTCCAATCACCATGATAAGGAAAAACTTTCATGATAGGTTTTGAATGCGCCCTAGACAAAAATATCAACAATATTTCCTCATCTTGATCTTCTACAAGCTCTAGACTAGGATTTGGTGTCATTTCTTAATCATCACTCACATCATCAAGATGTACTCCTCTCCTTTGGGTCATCTCCACAACATCCAATCTGGATTCGATCTATCTCAACATGTCTAATATGGAATTATTATCATATCCTCTACCTTGAACCATTCTAAAGAATAGATTCGTACAAGATCGTAACCCTCTGCAAGTTATAGGTAAAATTTGCAATCTACCACCCTACAACCAAAAACCACTCAATATTCTACATGATCCATTCTCTCTAAGAAAAAACCTAGCTCTAATACCATTGGACTCATGAAGGATGGGAATAGGTAGGGCCCAAGGCATGACGAACTATCCTACCATCTCACTGAGTAAACACAAAAGAAGAAACATAGAGAACAACACCAAAGAGAGAAGAAATAACAAGATATTTAAAGATTCAAATTATCTACAAACATTCCCATATGTGATGCCTTTAAGGTTGTTGCCAAAAAATTTGCAAATTAAAAACTCAAACTCAATCCATAGATCCGTGATTCTTCTTTCTGGGTTCCTTATCATTTCTTCTTACTTCTAAACAACTACTCAACCTAAACCAAGATTCCTCTACTTATACTTGCAAAAATGGCCTAAAAAAGATTCTAGATCTTTATATCAGAGAAGGACAAACTTATAATAGTATAGACACATCCCAATGCATGATCCTTACATTATATTTATAGCTCAAATTAAATAAACAAGTCATCTCTCACTAAGAACCAATCATAGACAAACTCGGTCAAAGAAGGAACCAAGAATCAAAAAACTAGCAAGCTCACTCAACACATGAAGGAACTTGAAAACCATAGGAAACAACCAAAGAAGGATCTTAGTTATCACAAGGAGCCTTATAACTATTGCACTCAAAAATCATTGCACATGACCATTACTAGAACTTGGTAACAACTATGACTTCGTAATAACTAACAAAATACACAAATATGAGTAGGATAGCAAGGCAATCCAAGATGCTCCTGCATCAAGGATGTGTACAGATTGTTGAGCTATCAACAAGATGAAAATCAATTACAAATTTCCATTTTCATAGATGGACGATATAATGGACTATTTGAGTAGACTTGTCTATTTCAAAAAGATAGATTTGAAGAGTGGGTACCGACAGATTTGAATTAGAAAAGGAGATGAATGAAAGATTGATGAAGGACCACACCACCCTACCAACTCATAAACATGAATGCAACAATATGGAGACAAAGAGAGATAAAACTCTTCCCAATAAATTGTATTATACTTGAAAATCCTTACAATATTCTCCAAATGAGAGAACTCCAAATTCTTACAATATGACAGAGCTTCCAACTAGCTTGTACACCAAGAACTTCTACAAGAAATTACACTTGAAGACTTCTACTTCCTGAACTTGATTACAAATGATAATAAGCCTTTCTTGAATATGCACTTCCAACCAAAGATATTACAAACACAACCAATGTGGGATAAAAGGTAAATACAACTACCTTAAAGAAAATATTAAATTCTCACCCAAATACAACTAAGCACCACCATGTTGCCTAATTAGAAAATTACATTTCCTTTGTGAATCACAACAAATATTAAATGCATGATTTAAGGAACTTTCAAAAAACTTCTAAGATGCCACCTACACACCTTGATTAATGGAATGACAACTATTTTTCTTATTTTTCTATTTATGACACCTATGCAGCTTGAAAATAAAAATTCCTCTTTTCTCCTTTTTCTATTTTTTTAATTTTAATTTTTAATTTATTTTTCTTTCTATTTTCTTCACTTTCTCTCTCCTCGACAATTTGTTTTCTTTAAATAATAATTTTGATCACACTCTTTTTCTTTTCTTTTCTTTTTTTTATGTGATGCAAGATGCTCCTGCATTAGATACCCTAGGTTTGAAAATATGTTTTAGTGACTAGAAGAACATCTTCTCAGATTTAGCACATAGATCCCAAACTAGTTCTTCACATACATGCCCTCCAAGTCTTCAACTTGCACAATCCTTCACCTATTTTTCTTCTTCTCCTTTGCATCCACCACAAGTGTTCCATAGGTCTACTTTCCATGTTGATTTCCAATCTTCTTAGAATATGCCAACCCAACTCGACTGCCAATACTCAGGTTCTTCTCACTGAGCTCTTCATATTGCAAAGCAATAAGGGAAAACTTCCTACCACCTTTCTATATAGTAAACACATTCCTAACACAATCACGCACAGCCCTACAATCATATTGCCAAGGTCTACCAAGTAACACATGACAACTATTCATATCCATAATATCACACAACACTTGATCCTTATACTGCTCAATCTAGAAATCAACAAGGCATTGCTCCCTCACTTCCAAAGAATGCTCACCTTGCAACCAACCAATCCTATAAGGATAAGGATGTCTCACTCTCTTCAAACCAAGTTTTTGAACAATCTCCTCAGCACTAAGGTTATCAGTACTACCACCATCTACAATCAGCTTGTAGATTTTGACACCAGACTTACAACAAGTCCTAAACAAACTAGTCCTCTGACAAGAATAAAATGTCCTCTCACCCATTAGTACTTGCCAAGCCAACAAACTTTCTCCTTGCTCAAGCTGACTTTCTTGGACTTCAACCTCATTCACAATAGCAGATGTCCTACCAATTGGACATTCAAAAGATCTATGCCCTTCTTGACCACACTTGAAATAATTACCTCTAAACACACCTCCACCTATCCTTCTTCTTCCCTTGGTAACTACCTTGATTCTTCCTCTTTAGCCTCTCCTTTTCTCTCAAAGCATATCGATAAGAACCCTTAATTGAAGAAATATTCAACACATTAACCTCATCCTAAATATTAAATCTCAAACTATTAATGTACCATGCTACTTTCTCCTTTGACAATTCTCTATGCCTAGACCAAATGGTTAACTTGTAGAACTCTTTGGTGTAATCCTTCATCATCATATCCTTCTGCTTTAGATTCTACAACTTCTTAAACAACTCAAGTTCATAATTAATAGGAATGAACTTAGCCTTCAACTTAGTTACCATCAATTTCTTGCTAGTGATCTTCATTTCACCTTCCTCTTCTCTATCTCTTTGCAATTCCTTCCACCAAAGAGCAGTATGTCCCTTCAACTTAGTTTGTGTCAACCTCACTTTGAGTGGATCCTCAATATCCTCAAGCTCAAATTAGTCTTCTAATACACCAATCCAATCAATTGGGTCTTCAGGATTCAAACTACTTGAAAAATTATAAACCTCCATCTTATGCTTTAGCTTCAACTAAGATCCAGGTCGAGCAAAGTGACTAGCCCTAATTTCAATAGGTCTCTCCTCACAATTAGTTATGTCCTCACCAGAAACTTCAAAGTCTTTGGCAACTTTTTCGTAACTACCTTTAGTACCCACATGCCTAGGTACACCACCCAAAGCACTTACAATTTCAGCAATCATGTCACTCTTCATCAATACAATCTCATATCTGAACTCTACTCTTATCTTCTTTGAGATCCTTTCCTCCACAGTATCACTAAGGTCATCAATTTCCTGAGGGTTCAATCTTCTTGGAGGCATCTTCCAAAATTTTAGCAAACCCTAAGCAAAAAATCTACCAACCTAGAAGATCAATAAACCATAAGATCAACCTTCCTTGCAAATCTTGGTGTAAACTGCCTCATGTTTGGTGATCTATCCACACACTCAAGAACTCCTACTCTAATACCACTTGATGAAGTGCCACACCACCCTACCAACTCATAACCAAGAATGCAACAATATGGAGACAAAGAGAGATAAAATATTTCCCAAGCAATTTTATTATACTTGAAAATCCTTACAATATTCTCCAAATGAGAGAACTCCAAATTCTTACAATATGAGAGAGCTTCCAAACCAAAAGCTTCCGACTAGCTTGTACACCAAGAGCTTGTACAAGAAATTAAACTTGAAGACTTACACTTCTCAAACTTGATTACAAATGATAATAAGCCTTGCTTAAATAGGCACTTCCAACCCAAGACATTACAAACACAACCAATGTGGGATAAAAGAAAAATACAACTACCTTAAAAAAAATATTAAATTTCCACCAAAATACAACTAAGCACACCCATGTGGCCCAATTAGAAAATTACATTTCCTTTGTGGATCACGACAAATATTAAATGCATGATTTAAGTAACTTTCCACAAACTTCTAAGATGCCACCTACACACCTCAATTAATGGAATGACAACTATTTTTCTTATTTCTCTATTTATGACACCTGTGCACCTTGAAAATAAAAATTTCTCTTTTCTCCTTTTTTCTATTTTTTTTTTTAATCTTTTATTTATTTTTCTTTCTATTATTGTAATTTTCTCTCTCCTCCACAATTTTTTTTAATAATAATTTTGATTACACTCTTTTTTTTTCGTGATGTAAGATGCTCCTACATCAGACACCCCAAGTTCAAAAAGATGTTCTAGTAACTGGAAGAACATCTTCTCAGATTCAACACATAAATCCCAAACTAGTTCTTCACATACATGCCCTCCAAGTCTTCAACTTGCACACTCTTTCACATATTTTTCTTCTTCTCCTTCACATCCACCACAGGTGTTCCATAGGTCTGCTTTCCATGCTGACTTCCAATTTGTCAACTCAACTCATCTACCAATAATTAGGTTCTTCCTACTGAGCTCTTCACTCTACAAAGGAATTAGACAAAAAAAATTGCCACCTTTCTCAATAGTAAACACATTCCTAACACAATCATGCACAGCCCTGCAATCATACTGCCAAGGTCTACCATGTAACACATGACAACTATTTATATCCACAATATCACACAACACTTGATCCTTATACTACTCAATCTAGAAATCAATAAGGCATTGCTCCCTCACTTCCAAAGCATGCTCATCTCACAACCAACCAATCCTATAAGGATAAGGATGTCTCACTCTCTTCAAACCAAGTTTTTGAACCATCTCCTTAGCAACAAGGTTATCAGTACTACCACCATCTACAATCACCTTGTATATTTTGCCACCAAACTTACAAGTCATCCTAAATAAACTAGTCCTCTAACAAGAATCCAATGTCCTCTCACCCAATAGTACTTGTCGAGCCAACAAACTTTCTCCTTGCTTGGGCTGACTTTCCAAGACTTCAACCTTATTCACAATAGGAACTATCCTACCGATTAGACATTCAAAAGATCTATGCCCTTCTTGACCACACTTGAAATAATTACCTCTAAACAAACCTCCACCTATCCTTCTATTTCATTCAATAGGTTTCTGTTCACCTTCTGGTTATGGTTTAGCTTGTGTTGAACTATCCTGCTTCTCCTTCCCTAGGGAACTACCTCAATTCTTCCTCTTTAGCTTCTCCTCTTCTCTCAAAGCATACTGATAAAAATCCTCAACTGAAAAAATATTTAACATACTAACCTCATCTTGAATATTGAATCTCAAACCATTAATCTATCGTGCTACCTTCTCCTTGATAATTCTCTATGCCCAGATTGAATAGTCAACTTATAGAACTCTTTGGTGTAATCCTTCATATTCATATCCTTTTGCTTCAAATTCTACAACATCTTAAACAACTCAAGTTCATAGTTAGCAGGAATGAACTTAGCCTTCAACTTAGTCACCATTAGTTTCCATCTAGTGATCTTCATTTCACCTTCCTCTTCTCTATCTCTTTGTAGTTCCTTCCACCAAAGACCAGCATGTCCCTTCAACTTAGTTTTTTCCAACCTCACTCTGAGTGGATCCTCAATATCCTCAAGCTCAAAGTAGTCTTCCAATTCACCAATCCAATCAATTAGGTCTTTAGGATTCAAAGTACCTAAAAATTTAGAAACCTTCATCTTATGCTTCAACTTCGACTGAGATCCAAGTGAAGCAAACTAAATAGCACTAATTCCAATAGGTCTCTCCTCACGATCAGTTATGTCCTCAGTAGCAACTTCAAAATCTTTGGCAACTTCATCATAACTATCTTTAGTGCCCACATGCCTAGGTACACCATCGAAAGCACTTACAATTTCAGCAATCATGTCACTCTTCATCAACGCAATCTCAGATCTGAACTCTGCTCTTATCCTCTCTAAGATCCTTTCCTCCATATCATCACTAAGTTCATCAATTTCCTTAGGGTCTAATCTTCTTGGAGGCATCTTCAAAAAATTTAGCAAACCCTAAGAAAAAAATCCACCAATTTAGAAGATCAATTAGCCACAAGATCAACCTTCATTGCAAATCCTAGAGTAAACTACCTCACATTTGGCAATTTGTCCACACACTTAGGAACTCCCGCTCTAATACCACTTGATGAAGGGCCACACCACCCTACGAAATCATAACCAAGAATGCAACAATACAGAGACAAAGAGAGATAAAATGCTTTCGAATAAATTTTATTATACTTGAAAACCCTTACAATATTCTCCAAATGAGAGAACTCCAAATTCTTACAATATGACAGAGCTTCAAATCCAAGAGCTTCCAACTAGCTTGTACACCAAGAGTTTCTACAAGAAATTACACTTGAAGACTTCTACTTCCTAAACTTGATTATAAATGATAATAAGCCTTGCTTAAATAAGCACTTTCAATTCAAGACATTACAAACACAACCAATTTGGGATAAAAGGTAAATACAACTACCTTAAAAAAAATATTAAATTCCCACCAAAATACAACTAAGCACCACCATATGGCCCAATTAAAAAATTCCATTTCTTTTGTGGATCACAGCAAATATTAAATGCATGATTTAAGGAACTTTCCACAAACTTCTAAGATGCCACCTACACACCTCGATTAATGGAATGACAACTATTTTCTTTATTTTTCTATTTATGACACCTATGCAGCTTGAAAATAAAAAATTCCTCTTTTCTCCCAGTCTTTACTTTTTTATTTTTTATTTTTATTTATTTTTCTTTCTATTTTCATCACTTTCTCTCTCCTCCACAATATTTTTTAATAATAATTTTGATCAAAATCTTTTCTTTTTTTTCATGATGCAAGATGCTCCTACATCAAACACCCCAAGTTCAAAAAGATGTTCTAGTAACTGGAAGAACATTTTCTCAGATTCAACACATAAATCCCAAACTAGTTCTTCACATACAGGCCCTCCAAGTCTTCAATGTGCACACTCTTTCACCTATTTTTCTTCTTCTCCTTCACATCCACTATAGGTCTTCTTGCTATGTTGATTTCCAATCTTCTCAAAATCTACCAACTCAACTTGGCTGCCAATACTCAAGCTCTTCCTACTGAGCTCTTTATTCTGCAAAGGAAACAAGGAAAACTTCCTACCACCTTTCTCACTAGTAAACACATTCCTAAAATAATCATGCATAGCCCTACAATTATACTGCCATGGTCTACCAAGTAACACATGACAACTGTTCATATCCATAATACCACACAACACTTGATCCTTATACTACCCAATTTGGAAATCAACAAGGCATTGCTCCCTCACTTCCAAAGTATGCTCACCTTCCAACCAACCAATCTTATAAGGATAAGGATGTCTCACTCTCTTCAAACCAAGTTTTTGAACCATCTATTTAGCAAAAAGGTTATCAGTACTACCACCATCTACAATCACCTTGTAGATTTTGCCACCAAACTTACAACAAGTCCTAAACAAACTAGTCCTCTAACAAGAATCCAATGTCCTCTCACTTATTAGTACTCATCAAGCCAACAAACTTTCTCCTTGCTTAGGCTGACCTTCCTAGACTTCAACCTCATTCACAATAGTAGTTTTCCTATCAATTAGACATTCAAAAGATCTATGCCCTTCTTGACCAGACTTAAAACAATTACCTCTAAACACACCTCCACCTATCCTTCTTTTTTGTTCAATAGGTTTTGGTTCACCTTCTTATTTTGGTTTAGCTTGTGGCAAACTATCCTAATTCTCCCTCTCTCAAGAACTACCTCAATTCTTCCTCTTTAGCTTCTCCTCTACTCTCAAAGCATACTGATACACATCCTCAACTGAAGAAATATTCAACATACCAACCTCATCCTGAATATTAAATGTCAAACCATTAATGTATCGTGCTACCTTCTCCTTTGATAATTCTCTGTGCCCAGACTAAATAGTCAACTTGTAGAACTCTTTGGTGTAATCCTTCATAGTCATATCCTTGTTCTTTAGATTATGTAACTTC
This sequence comes from Cupressus sempervirens, assembly GCA_028749045.1. Taxonomy (NCBI): domain Eukaryota; kingdom Viridiplantae; phylum Streptophyta; class Pinopsida; order Cupressales; family Cupressaceae; genus Cupressus; species Cupressus sempervirens. The sequence continues at coordinate 134,021,970 of CM053784.1, read as the reverse complement.
TTAAACAACTCAAGCTCATAATTAGCAAGAATGAACTTAGCCTTCAACATAGTCACCATCAATTTCCATCTAGTGATCTTCATTTCACCTTCCTCTTCTTTGTCTCTTTGCAATTCCTTCCAACAAAGAGTAGCATGTCCCTTCATCTAAGTTTATGCCAACCTCACTCTGAGTGGATCCTCAATACCCTCAAGCTTAAATTAGTCTTCCAATTCACCAATCCAATCAATTAATTCTTTAAGATTCAAAGTACCTAAAAAATTAGAATCCTTCATCTTATGCTTCAACTTCGACTGAGATTCAGGTCAAGCAAACTAACTAGCCCTAATTCCAATAGGTCTCTCCTCACGATTGTTTCTATCCTCACCAGAATCTTCAAAGTCTTCAAAAACTTTATCATAACTACCTTCAGTACCCACATGCCTAGGTACACCACCCAAAGCACTTACAATTTCAGCAATCATGTCACTCTTCATCAATGCAATCTCAGATTTGAACTATGCTCTTATCTTCTCAGAGATCCTTTCCTCCACAGCATCACTAAGGTCATCAATTTTCTTAGGGTCCAATCTTATTTGAGGCATCTTCCAAAATTTTAGCAAACCCTAAGCAAAAAATGCACCAATCTAGAAGATCAATCAGCCACAAGATCAACCTTCTTTGCAAATCTTGGTGTAAACTACCTCACATTTGGTGATCTATCCACACACTCAAGAACTCCCACTCTAATACCACTCGATGAAAGGCCACACCACCCTATGAACTCATAACCAAGAATGCAATAATATGGAGACAAAGAGAGATAAAATGCTTCCCAAATAATTTTGTTATACTTGAAAATCCTTACAATATTTTTGAAATGAGAGAACTCCAAATTCTTACAATATGACAGAGCTTCCAAACCAAGAGCTTCCAACTAGCTTGTACACCAAGAGCTTCTACAAGAAATTACACTTGAAAACTACTATTTCCTAAACTTGACTACAAATAATAATAAGCCTTGCTTAAATAGGCACTTCCAACCCAAGACATTACAAACACAACTAATGTGGGATAAAAGGTAAATACAACTACCTTAAAACAAATATTAAATTCCTACCCAAATACAACTAAGCACCACCATGTGGCCCAATTAGAAAATTGCATTTCTTTTGTGGATCACAACAAATATTAAATGCATGATTTAATGAACTTTCCACAAACTTCTAAGATGCCACCTACACACCTCGATTAATGGAATGACAACTATTTTTCTTATTTTTCTATTTATGACACCTATGCAACTTGAAAATAAAAATTTCTCTTTTCTTCTTTTTTCTATTTTTTTATTTGTTTTTTATTTTATTTTTTTTTCTTTCTATTTTCATCACTTTCTCTCTCCTACACAATTTTTTTTAAATAATAATTTTGAGCGCACTCTATTTTTTTTCCGTGATGCAAGATGCTCTTGCATCAGACACCCCATGTTTGAAAAGATGTTCTAGTAACTGGAAGAACATCTTCTTAGATTCAGCACATAAATCTCAAACTAGTTCTTCACATACATGCCCTCCAAGTCTTCAACTTGCACACTCTTTCACCTATTTTTCTTCTTCTCCTCCACATCCACCATAGGTGTTCCATAGGTCTACTTTCCATGTTGATTTCCAATCTTCTCAAAATCTACCAACTCAAATTGACTGCTAATACTCAAGTTCTCCTACTGAGCTCTTCATTCTGCAAAGGAATTAGGGAAAACTTCCTACCACCTTTCTCAACAGTAAAAAAATTCCTAACACAATCATGCACAACCCTGCAATCATACTACCAAGGTCTACTAAGTAACACGTGACAATTGTTCATATCCACAATATCACACAACACTTAATCCTTATACTACCCAATTTGGAAATCAACAAGGCATTGCTCCCTCACTTCCCAAGCATTCTCACCTTGCAACCACCCAATCCTATAAGGATAAGGATGTCAAACTCTCTTCAAACCATGTTTTTGAACCATCTCCACAGCAACAAGGTTATTAGTACTACCACCATCTACAATCACTTTGCAGATTTTGCCACCGGATTTAAAAGTCCTAAACAAACTAGTCCTCTGACAAGAATCCAATATCCTCTCACCCATTAGTACTTTCCAAGCCAACAAAATTTCTCCTTGCTTAGGTTTACTTTCCTGGACTTCAACCTCATTCACAATAGTAGTTTTCCTACTGATTGGACATTCAAAAGATCTACGCCCTTCTTGACCACACTTGAAACAATTACCTCTAAACACACCTCCACATGTCCTCCTTTTTTGTTAAATAGGTTTTAGTTCACCTTCTTCTTTCGGTTTATCTTGTGCTTAACTATCCTACTTTTCCTTCCCTCAGGAACTACCTTGATTCTTCCTCTTTAGCTTCTCCTCTACTCTCAAAGCATACTGATAAGCATCCTCAATTGAAAAAATATTCAACATACCAACCTCATCCTAAATATTGAATCTCAAACTATTAATATACCATGCTACCTTCTCCTTTGACAATTCTCTAAGCCCAAACCAAATAGTCAACTTGTAGAACTCTTCGGTGTAATCTTTCATAATCATATCCTTCTACTTCAGTTCTTCAACTTCTTAAACAACTCAAGTTCATAATTAGTAGGAATGAACTCAGCCTTCAACTAAGTCACCATCAATTTCCATCTAGTGATCTTCATTTCACCTTCCTCTTCTCTATCTCTTTGTAGTTCCTTCCACCAAAGAGCAGCATGTCCCTTCAACTTAGTTTTTCCCAACCTCACTCTGAGTGGATCCTCAATATCCTCAAGATCAAAGTAATCTTCCAATTCACCAATCCAATCAATTAGATAATTAGGATTCAAAGTACTTAAAAAATTAGAAACCTCCATCTTATGCTTCTGCTTCAACTAAGATCCAGATTGAGCAAACTGACTAGCCCTAATTCCAATAGGTCTCTCCTCATGATCAGTTCTATCCTCACCAAAAACATCAAATTCTTCAAAAAAAATTTCATAACTACCTTTAGTACCCACATGCCTAGGTACACCACCCAAAACACTTACAATTTTAGCAATCATGTCACTTTTTATCAACGCAATCTTAGATTTGAACTCTGTTCTTATCTTCTCTGAGATCCTTTCCTCCATGCATCACTAAGGTCATTAATTTCCTTAGGGTCCAATATTCTTTGAGGCTTCTTCCAAAATTTTAACAAACCCTAAGCAACAACTCCACCAATCTAAAAGATCAATTAGCCATAAGATCAACCTTCTCTGCAAATCTTTGTGTAAACTACCTCATGTTCGGCAATCTATCCACACACTTAGAAACTCCTACTCTGATACCACTTGATGAAGGGCCAAACCACCCCACCAACTTATAACCAATAATGCAAAAATATGGAGACAAAGAGAGATAAAATGCTTCCCAAGCAATTTTATTATACTTGAAAATCCTTACAATATTCTCCAAATGAGAGAACTCCAAATTCTTACAATATGATAGAGATTCCAAACCAAGAGCTTCCAACTAGCTTGTACACCAAGAGCTTCTACAAGAAATTACACTTGAAGACTTCTACTTCCTGAACTTGATTACAAATGATAATAAGCCTTGATTAAATAGGCACTTCCAACCCAAGACATTACAAACACAACCAATGTGGGATAAAAGGTAAATACAACTACCTTAAAAAAAATATTAAATTCTTACCCAAATACAATAAGCACCACCATGTAGCCCAATTAGAAAATTACATTTCCTCTGTGGATCACAAGAAATATTAAATGCATGATTTAAGAAACTTTTCACAAACTTCTAAGATGCCACCTATACACCTCGATTAATGGAATGACAACTATTTTTCTTATTTTTCTATTTATGACACCTATGCACCTTGAAAATAAAAATTCCTATTTTCTTGTATTTTTTATTTTTTATTTTTATTTTTTTCTATTTTTTTCACTTTCTCTTTCCTCCACAATTTTTTTTTAATAATAATTTTAGTCACACTTTTTTTTAAAAAAATTCCATGATGCAAGATGCTCCTACATCAAATATTATATTCAAGAAAAGGGAAGGATTGTATGAGTGGTTAGTCATGCCTTTTGGGATAGCCAATACATTGAACACTTTCATGTAGCTCATGCATGAGATACTAAAGAATTTTTTTGGTAAGTTTTTCATTGTTTATCTAGATGATATTTTGTAATACATTGGATGAGAATATAATGCATATTGATAACATGTTTGAGAATTTGAAAAAATAAAAGTTGCTGATAAATCTAAAGAAGTGTAGTTTTGCAAAGGAGTTGGTGTACCTAGGATTTGTAGAAACAATAGAATGACCAAGTATGGACCCGAAAAAAGTGAAATCTATCCTTGAATGGCCTATTCCAAGGAGTGCAATAGAGGTAAGACCTTTTCATGGTTTGGAAAGATTTTTTTTTAAAATAATTCAGAGGTTATAACAATATTTGTGGACTCTTGACTAAAATCGTAAGAGGTGATAGGAAAGAGTTTAAGTGAACTATATGAGAAAATAAGAGTTTCAATCTGTTGAAGCAAAAATATACAAAACAACGTATTTTTAAACTTCTAGGTTTTAATAAGGTGTTTGAAGAAGATTGTGGTGCTAATTGTACTACAATAGGAGTTGTTTTGAGTCAAGAAGGTAGACATGTTGCATATTTTAATGCGAAGTTGAATGATGCCAAAAGAAATCATTCTATTTATGATCAAGAATTTTATGCTATATTTCATGCACTAAAGAAGTGGAGACACTATCTTCTTCCTAAGGAGCTTATTTTGTATACTAGTCATCAAGCTTTACAATATTTGAATAGTTAAGGAAAATTGAACCAAAGGCATTTGAAATGGATTGAATTTTTTTCAGAGATATATAATTTTTTTTAAATAAAGGAGTGGGAAGTCTAAAATAGTTGTATATGCTCATAGTAGAGGACATCTTTTGTTGATAGAGATGTAGATTAGGGTGGTTGGGTTCAATGAACTTGCAAGTTTTTATCTAGAGGATCCTTATTTTGGTGAATCTTCAAAGGCTTGTATAGAACTTATTACACTTGATAGGATAAAGTGGTTGGATTTCATAATCTAAAATAGTATATTGTTCAAAGGAAGTCAATTTTGCATTCCCAGAAGTTCTATAAAGAAGAATCTCATCAAGGAGAAGCATAGTAGAGAATTGGTTGGACATTTTGGGCAAGATAAGGCCATTGCTTTGGTTGTTGAGAATTATTACTAACCATAGTTGCAATAAGATGTGATGAAGAATGATGAAGAAGAAAATGGTTCTTTAAGGTCTCAACTAGGGCCTCTTTAAGGAGATGAGATAGAAAAAATACTAAATAGTTGGCTCTGCTAGGGTTTCATATGATCTTTTAGTTTTCTTGTGTATGGCTCTTTGTCTGAGTTTTCCTTCTATTGTTTCCACTTGTCAAACCGCATTTACTGTGGGAGTTTTTAGGCTAGTTTATAATGGCCCCAACTAGTGGTTACCTAGTTGTTGATACTGGTGCTCACATTGCTACTTCAGATAGCCATCACAGATCCATTATACAAACATCCTTGTAGGTTCATCCCAAAGTTTTTTCACGAGGTAATCCCAATATTATCCTTCCTTTTCAAGATTTTTATGATGCTTATGATTGGTTAGAACAACATACCTTAATAGGGTATTTATGGGTAGGACTCCTCCTGAAGCTATGCTCTTAGAATGGGTTAGCAAGAGTTGGACTCCTCATGGAGTATGTCTTGATGTTGTGCAAAACCTTACCAAAGGTCTTTTATTTTGCTTTGCCAATCCATTCTAGGCAAACGTGAATTTTAGTAAAGGTCATTGGTATGTGTGTTCCTCCCTGCTTGTTTTTCAAAGATGGTCAAGAGACTTCACTATCTCTAATGAGAAAAAGCATAGGGTCCATGTGTGGATAGAGTTCTTAGGTTTACCCTTGCCATCTTGGCCTTTTATTGAGTCCAGTACCAATACTCTTGTCAAATTTATCACAAAGGAACATAAGAAAAATTTTAATGCTCGCCCTCAAAAATGAATTTGTGTTGAGGTTGATCTTTCCAAGGATCTTAAGGATTCTATGGAAATACATATTGGGGGTTAAGCCTTATCTCAAAAGGTGCTTTATTTGAACCTACGCAACACATGCTATAGGTACCAGTCAATGGAACACAAGACTAGGGATTGCCCTTTGGTTGTGTCTAGGGTCAAACCACTACCTAAAGAGGTTCCTACCAAGCTAGCAGAAGGGAAAAAAGAAGAATGGACTACTGCTGGGTGCAAGGGAAAGGCTCCCTTGGCTCCCAAATAGTCATATGTGGTAGTTGTTTCAATTTCTTCTATTTTAACAAGAGCACAAACCCTAGACAGTTTAGGGAGGCAAACATTTTTTTTGAAACCAAAACCCTGGTGTTTCATAGGTTTCAAACCCTGGTATTCTACAGGGAATTAAAGTGGCCACCAGGGCTAACACCTTAGTTGTGATTCATAACCCTCTTGCTACTTCTTCCATAGTGACCTAGAATGTTTAGCATTCTCACAATCCTCTTAGACATGTTCAGAAACTAGAAGAGAAATGATAGGTCATCAATCTAGAAGATTTTCCTTCTGGCTTTAACCCAGTTTCTACTTCCTTGCAAAATAGTTATTCCTCTTTTGAGGACAACGAAGATATGGAATAATTTTTATGAATTTTTTATCATGGAGTGTGGGAGGTCTCACGGACCTCTCAAGAAAGTAATATGTTAGGGATACCTATCATAGACATGGAAATTTAAATTTTCTCTATATGTAAGAAGTTAAGATCTATGGTTTTATGCTTTCATCTAAATGTTGTGTCATTTGGACAGATGGCATTATGTTTTTCTCTCAACATGAGGCTAGCATAGGTGATGTAGTCACTCTCTTGTCACCTTATCTTCATTATGCTATTATTTTTCATAGTTCTAACCCATGCACAGTATAATTTGTCTTTTGCTTTCCACTAAAAACCATTCTTTTGGAGTCCTTAATGTTTATGCTCCTAATGATGTTGTGAAAAGATCTCAATTGTGGGGTTGGTTGGCTAACAACTTGCCTCTAACTACTTAAGTTATGTGTGACTTCAATATGGTTAAGTTGGCCTCTAATAAAGATGGCATTTTTTCTTTTCATTGGACAGCTAGGGAAAGGGAAGCTTGGTACTACATGCACAATAAATTGGGTCTTTTCTATTCCAATACTAACTACCACCAATATAGTAGGGTTTGGCACACTTGGTCCAACTTTTGAGCTGGCTCTAACTACATTTTAAAGGATCTCAATCGTGCCATGATTACTACACAATCTTTTTTCTCCTTTTCTGAGGATTAAGATTCACCTATCATTCCCTTGCCAGATGTGATGTTATTTGACCACTATCCCATTTATTTTGCCATTTCATGGCAAATAGCTATCCAGAAAGTTGTCAAGTTGTAATTCTTACTCAACACATCTATGTTGATGCATGCTTCCACTATTGCTCATATCTTACATGTTTAAATATAGAGCTACATCCACATTCCTAGATAGAGTGGATTTAGTGGTGGAATGATGCCATTATCATAACCACTCACATTTTTCTCATCTATAGATGGTAATTGGTGATTTTCAGAAGGTAGTCTTATGAATCCACTACTTCTGCACTCAAAAAAGCTTTAGAGGCTCTCACCCTTAATCCTTTTGATGTTGATTTGCAAATTGAACTTGCCAACCTTTTCCATGACAAATAGGTTGCAGATAATTATGCAATCAAGGAGCCCAAATCAAAGCTTTCCTCCATTAGTTGGAGGTTGGCTATAAAGCTTCAAAGGAGTTTTTCTAGGCTCTTCGAGCCTATCATACCAATTTTAGGATTAAAAAATCAAACAAGGCACTTCTATTCTCTCCAGTCTCCCTAACATCCTACAAGAATTTGTTCATCACTATGAGAACATTTTTGCTTCACAGAGAAATTCAGTTGCTCAGAATGAAACTCTCAGAAAGTGTATTTCTATTACTCCAAACTGCCTAGTAACTGAGCAACATGCTTTTTGTGAGAAAATTCTTACCCTCTAAGACCTTAAAGAGGCAATTTTCTCCATGGTAGATGATAAGTCCCCTAGGTGTGATTGGTTTCCTTGTGAATTTTATAAACATCTCTAGGAGCGTATTGGTCCTGGTCTACACAAAGTTTATCTTGAAGCCTATCACTCTAAAATTTTAGGAGCTATTATCAACAAAGAAAACATTAAATTGATACCTAAAGCTAGAGATCCTAAGGATATTTGCAATTGGTGGCCCATTACCCTTTTAAATGTGTCATATAAGATTATTGTCAAGGTAATCTCTCTCAAAATTTTCCATATCCTACCTTTAATTGTGCAACCTGAGAAAACTAGCTTTATCAAATCCAAATATATTCTTGACAACATTATTGTGGGCTCACAAGTCCAAGCAGCTACCTATTTTTTTTAAAATAGATTTTTCTAAAGCCTATGACCAAATTGAATGGCCTTTCATTTTGGCTATACTCCAGGCTCTTGGTTTTGGTCTAATTTTTTTACAGTCTGTGGAGATGCTCTTTGGAGATGTTAATGCTTGAATTAACATCAATAACTCCCAATCTGACACCTTTGGGCTTTTTCATCCCATCAAGAAAGGTTGCCCTCTAGCTCTAGTGCTTTATGTTCTTGTTGCTAAAGGGTTTGGCTATTTTCTATCCCACTCCATTTCCTTAGGTTTAGTTTGTGGAATTTCTTTGCTAGAATCCTCTTCCTAGTTGGTCAGTGGTCATTTTTTTGATGATTCCTTTCTCACTCTTTTGGAGGATGAATAAAACATCAATAATGCCTTAAATTACCTTAACACATTTTGTCAAGCCTCTGGCTCTGTTATTCAATGGCATAAAATGCTCTATTATTGCTAGTCTTTTTTGCCAATGCCACCTTGGCTTAACCAATTTGAATAGAAATGGGTCACTCATGGGGAGATCTTCTACTTTCTAGGCATTTCTTTTTCTTTTCAAGTGTCACTAGTGGATCTATGGAATGCAGTGCTTGCCAAGATTACTAAGAAGCTAGATTATTGGCTTACAAAACCACTTTCTCTTACACGAAAATTTCAAATTCTCTCTAAAGTTCTTGCTACAATGCATGTCTATTATTCTTCTTGTTGGGCTCCTTCGAAAGCCTCTTATCAAAAATTAGAGTGATTGTTTTGTGATTTTCTCTAGGCCTCTAATTCCGATCATCATGGCTTTCACAAAGTTTCTTGGGATTTTTTTCGTCTCCCAAAAGATTCTGGAAGCCTTGCTTAGTCTACCAAATAGATTATTCATGCCATCACTAGAAATGAAGCCTAGAAGATTTTGGTTCGGCATTGCATTTCTTCCAGATTTTTTGTCAATGGGCCTGAGTGGAAGGGGATTGGATTTCACACCCTTCTCATTATGCACAAACCCATGCTCATATAGGACTCATTTGTTATCAAGAGCATATGGAAATATTTGGAAGCTATCAAGCCTTGGCTTCACTAGTCTAGTGATGAGTTCTAAGATGGGCTCTCTTTGAACCAGTAGAATATTTGGTGATCTCCCCTATTTGCCATCTAGGGCATTCCCCTTGCCAAGACTCAAGGTGCTAGTGCTTTGTATTTTTTCAAATGAGGCATCAAGAGATCTTTTCTCTAGGGTTTCCATGAGTTTTAGATCTTGGTAAGACATTAAAGTCCACTATTGTCTTGCCCATTCAAATCGGAAGACTTTTGACTTATTGCTTTCTACAATTCTAGTGCACTTAATTCATAAAGTGGGTATTCAGTGTTGATATCTGGTTGAAAATATCATTTGAGTAGAAAGTTTACCAAAGAAGAATGTGTGTTTCAATCATTATTTTTTCACTGATGTCAAACCTGCTACATGTTGGTAAGACAATTGCTTATATGTTTCAAGTACTATCACTTAGTTGATTGATGAGGAGGATTTGATCAACAAGATATAACAAAAGTACCTAGAGGAAAGGTTGAGTTATGATTATGTATTGAAGTACAAGAATTAGTTAAGATAGTGATAACATAATATATTGATGATCTACTTGAGGTTACAAAATAACTAGCTACACTTAGAAAGTTTAGAAGAATAAAGTTAAACAAAGTTCATTTGCCAAGCTTCACCAAGTAGATAGTAGGTGCCGAGCAAAGTTAGTGAAAGATGAGCAAAAAGTCAGTTGGAGCCGAGTGAAAGAAAATTCTAGTAGATGTCAAACAATGTCAAGCACCAGTTAAATCCAATTGATGCTAAGTGATTTTACAGTTGATGTCAAGTAATGTAGTATGTGTTGAGCATCAGAAGATTGATAATGTTGAACTGCTACCTTATGAAAAAAATCAAAGAATCACTCAATAAAAACTAACAAGTTTGTTTTCTTGGAACTTGTGAATAAGGGGGAATATAAGATTGATGAGTTGGTGGCACAAAATCTTTTGTAAATCATTTTGGAGGCAAATTCAAATGGATTCTAAGAGAAGTTTTTAGAAAAGATAAGATATGGGGTAGATACATTGTATCCTACCTAATCCATTGAAAACCCTAATTTTGATGATGGATAATGAGCAGGAAAATGTTCTAATTTCTTACATGTAGGAATGTTTGGTCATGAAACAAAGAGTTAGAGAGTTTGATGCAAAAATCTGATAAGAAAAAAAAGGGGGTTTTGCTTTATCAAGTGACCCAAGTGAAGAAGTTTGCAATGGTGTATTGAGCTATAAGGCTTAATTAAAGAGAATGAATGCTTAAAGGGTGAACAAGCTATCAAAGCTACAAAGATTCAAAGCCAAGAAGAGTTGAAGACTAAATAGTGATCTATAATCTACAAGTAAGCTTGTAAGTTGTATCAGATCAAAGCTCTACTATTACTTTCTAACAATTGTAACAGCCTAGGGTAAATCCTTTGGAGTAAGGTTGACTTAATAGTCATTAAAAAATCCTTTAATAGGGTGGCATTCCAAGTGAATGGCCTAAATTCCTCTAACAAGGCTCACTTTTAGTAGGGTGGCTAAAATCCCTTAACTGGGTCACACTTAACAGTATGTGTTGTAACCTTTAATAGGGTTGGTCTTTAATAGGGCATCACTTTAAAAGAGTGAAAAAGGAGTAGCATGTTACTCGTGGTTTTTTCCAAATTGGATTTTCATGTTAAATCATTGTGTCAAATGTACTGATAGATATGTTGTGTTTGATGCTTTAGATTTCTGCAAGTTGATTTGATAGTAACATATCAGTTTTAGTTAACACACAATGAATTCATGCATGGTTAAGAATTTTTTATGGGTTCACTGAATTGTGAAAAGTTTTATTTGTACATCTAGGCCTTGAATAGCTGATTAACCCCCCCCCCTCTTAGTTATTCTAAAAGAATTTCAACAATTAGTATCAGAGCCATATGCTTAAGAGGATTAGTTTTAAGGTACTAGAAGCATAAAGATCAAGATGTCAAAAAGAGAGGTACCCAAACTCAATAGAGATAACTTTCCTGCGTAAAAAAGTTTGATGAAGCTACACCTTGGAGGGCTTGGAGATTATGCACAATCTTTCATTATAGTAGAGCATGTTGATCCAGTAAGAGCCTGAACTGCTAAAGATTTGAAGAAAAAGAAAGAACACATTCAGGTGATGTTGGAGATTGCCTCTACCCTAAGCTATGTTGAATTTGATGATATCAAAGGCCTTAAGAATGCAAAGAAGATGTAGCATGCCCTAGACACCATCTATGGAGGAGACAAAAATATTCAAAGAGCCAAGTTGCAGAGCCTCAGAGATAAGTTTGATGACATGGGAATGGAAGAAGGTGAGGATATTACTCAATATGTTGCTAGAATAAAAGAAGTTGTTAGTGCAATAAAAGGTGCTAGTGATAAAATAGATGATGATACTATGCTATGTAAAGTCTTGAGAATATTGTTGCCTTTGTATGCCATTAGAGTATCTATAATCCAAGAGTTAAGATGTATACTAGGAAATGATCTAACTCTTGAAGGTCTGGTAGGAAGACTCATTGCTTTTGAACTATCTTATTTTGACAACTACAGACTAGAGAGTATCAAATCATATTTCAAGGATATTTTTTTATTGAAGGATTCTAAGGAGGTAAAATAGAAGAAGAATAAGAAGATAAAGTATGCATATAGTGATAGTAACACAAATGAAGAAGACATTGAACAATTGGAAGCATTGTTGGCTAGAAGATTTCATAGAGGAAAAGGCAAGTTCAAAGGTAAGTTACCTATCATTTGTTTCAATTGCAATGAAGTTGGTCATATTGCTACAAGATGTACATAGAAGAAGAACTACAAAGAAGGAAACAAGCACAAAAATAGAAGAGAAGATGATAGAAGAGACTATAGAGACAAATGCAAGAAGTCATACTACATTTCTTATGAACATGACTTTGATAAAAATGATGATGAAGTGGTATATGTTGCAATGAAGGATGAATCTAATGAGGATGAAGAAACTACACTTATGACTTATGTGAACAAGAATGATAAATGGATCATTGATAGTGGATGCTTGCATCACATGACTGGAGCCAAAAGCAAGTTCATTACCTTAACCTATTATAATGGAAATAGTGTAAGATTTGGTAATGATGTACCATGTTTGATAAAAGGGAAAGGGTCTATCAAACTCATAGACAAGATTTCATGTGAAAATGCTTATTATGTTGAAAGATTGAATTATAACTTTTTGAGTGTGTCAAATTGAATAATTTGGGATGCAAAGTTGAGTTTGAAAATAAATCAACCAAGATATATGACAGAAATGGAAACTCGATTGGAAAAGGTGATCAAACTAGAAGTTATTCCTTCTATCTGAATATAGAAGATGCTACTTTTCTTATTGTAAAATTTGATGATGTATGGCTTTGGCACAAGAGATTATGTCATGTTAATTTTGATAATCTAATTAGTATTAGTAACATGAAAAGAGTTAGACGTTTGCCTAGGTTGAAAAAACCAGAAAATATAATGTATAAATAATGTTAGCTAGGTAAGATGATAAAGTCAAGCTTTAAAAGTAAAGCTTATACCTTTAAGGAAATACTTGAAATTGTTCATACTAACTTGTGTGGATCTATTGAAGTGCAAAGCTACAAAAGAGATAAGTATATAATCCTATTTGTTGATAATTACTCTAGGATGATGATAGTCATGTTTCTAAAACAAAAATCAGATGATTTTCAAATGTTTAAGTGGTACTTGGCAAGAGTGGAAAAAGAAAAAGGTAAGATTATAAAATGCTTGAGATTAGACAGAGAAGGAGAATTCACTTCAAATGAGTTTGAGATGTTCTATAATGATAGAGAAATCAAGATACAAACATCTGCACCTAGGACCCCTCCACAAAATGGAATTGTTGAATGAAGAAACAAGTCTACAATGGACTGTGCCAGAATAGTCATGATGGAGAAGAATGTTGCTCTAAAATACTAGAGAGAAGCTATAAGTATTGTTGTATACACCTTGAACCATGTGCAAGTCAAGAAAGGTACTCATTCAGCACCTTTTGAACTATGGTATGGATATCCACCTAATGTGAAATACTAAAATGTATTTGGAAGCAAATGCTTTATTCTTAAAGATGTTAGAAGTGGAAAGTTTGATGCAAAGAGTGAAGAAAGTATATTCCTTGGTTACTCTAGAAGAAGCAAAGCTTACAAATATTTAAATACTAACACTAACAAAATTGTGCAAAGTGCAAATGTGAATTTTGATGAGTTTACAAAAGTACATGAGGCTGAACTTACAAAAGAACCAGAAGAATACAAATCATTTGTATACTATTATGAATGAATGTGTACTAAAGAAGATGCTAAAAATCATGTTGCAAACCAATAGCAAGTTTCAACAACTGTCGAGTCACAACTTGTGAATGTCAAGTTGCATTCAGATGTTGAGTTGCAAAATGAGGAAAATGCACAATCTGATTGTGAGATTAGCACACATGAAAGAGATGTCGAAACACCTAATAGAGATGTACATAATGATACTAAAGCTAAGAGATAGAATGTAGTTACAATAATTGAGCCTAGACTATCCAAATATGTTAAAAGACATCATCCTGTAGATCAAATCATTGGAGACAAAGATGCAAGGCCAATGACAAGAAATAGATTGAGAAGTGAATCATGTTTGTTAAGCATGAAGAAACCTAAGACAATGAAAGATGCATTGGAAGACGATGACTGGTACAAGGCTATGGAAGAAGAAATTTAGCAAATAGAGAAGAACAAGACTTAGAGTCTAGTTTCTAGACCAGAAGAAAAGAATGTGATTGGCACAAAATAGGTATTCAGAAACAAGTTAGATGAGAATGGTGAAGTGACAAGAAACAAAGAAAGACTAGTTTTTTGAGGGTATGCACAAGAAGAAGGAATTGACTATGTTGAAACATTTGCCCCTATTGCAAAAATGGAAGGAGTGAGAATTCTGCTTGCTTATGTTGCATACAAAGGTTTCAAAGTTTATCAGATGAATGTCAAGTCTGCATTTCTAAATGGCATATTAGAAGAAGAAGTCTACATAGAACAACCAGAAGGTTTTGTTGATAAAAATAATAAAAACATGGTATGTAGACTGCACAAAGCCCTATATGGATTGAAACAAGCACCAAGAGCTTGGTATGAGAGACTTCATACTTATCTTGTTAAAATTGAATTTGAAAGAATAGATGATAACAACAATTTGTACATGAAGATAGATAAATAAAAAGGTATACTGTTATCGAAAATATTTTTCAATGATATCATATTTGGAGGACGAGATGCTTTGTGTAAGGATTTTGCAAATCAGATGAAGCAAGAATTTGAAATGTCAATATTTGGTGAAATCAAATTTTTTGTGGGATTACAAGTTTATTAGATGAAACATAATGTATCTATCACTCAGTTAAAATATGTCAAAGAGATATTGAAGACATTTGGACTAAAGGATTGAAAACCAATAATTACACCTATGGTGACAACACTCAAGCTATCAAAGAATGATGATTTAGTCAAGGTAAATCAAATATTATGCAGATCCATGATTGGTAAATTACAATATGTAGTACACAATAGACCTAATATTGCATTAGCTATGGGGTAGTTGCAAGAGTCTTTGTTGATCCCAAAGAGAATCACCTGATGGCTGTGAAAAGGATAATGAGATACTTGAAAGGAATAGAAGAATTTGGTTTACACTATAAGAAGAATGAAAAGTTTGAACTGAATGCCTACACTGATGTTGATTGGGCTAGAAACATTGATGATAGAAAGAGCATCAATGGAGGAGCATTCTTTTTAGAAAAAAGACTTGTTACATGGACTAGCAAGAAGCAGAGTTGTACTTCCCAATCTATTGCTGAAGCAAAGTATGTTGTTGCATCTATTAACTGCACAAACATTGCATGGATCAAACAACTACTTAAGGGAATGAAGGAAGAAATCACAAAACTAGTGATACTTTATTGTGATAATACAAGTGCTATTAATATATCAAACAATCTTGTAATGCATACAAAAACAAAGAACATTGCAATCAAGTATCATTATGTAAGGGAGTTGGTTCAAAACAAAGAGGTGAAAAATGAATATATTAACACAAAGGAGCATATTGTTGATATCTTCACAAAAGCATTACCTAAGGATGCTTATGAGTATTTGAGAGGTAAATTAGGGGTGATACCCCTATCAAAGGCTATATAAAAGACAAAGGGATTACCCTACATCACACAAGATGACAGTCATTTCATACAAATTGATGCAATGGATCTTACTTTAGAAATTGTCTAAAGTAATTACAGAACTAAAATTATAAATTAGTCACAAGCAAGGTGACAAAGGGAGAAAATTGAAGAACCTACAAAAGCCTATATCTACATATATTAAAGATGTTAATTGTTGAGTATAAGTCTTTTGCATTATTGTCAAAGAGGGAGAAGTATGTTAAACTGATCAAGTGCAAGAGGAACAATGGAGAGAGTACACCATCAAAAGATCAGAAGACTAGAAGAAAGAAAGAGGGAGAAAGTAGAAAGCAATCAAATTAGGAAGGATCAAAACAAAAAGAGGGAGATATTTTGCTGATCAATTCAACATGAAAGAAAAGAAAAGATATCAAAATGAGAGCAAAGAAAAGATATAGAAGGAACTCGGAGGGAGTTATATTTTGTAACCTAATCAGAAGAGAGAGATATTGATAAAGGGAGAAATTTCAAACACAAGTTTTCTTTTTGGTATTGTCTTATTGTTTTAACCTAGTTAGTTTGATGGAACAAGATGTTCATCATTTGTTTGACTGGTTGATCAGTATGGTTTGTCATCAATGCCAAAGAGGGAGGTTATTGATATTTGATTGAAAAGATCATTTGATTAGAAATTTTTTTGAAGAAGACTATGTGTTTCAATCATTATTTTGTCACTAATGTCAAACCTGCTACATGTTGGTAAGACAATTGCTTATATGTTTCAAATACTATCACTTAGTTGATTGATGAGGAGGATTTGATCAAAAAAATGTGACAAAAGTACCTAGAGAAAAGGTTGAGTTATGATTATATATTGAAGTACAAGAATGAGTTAAGACAATGATAACATAATGTATTAATGATCTACTTGAGGTTGCAAAATGACTAGCTATACTTAGAAAGTTTAGAAGAATAAAGTTAAACAAAGTTCATTTGCCAATCTTGACCAAGTGGATAGTAGATGTCGAGAAAAGTTAGTGCAAGCTAAGAAAAAAGTTAGTTGGAGCCAAGTGAAAGAAAATTCTAGTGGATGCCAAGCAAGTTAGTAGATGCTGAGTAATTTTTAGTTGATTCCGAGCACCAGCAAAATTCAATTGATGTCAAGTAACGTAGTATGTGCTGAGCATTAGAAGATTGATAATGTCGAGTTGTTGCATTATGACAAAGATCAAAGAATCACTCAATAAAAGCTTACAAGTTTGTTTTCTTGGAACTTGTGAATCGGGACAAAGATAAGATTGATGAGCTGGTGGCACAAAATCTTATGTAAATCATTTTGGAGGAGAATTCAAATGGATTCTAAGAGAAGTTTCTAGAAAAGATAAGATATGGGGTAGATACATTGTATCCTACCTAATCCATTGAAAACCCTAATTTGGCTAATTTTGATGATGGACAATGAGTAGGAAAATGTTATTATTTCCTATATGTAGGAATGTTTGGTCATAAATTAAAGAGTTAGAGAGTTTGATGCAAAAATTTGATAAGGAGAAAAAAAGGGGTTTTGCTTCATTAAGTGACCCAAGTGAAGAAGTCTGCAAGGGCATACTGAGCTATAAGGCTTAAAGACCATGAATTCTTAAAGGGTGAAAAAGTTGTCAAAGCTACAAAGATTCGAAGCCAAGCAAAGTTGAGGATTGAATAGTGATCTGTAGTCTACAAGTAAAGTTGTAAGTTGTATTAGATCAAAGCTCTACTATTACTTTCTAACATTTGTATCAGCCTAAGTTAAATCCTTTGGAGTAAGGTTGACTTAATAGTCATTGGAAAATCCTTTAACAGGGTGGCATTCCAAGTGAATGGCCTAAAGTCCTCTAACAAGGCTCACTTTTAGCAGGGTGACTGAAATCACTTAACCAGGTCACACTTAATAGTGTGTGTTATAACCTTTAATAGAGTTGGCCTTTAATAGGGCATCACTTTAGAAGAGTGAAAAAGGAGTAGCATGTTACTAGTGGTTTTTTCCAAATTGGGTTTCCATGTTAAATCATTGTGTCAAATGTGTTGATGGATATGTTGTGTTTCATTGCTTTACATTTCTACAAGTTGATTTAAGAGTAACATATCAATTTTAGTTAAAACACAATGAATGCATGCATGGTTAAGAATGTTTTATGGGTTCACTAAATTGTGAAAAAAATTATTTATACATCTAGACCTTGAATAACTAATTCACAATTATTCTAAAAGAATTCCAACATTCAATCTATTAGACCTTAGTGAATTAATTGCAAGTGGTATCATGCCAATCCTTTCACCAACTACAAACCAAGTCTAGATTATAGATGGCTTTCTCCCCATCTGTTGATGGTGAGATGGAATTTGCAATCTTCTCTTTCTCAATGGAGAAATCTCTTTGACACTATTTGGAGTGCTATTATAGAACTCAAGATTGCCCATTTTTCTTGGTGCCTAGCTTTTCAAGGCCTCCTCCTTGGGCCTCAACTCAAGCATATTGGGGTTCCAGATCCTAGGTGTTCATTATGTGGCCAACTAGAATCTTTCTTACATATTTTCTAGTTTTGTAGATGTGCTCAAAATTATTAGCACTAGATTCATGATTTTTTTAAGTCATTTTAGCCTAAACCCTTTTCTTGGCACATGGTTATTTTGGGTGATTTCCCTAAGATCCCTCAAAATTTTACCCAGATCTGGCATACCTTTAGAGTGGAGATTTTGTTCACTCTATGGAAAGATAGAAATGTTGTTCTTTTCACTCATAGTTTTCTTGATATTTATATTGCTATGTACACTAAGGCATGCATTTGTAATAATGGAATGAATTACTATTGCTAGGATATCTCTAGATGCCTCGATTAATACCTTGATGCCTAGAGGCCTCTACCAAGGTGTAACTCTTTAGGCCACCACTCACACACTCTATGTTCCTAGGCTTCTCAATACCACTCTCCCAGTGATAGTGATGATGGATGGAGGTGTCACTTGGTTTCCTCATGCTATGGTGGCACTAGCTAGTCCCCAAATCCTCCTCATGCTGTTCAAAAAGTGGTTTCTAGAAAATGATCTTTTCGCCTAGAATTGGCTATTTTGCCTCCACAACCAAATATGAAGGATGTTGACTAGGTCATTGATGCTACTAATACTACTGTTGACGGCTAGACTATTCCCAGTATGCCTCCTAATCCCAAAGATGATTGGAGATTTCATGATCATGATGAACCACCTTCCTCAGTAGGCACTACCTTAGCCACTTGAGGGTTACTTTATGTGTTTTTTATTTATGAATAGTTGATGCTTTCGACTTCAGCTATGTGAACTCTCACAGGGTGATCTTGTATCCCCCAACCCTTTTTGTGAATTGTAATCTTAGTATATTATTTATTAATAGAAAAGAACTATTCATCAAAAAAAAGATGTGAAGAAGTTTAGTTGCAAAGTATGTCAGAAGACCAAAGGAGTGAAGCAGAATACTAGGTTATATTAGCCATTACCTCTACCGGAGAATATGTGGGAGGATGCCAACATGGATTTTTTGCTTGGTTTACCAAGGAAATAGTTCAATATTTGTGGTGGGTGATATATTTTCAAAAATGGCACATTTCATTCCATGCAAGAAGAATAGTGATGGTTTCCATGTGGCAAAGTTATTTCTTAAAGAAGTGGTGAGACTACATGGTTCAAAGAGTATAGTTTCAGATCAGGATACCAATTTTTATTATTTTTTGTGTACATTATGGAAGAAATTCAAGATAGACTTGAAGTTTAGTTCATTACATCATCCCCAGACTAGTGGACAAATAGAGGCTATGAGTAGGAGTTAGGGGAATGTGTTGAGATGTTTGGTTGGCAATAAATGAAAGGGTTGGGATCTAATTTTACCATAGGTAAAATTTACATACAATAATTTTGTCAATAGTAGTACTAGTAAATTATTATTCTAGATTGTATGTGGGAGTAGTCACAAAAATGCTTCTAAATTGAGATAGTTGGATACATTGATCTAATAAAATTTAACGTGTAAATTTAATCTTATGTCATAAGAATATTTTTTTAACCCTTGTTAGTTTTTTATTTTTTTTAATTTTAGATAGTTAAAATAGTATTAAAACTTATAAAATTGTATCTTATGGTGCTCAATTTTGTTAAATTTTCATATTTACTTGTGTAAGCCAACAATAAACAAGTTATGTAACAATGAATTTTGAAGAGAGAGAGAGAGAGAGAGAGAGAGAGAGAGAGAGAGAGAGAGAGAGAGAGAGAGAGAGAGAGAGAGAGAGAGAGAGAGAGAAGAAGAAGAAAGTAGGGGAGAGGGATGAGGGAATCATCAAGTATTTTCCCTTTTATTATGAATAAAACTGTTGAGTATTATCATTTTCATCACTTTTAAACCCTCTCCTTGTAGAAAAAATGCATTGTATAGAATTTTAAATTTAAATAAAGGAGGAATTTCTACTATGAGCTTCAAGTAGACAATTTTCAATGTGTCATGACTTACTCTTGCATCATATCTCTAGAAAAAATATGTAGAAGGTAAAGAGGAAGACTCACAGAAACTATGAAATAAACCTAGGAAGATAAAAATGTTGCTAAAGGACTTCCAAGAAAGTACTAAATATTTTTTTATTTTGGAAAATATAAGTCATGTTAGTCTAAAGAAAAAAATATGTAGGGAAGACAAAAAAAATAGTAATTACAAGGTAATATTTTTGGAAAGAATCAAAATCATCTAGTTAAATGAATATCATTTTATTTTAGGTTTGTGTGCAAATTATTATCACTAAATTAAAAATTAAAAACAATGACTTTGATTTCTTTATTCAATTAATAAATGATAGGAAAAAATGATTTCAAGTGCAAATATTTGGTTTTGTAGTACATTTGGTCACAAATGTCAAATATCCAATATTTTTTTATGTCTGATTAAGTGTATGCTATGGTTTTTTCTTTGGTCAAGTGTAATAACACCTAGGAGTATTAAAAGTCAACAATATGTTTAGTGCACTTTTTAACAAGTAAAAAGGGGATTATCTTCACATCACCACTTTTTGGTTTACCATGATCCTACTCATGTCCTTGTTCTGCATCCATAGATATGTGAATATTTATTACTAGATAAGGCAGTAATAATAGCTTTTATATCCATCATGTTCTCCTTGAATTTATTCTTCTTTGTTGTAGTATCTTGTGATAAATCATTTGGTACAAAATAGCCTTTGTCAACTATAATCTAACAATACTCATCTCCCATGCACATCAAGTGGTCATCTAATCCTTTTGTATCAAATAATTTTCACTACCAAACTTTGGACTCTCTTTCGTCAACCATGTCATATCAAATATCCTTCAAGCATTTAAACTCCTCAAAAAGGTTTGCACTCTAATACTAATTCTTGGGCACAAAGAAGGTAATCCAAATGAGAAGGGGGTGAATAAATTATAATAATTAAGTGCATAAATCTTCTCAAACATAAATAATTTTGAATAGTAAAAAAATAATGTAATATCCTCAACGCATAATACAAGAACACTAGATTTTTTCTCGATGAAATATGTTAGGTAAAACCCTAGTGGGAATATAATACACAAAATGATGTACTCTACTACAAGTACTTCCTAGTTATGAACGTGAAACATAGAGAGAAAAAGATTACACATATACCTAAAACCTTATAGCCAAATCATCAAGGCATACTCCTTAAAAAACATTGCTCACATACAATCTCAAATCTAGCCCGAAATCAAGTTCACCAATCTCATTACAATAATTACAACAAGATGGACAAGAAATTCATTACAAATGAACTAAAGAACAATGTCTCTTATGCTAATATAGTTTCCAATGAAGTAAAATACATCTCTTCTAATGTCAATGTTGCATGCATATTCCTTGTTGGGTGGACATTTTTCAACTAATAGTTTTTATAACTTTTGTTATAGAATAGGGGTTCCAACCACAACATGTGAGACAAAGTATCTACTACCTAATAGGGAAGGCTCCCCCTTCTCAGTGTTACCTGAATCAATTCAAGGTAAGAAAGAAGTTGGGAGAATATTTAAAAGGGTGTTACCAATGTTCTTTCCTCTTTTTTGAGGAAAGAATCCAAATACTCATAAAATGAGAAATGGGGACAATGAAACTCTAACTACACTTTTTATCTTGGATTGGAAGAGTGATACCAATAAACTCAAATCAAGTCACATATGATTATTGTATATGAGCAATGTTAGTATGCTAATAGAATCCAAATTTAAATAAAGCTTCTACAAACTAAAAAAAAATCATAAACTTCAAGATAGACTAAGATGAGCTCTCAATTAAGAATATGAGCCATTAATGGGCTCTCTCAATAAGAAGCTCTCTTGTTGAGTTGCTTTTTCTAAATAGATAGGATGTATGCTCAAGCTTATGCTTAAAAAGGGCCTTCAAATGGAATTGGAATTTGGGTGTGAGTGTATGGTTTTGATGTAAAATGGCTTCTTAAAATGGCATTATGACTTTACTTCATGGATTGTGTTTTACAAAGGGGAAGGACCCAATTTATAGGAAAGAGGCTTGAGGGATTGAGGGCTAAGATGCAAGGTTGGGAAAAAGCTCATGGAGGGCTCAGATTGCATGAGAGGAGAGCACATGGATTGTGCTTCCTTACAGCCAATCAAGGAGTGACACATGTCACAGGGTGAGAGGATGGAGGAAATGGGAAGGATGAGTCAACAAAGGAGGCTCACGGGATAAAATCTTCATAAAGACCCTCATAATGGCTTGTAAGAGCAATAAAAGGGCTTGGAAGAGTCATTTATGGCCTAGTGGGCTTCATAAAGTTTTATGGTTGAGATATTTTGAAGGAGATGAGAGAAATTTTGACTTGGGCTTGATTAGAAAGATTTTAAGCTTGCTTAGGATTGTGCAAATGATTACAGGATGGATTAGGATGGTTTAGGATTAGCTTAGGGATAGGCAAGTGGATGGCATTTAATGAGGGTGGGTGAAGGAGGAGATATTTGTTAACTTTGGCTTGGGTTAGTAAGTCTTAACCCATGTTTAGAGAATGTGACAAGGTTAGGAGGAGATTAGGATTAGGTTTAAAGACATCTTCTAGAAGAGTCTAGACTTTGGATGAGGATAAAGACTTTCTAGAATAGTCTAGAACTTCCTAGGATGAGGATGAAGACTTTCTAGAAGAGTCTAGAACTTTTTAGGATGAGGATAAATTAGATTTTTAGGAAATAAATAAAGTTTTATTTATTTCAAGGGTTTGGGTTGAGAAGATATTTATTAAAACTTTTTTAATAAACATGAGGATTAATATTTAATCTTAATTAAATATTTTGAGTTGGGATTAGGGGTAGAAAATGATGGGATTAGCCTTTAATCAAAATTAAAGAAGGATTAGAAGATTTTGGAAGAGGTTAGTGGTCTTAAGGAAATTGGCCAAGTTTTGGGCAAAAAATAAATTTTTTATTTATTTTGGGTTTTTTGGTCAATTTATTAATTAAATAATTAATAAATAAGGAAATAATGTTTAAATAAGATTTAAACATTTTTGGGAGGGATTCCTTAATTAAATATTTTTAATTAAGATAAAGGGATTTAATGGCATAAAAATAAATTAATTAATTAGATAATTAATTAATTAATAAATGATGATGTCATCAAAAAAATTTCAAAAAATAAAAATACTTTATTTTTTAAAGGTTTTTAGGTGTCTACATTTTTCCCCTCTTTGATGTGATGCTGCAAGTGGCATGACATCAAAGATAAGAAAATAAGATGCCCAAGGCTAAAGCAGAAGAGGAGAGAATGGACTGCAAGATGCCCCCTCAAGAAGACGGCAGAGAGAGAAAGTGAGGCTCGACGAATTCTTGAAAAGTACAAGAATCTAAGATGAGCAAGAAGACTCAGATTGGCTTAAGAGAAGAGGTTTAGTTAGCTCAAACTCTCACTCCAGGAGAATGATAAAGGGAGAATCAGAGGCACAAGAGGAAGCAAGCTTAAGATCTCAGGGATTGCAGAGGATGAAGGAGTGGAGCACTATAAAAGGAATTCAGGATGGGGAGATGGATGAGGGGATTAAAAAGCTGATGCAATAGGATTTCAAAGAGTCAGATTGGCGAAAGATGGGTTTTGGAGATCCCTAAGACTAGGATTGTGGATCTTGAAAGATGAGGCTTGGTGGATTGATTTGGATTGGTGGATCACTAAGACTAGGATTGTGGATCCCTAAAGCTAAAGGTGAGGAGTGATTCAAAGAGATACTGATGCATAAGCTAGGGTAGGAGAGACAGATGCTGGATATGGTTGGGGGATAATGGAGATGAAGAAAAACCATTGAAGCTTTTTGAGCGGGGGGATACTTCAAAGAGAAGTACCACCATGTAGTTGAGCACTAGATTTGCTATAGGACTGTTGGTTAATTGCCAAGGTTACAAAGAACATCAAGGCCTTTTCACCAACTGTCCATAGGACTGACGAACTGACTCAAAACAAACACGCAAGGATTGCCCCAGCATTACACATGAATCTTGAAAGAATCAAAGTGGAACCGACACTGAGTAACCCACAAGCAGAAAAGAAAAACAAACAAAAGACTTGATCAAGACCTTACGCCCAGATTGCCCCATTCACAGTATACCATGATATGGAAGATTGTGGCAACTTTGAGGAGGGAACAAAAAAATTGTTTGGAAAAGATACTTCAAGACCCAAAAGGGAAGATTCCAAATCAAAAGAAAGTGAAAATCTAAAAGAGAAACATTTGCCAATGAGATGGCTAGGACGAGGTACTAACGGACCAAGATCAGACATGAGGAAAGCTATATCCTACAAGGATCTATCGGAGAGCACCTAAGCTGGTGGATCTGGATGAGTGATGCATCTGACAAGCTAAACTAAGAAGGATAACACTTTGGTGACAGGAGATCTAGCTAAAGGATGCATTGGGATAGCTAACCAAGGGTTGCGCGATGTGTGCAAGATGTTGAGCAAGGACGATCTGACATGAAAACTGGATAGATACAATGGTACTAAGCTAAAGAGGATGTACAAGCTGAAGGACCAAGATATGTTACAAATGTACAAGGTTGTTGATGTTTGGGTTTTGTGAGATGTAAATGTTTGTTAAGGGTGGGATGTCTGCAATAGTTGATAGGTGGATAGGTAGATGGTTTGCGAAAAGCTTAAGTGAAAATGGGATTCTTTGTGTGCATGTGATAGGATACAAGCTAGGATACAAGATTTGGCATATAATACAAGCTAGAATATGGTAGAAGCTTTGGACAAGATTTGGATATACAAGCTATGATACAAGGGATGATACAAGATTTAAAAGTTGGGGTACAAGATTTACAAGCTGAGGTACAAGATTTACAAGCTGTACAGGAGGTATTTACAAGCTCCATTAGATTTTGGATATTTGGTTGGAACACCAAGGGAACAAGAAGGTGTTTTATGGGATGGTGGGTGAATGGATGATGGATAGAATAGTGATAGATAATGGATTAGTCTTAGTACACAAGGCACCTAAATTACCAGGTTTTCACCAAAGTACCTATCCAAGGGGCTTGAATTGCCAAGTTTTCACCATTGGACGCTTATTTCTCTTTACTATTTTTTTTTTGTATTTTTCAAAAGCTGGGTATACCGAGGATCTTTAAGCATAGAACTTCTTGAGATGAATGATGTTAGTAGGATCATTCAAGAGTTCTCCTTCTGGTGTAGATAGTTGATAGGCTCTGGAGCCAAAGGATGCAGTGACAACATAAGGACCAAGCCATGTAGGTTCAAACTTGCCTTTCTTTTCTCGATCTACTTGGACTTTCATGTTTTCTTTGAGGACCATGTCACCTGGCCAAAAGTGTCATGGAAGCACCTTCTTGTTGAAATTTCTTTTGAGACAATTTTGATAGATGGTGAGATGATCATAGGCTTGTTGTCGCTTCTCATTTAAGAGATCTAGTTGGGTGAGCTGAGCTACTCTGTATTCTTCATCTGATATTTCCCCTTGCAGAGATATGCACAAGGAGGGAAGTTCAACCTCTATAGGTAGTACCGCTTTGGCACCATAGACTAGGGAGTATGGAGTTGTGCCTGTAGATGTATGGAAGGAAGTTCGATAGGCCCATAGGGTTGGATTTATTTGTAGATGCCAATCGCGACCAGAATCATTGACAACTTTCTTTAGGATTTTGAGGAGGGTTTTGTTAGTTGCCTCTACCTAGTCGTTACCTTGTGGAAAATATGGGCTAGAAAAGTGATGATGGATGCGGAGGGAAGTGCATAATTCTTCCATGTTGAGATTTTCAAAGTTACCTCCGTGGTCGGTGAAGATGGTGGATGGGATGCCGAAGCAGCAAACAATGTGATATAAGATGAACTTGGAGACCTAAACTCCTGTAGCTGAGACAAGGGGGACTGCTTCCACCCACTTAGTGAAATAGTTTGTAGCTGTTATTATCCATTTATGTCCATCAGATGAGAGGGGTGTGATAGTTCCAACTAGATCAAGGCCCCAACAAGCGAAAGGCCAAGGTGGTGCAATAGGCTGTAGATCATGTGCTGGAGCGTGCACAAGATTTGCATGCTGCTGACATGGGAGACACTTTCTGACAAAGTCACAGGAGTCTTCTTCAATGGTAGGCCAATAGTAGCCTACTCTAAGGATTTATCGTGCTAGGACAATACCACTCGTGTGGGCACCACAAAGTCTGGAGTGTACTTCTTTTAACACCATCACAGCCTCATTTTGGTCTAAACATCAAGAGAGAGTATCATGATAACCCCGACGATATAGGGTATTCATAATGATAACATAGCGAAATGATTTTTGGCGAAATGATTTTCGGATGAGGTTTTGGCATTTGGTACGCGTGAGGTGAGGGGATATGATACCATCGTTAAGGTAAGCATGAATCTCATGGTACCAAGGGGATTAGGGACCAACCAAGATACAAACACAGTTTGAATCCTCATTCGCATAGGCGGGTGTGAGGAGCTGCTCGACTAAAAACTCATACTGTGTAGCTGCTTGGGGAATTTCCAAGAGCGAGCCTATAGTAGCCATAGCATTTACTGCTTTGTTTTGTATTCAAGGCACTTGTGTAAACTAAAGCCTTGTAAAATGTTGGGTTAGCTGATCAACTTGCTCTTTGTAGGGTAATAGCTTTTCATCTTTGGTTTGATATTCATTTAGTGCTTGCTTGATGATGAGCTGAGAATCACTAAAGATTTGTAACTCAGCAATGTTCCATTCTGCAGCTATCTTTAATCCTGCTATGAGGGCCTCATATTCAGCTATATTGTTGGTGCTAGGGAATTATAGCTTGAAGGCTTTTGGAATGTAATCTCCTTGAGGTGTGACCAACAATATTCCTGCCCCTGATCTATGAGATGTGTATGAGCCATCAAAATAAAGTTTCCATAGGGGTTGTTCTTCAATTAGACAGATATGCTCATCTAGAAATTATGTGATCAATGGATAAGCATCTATTAGAGGTGCATCAACTAGGTGATCTACTATAGCTTGCCCTTTGATTGCCTTTCTGTCCACATACTGGATGTCAAATTCATTAAGGAGCATAACCCATTTGGCCAAATGGCATGTAAGTGTTGTTCTGGAGAGCATATACTTGAGAGGGTCGATCTTGGAGACTAGTTGGATGGTATGACTTAACATGTAGTGGCGAAGCTTTTGAGTTGAGAAAACAACTGCCAAACAAGCTTTTTCCATAGGAGTATAATTGAGTTCATAACCAACTAGGGTTCTACTGATGTAGTAGATGGCTCTTTCTCTAATGTAGTCATCGAGCTATGCTAGAAGTGCCCCTAGAGTAGTAGGCATTGCTGATATGTACAAAATCAAGGGATGACCAAAAACTGATGGAACCAAGATAGGGGGATTGGTGAGATACTGCTTGAGCTGATTGAATCTGTGCTGACATAAAGGATCCCACTTGAAGTTCTCATCCTTCTTTAGTAAATGTGAAAATGGTGTACACTTATCTGCAAGTTGGGAGATGAAGCGTCAGACGGATTGAAGCTTTCCCTGAAGAGAGCGAAGCTGTCGTAGTGTCTGGGGAGGAGACATGTCTAAGATAGCCTTGACCTTCTTGGGGTCGATCTCTATACCTCGTTTAGACACTATAAAGCCTAGAAGCTTGCTAGATGTGACCCCAAAGACACACTTCTTGGGATTCAGCATGAGATGATATTTGGCTAACCTATCAAAAAATTTCTCTAGGTCAACAAGATGATCCATGAAGGTATGAGATTTGACCAAGATATCATCCACGTAATCCTCCAAAATGCTATGGATGAGATCATGAAAAATGGCTATCATAGCTCTTTGATAGGTAGCCCCAGCATTCTTTAGGCCAAAAGGCATCATGTTGTAACAAAAGGTTCCCCAAGGGGTAGTAAATGTTGTCTTATGTTGATCCTCTTCTGCAATATTTATTTGATTATACCCAGAAAATCCATCCATGAGGGACAAAATTTCATGTCCAGCTATAAGATCTACAATCATATCTATGTTGGGCAAGGGAAAATCATCTTTTGGACAAGCTTTGTTAAGATCTCTAAAATTAGTGCAAATTCTGATGTCATCGGAAGGTTTAGTGATGGGGACCATGTTGGAGATCCACTCTAAGTAGTCAATAGGTCGAATAACCTTAGCAACTAACATTCTTTCTAATTCAGCTTTGACCAGTAATGCCACCTTGGGGTGCATTTTTCTAAGCTTTTGTACGACGGGCTTGATCTTTGGATCGACTAAAAGATGATGAACTACAAGCTTTGGATCAAGTCCTGGCATGTCCTGATATGACCATGCAAATCGGCCAATGTTCTCTCTTAAGACCTCAAAGAGGAGATCAGCTTGGTCTTGTGATAGGGATGCAGCAATTTGAACAAGTCTGGGGATCTCTGAAGAACCAATGTTGACTTCTCGAGTATCCTCAATTAGAATAGAAGACACCTCTGGTTGATTATCTTGTGGAGGCAATGTTAAATCTTCATGTTCTACTTGTGGCTTTGGATTTTCTTGCTGAGGGGTTCTCTTCACTGCCATAGCTAGTCTCGGATTCACCTTAGTT
This sequence comes from Cupressus sempervirens, assembly GCA_028749045.1. Lineage (NCBI taxonomy): Eukaryota > Viridiplantae > Streptophyta > Pinopsida > Cupressales > Cupressaceae > Cupressus > Cupressus sempervirens. The sequence goes on along the minus strand of CM053784.1, from coordinate 133,993,117 downwards.
CCAATTTTGGGTGTATCGAAACTAGGTTGGGGATTTTCTCCAAAATACCCCTTGGGATCTAGCTTGTAGATATAGGAAGAATCTGTCTTTTTTTTCTTATGAGGAGTTTCAGCTCCCATGAATCTTAGAAGTGCTTCCTCTGATGTGAACTCATCAATGTGTATGATGCTTGGTTGGTCCCAATCTATGAGTTGTGGATGGGTGAGTGGTAGGTCAATGAGGTGGATGGATAGTTCTTGGAGAATAGAATCTCCGAGGGAGGTTTGGTCTAGGATATCATCGTAGGCTCTCTTTTCAACTTTCTTAGGAATGTCTTCGATTTTGACAAGGTTACAGTGAATGTTTGAAAAAGCGTGACCATCCGTATTGGTGCCCCCAGTTGTGGGTATGCCAAAGCCAAGACCTGACTTTGATTCCCACTTGTGTGCATCAATGGGGCACTGCATGCCTCTTTCTTCTGGTCCTAGACCACCACCTTGATAGTTCCATTTGTTAGTGATGAGCTTATCTTCTTGGGGATACTTCTAGCTGAAGTAATCAAGGCGTGCTTGATTTCTTTGAGGTGCATCCTTATGTAACCAGTTGTTGATATCTGGAGTGAGCTCCTCATGAAGAGGGATTTTCGAGGATACAAAGGTTGTTGGGCCAAACTATTTGTATCAAGGAGGTGGAATCTCCTTAGCTTTATGATATTTCAGTCGTCCATGGGCATGTGGATCAAGTGGGAGTGCCCCGACAGCAAATGCATCCGACAGACTATACTCTCCACAGCCTTTGTTATTGATCTTCATGGTAGACAGGGTAGAGGCGAGGATGGTTTTTGGGTCATTAAAAGTGTGGGATGAGCTGGCGATGGATGTGCTGATATCAATTCCAAGGCAATGATTTGTATATGAAGCTTCAACCACAGTGTAGTAAGCAAAGGGTTTTGGATCGGCATGGATGGTTACCTTAGTACCTTGATGCGGAAATTTGACGCACTGATGGTAAGTGGATGGAATAGCTTTCATGGCATGAATCTATGGGCGACCGAGGAGGATGTTAAATGGTAGGTTTAGATCAATAACATGGAAGAGTGTCTCTTGGATGACTGGCCCAACCTTGATTGGCAGCAAAATAGTTCCTTCTGTGGTTCTTTCCAAGTTGCCATAAGCTTTGATGGTGATAACCTCACTAATGATATCTGCCTCAGTATACCCAGCTTTTTTTATGAATTTTAGGGTGCAAATATTCAAGGCTGGTCCATTATCTATCATTACTCTTTTCATGGAAAAATTGGATACCATGATGGCTATGTGAAGCGGAAGGGTGTGATCTGGCTCGACCACGGGTATGTCGGTGGGTTTGAAAGATAGGGCACATGAGGAGGATAGGTGTCCAACAAGATTACAAAAATTAGTAGCATTGATATCTGAAGGGACACGAGATTCTATAAGAGCACTGCCAAGGATGTTCTTGTACATGGGACTGGTGCGAAGAAGGTCTAAAATGGAGATTTGGGCTGGCATGTTCCCAAGGTGTTCCAAGATATTGTACTAGCTTTTTGATGGAGCTGATGGTGCTGGTGAAACTAGTGGGTCTACGATGTTAAATTGCGCTCTTCGAGTGGTGACTACACACTCATTGTTTGGTCCTTGAATATTGATAACATTGACAGAAGGCTCTTTCTCGGATATACAACCTATGAGGCTACCATAGTCTATATAAGATGAAGTGTGGTCATTGTTCTTCCCATGCTGTTGGTTTGGCTGGCAGTTGTTGGTGTTGTTGTTGTTGGCTTGGATAGGTGCTTTTCTAGGATTTTGGTTGTTGTGAGGAGGAAAAGCATTTTGATATATCTGTAAGCTTGCATTGGGAGAGGTTTGGGCACCAACGGTGATTTCTTTGCGATCAATGAGATCCTACACATAATCTTTCAGTTTCATGCATCTGAGGGTAGTGTGACCTTTTACCCTATGAAATTTGCAGTACTCATTGTCTTTGTACCATGCAGCTTTGGATTGGCTTGGGTCAATTTGCTAGGTAGGAGAAAATTTGATAAGGTTTTCCTTGACTAATTTCTCAAAAATGACGTCCAAAGGTTCACCAAGGGGTGCATAATTTCTAGGTGCAGGTTAGAATCTGGGCTTTTGCCCTGCAGCTACATTGATGGGATTAACTTGATTGCTAGACCCTTGAAAGTTGGGTCTTGGATTGTGGTTTTGATAGCTTTGGTTATTCTGTTGTTGGTAGTTAATAGCTTGTTGATTGTTTGATCGATATGGTGGGTTAGACTGATTTTGGGAAGGACCAACAATATTCACATGTCTTGTGTTAGTGACGCCATCTGTTGCAACGTTCTTGTTTTTGTTCCAATACCTAGACTTGTCATTGGAATGTGATTGATTTTGGTTGGCTTCCTTGTAAATCTTGACCACAACATCTTTAATGAGTCCTTGCTCAAGGATCATTCCTTTCTTTTTGATGTCTTTGTGGTCTGCAAATAGTACATGGCGATGTGGTGAGCCAAGCTAGGATGGGCATTATCAATAAACATTTTCACCAAATGGCGCTCTAGCAAGGTGCAAGATATGTAGGTGGTAAGGGTTTGCCATCTTTGTAGATATTCAGGAAGGCTTTCTCCACCTTTTTTCTTAGTGTGGACAAGATCAACTACTGATTGCTCTGTTTCAACAAGATGGGCATATTGGGCTACAAATGCCTTAGACAATTCAGCAAAAATTTTAATTGTGCCATAGGGGATTCTATAAAACCATTCAAGAGCTGGTCTGACCAAGCTTTTGGGAAAGAGATACAAGAGGAAGATGTCATCATATGCCACTTCTTGGCAGTGCATGTAAAATTCTTTGATATGTGTGACAGGGTCTCCTTTTCCTCTGAATTTGTCAAACTTGGGTGTCTCAAAATGCTTGGGAAATGGTGTCATGGTAATGGCTCTGTCAAATGGGTAAGGACACACATTCTCAAAATTGAAGGTTTTTGGATCATTTCCCTCTTGGATGTTCTTCAAAGCTATTTTCATGGCTTCCCATTCTGAATTAATGGGTAACATCTGGGGTGCCCCCAATGTAGGAGTGCCCTGAGGTAGGTATGTGCTAGATGGGGCAATGGAATATGGATGGCTTTGAGGTATGGGTTGGTAGGGATTGTACATGGCTTGGGAAACTGAATGGTGGATGATGGGTTGCTGAGGTGGAGGTCACACATATTGTTGCATATGTTGCGAGGCTTGCTGCTGATATTGGATTTGAGGTTGGGATTGAGGAACATAAGCTGGTTGTGGGATAAATGGATTGCTTTGTGGTGGTAAGGTATAAGATGGGTGTGAAGCTTGGGGAAAGGATAGGGGAGCTTGTGGAACTTGACTTTGGATTTAAGGAGTTTGACCAATATATGTGGGTTGTGCCCCTATTTGGGAAGGTGTCTGCATGGCAAAAGAGGCCAAGTAATTGGTGGTTGGTGGTGGTGGATTTCCTCCTAGAAGTGGCATAGAAAAATAGTTGGTAATAGGAGGTAATGGATTGGTTGATGGTGGAGGTGGTGGGAATTGAAAGCTTGGGAATGGAACTGATGGGGTTTGATAGCTTGGTGGATGGATTTGAAAGCTTGGTAAAGTGGTGGCAAGAGCTTGGGTCACTTGAGAGCTGGGTAGAACATTGGCAGTAGCTTGTGGGGTTTGATAGCTTTGTGGAGTGAAGGTAGTAGCTTGTGGATTTGTGGCTGATGGCATTGAGCTCCAAGGACCTAGTGGAAATAATGGAATTGTGTTCTGAGTGGAGGTAAATAGGCTAGGGGTGATAAAAGTTTGATTACTTGGCCCTATGGGTGGCATCCCAGTTGTATATTGTTGCAGTTGGCCAAAGATGCTAGCACTGATTTGGGAGATGGGAGATGGGTGGATTTGGAAGGCTGGGTTGGGGGGCAGTAGCAGCAATAGTGAAGGGAGTGAAAGATGAGGTGTTTTGGGTGAAGGGGGTTTGGGATGAAGTGTTATGGACCAATGGTGGAGTGGTGGTGGATGGATTGGCTTATGGAAGGGAGATTTCAACTTGAGTGGAGGCTGGTATGTTTGGGTCTGTTGGATCATATGGGGTGAGATGAGGCTCTTCTTTTGGCACATATTGAGGATAATTCGAATCATAAGAGCCTATGGGTGGTGGGAGTTGCTCAAACAAGGGGTGAGATGGATCTGATAAGGGGGGAGGTCTTCCAAAGTCGAAGGCTCCAATGTTGTCCCTTCGAAAATTAGCCATGATTGTTTCCTTGTTTTTGTCTATAATGGCATTCACCAATACTACATTTCTTGGTTGGTTCATGAAAGCTTAATGTCAGTAGGTGATGGTATAGCATTCTCTGGGCTGAAGGATGGTTGAGTGCTCAAGGGGAGCGATGTTGTTGGATCCAAATGATAGGGCTCCATTCTTTCCTTCTTCTTCTTGCCTAAGCGAGTGACGGGTGGCATGAAAATGCATAATGTTTCCTAGGGATGAGATGCAACAATGCTGATGGAGGCAAAAGAGGAAGGCTTTTCTATGAAAATGATTTCCTAGGTTGAGGCAAAGCTGTATGAAAAAACCTAAGGAGGATTGAGTTGAGGATTCTAAATTCAAAGATATGTTGCCAAATTATGAAAGGTTTGCTTTCCTATGTGCAAGCTTGGTGGTGATTGTGTCAACTTAAGGATAGACTGATGATCCTTTAGGAAGAACACGAGATTGACCACTTGTGGATCCCAACCTTTAGCTCAAGGTGATGAGGGATAACAAGTGACAAAGTTAAATTACCCTAGACAAAGCTCTATCAAAGGGATAACCTGGGTGAGATTGGTGGATTTGGAAGATGTTAGGAATGGAAAACTTTTGGCAAGGTGACAACAATTTTGAAGGCTTGGATGTGAAGTTTTTGGATTGCTGGCTAAATGGTTTGGTTCTAAATGAGATGGATGAGCTAAAATGCTTAAGGGGATTACTAAAGATGGCTAGCTTACCTACAAAGATGACTCTAATGCAAAAGTGAAGCTTATGTAAGAAGATGCGGAGAAATAAGGGGGTCTAATCATAGAAATCATGCTTAGTTGGTAAGGCATAAGCATTATTAACTTCTGGATGTTGGTTAAATTGGATGGTGCGATCTAACCAGGCATCTTGAAGGGCTTTGTTAGCAGTTTTGTCCTCTACTTTGTGGAGTTTGGCAATTCGAGGACTTGGTGTTAGTTCCTTTCTCTTGGCTGAAAGTTCTTGGTATGCCTGAGATGGCTTGAGTTTAACTTTGTGGAACTTCTATTTGGGTTTGGGTTGCTTTGACATCAATTCCTGAATCTTCTTGGCTTTGAGAGATCTCAGTTGTTTTGCTTCAACTTGTTCAACTTCTGGAATAGGCAGTGACTACACTAAGTGTGCCCTAAGCTAGGATTGACCAAGTTTGGCAAACAATCATTCAACAAATAAAAAATCAAGCAATAGATAGGAACAACTAGATAGAAGTTTTTGATTCTCAGAATGTAATACTTGCGCTGAGGAGTGTGTATGTTTTACAAATGTTTCGATCAGTCACTTCAAACACATTAACACTCTAGATGGTTGTCTACAAGGCTGACAGTTGGTTTAGCTAGGGAGTCCTCGATATACCCAAGGTACGTGAGGCCCAAATCCATAGATAAAATAAAAAATATGTCACAAAGCCGAGAGGAGCGGTAACCCACTTCTCCTCTTTCACTTCTCAAGGGTATAAAGTTCCTTGAGGCTTAGCCCGAGTGACAAAATCTTGATTCTAAGAGAGGTGTCTTTGGATTCACCTCTCAATTTTTATACTCCGTCGGAACGTTGGAGTTGAGGTCGTCCCAAGGGGTGATGAAATCCCCAAGAAGGCCTCCTAAAAAGAGAAACAAGGTTTTGGATTCTAATCTTATGCACCCAAGATGGCCTCGAAAGACGACAAGGGGAGAGAAGACTTGGATGACCTTGGGCTAAAAAACACACTTGTTCCTTTTCCAACTGACTCTTATGTGTGTTGATATAGACTTTGCAAGCACTCATGTTTAAGATGCAAATGTTCAGTTCTAACTTGAAGTGTTAACAACAGTAAAATCGATAGAAGAATGCAAACAAGAAGAAGAGTTAGGGTCAACAAGAAAGTAAACTCATGCACCTGGAGGCCCTCCACGTCAAGTATCGATTAATTTCCTTTAAGGCATTCAAGATTGAGTGTGAGTTTATTTTAAGCCCAAAAAGAAAGATGTGTAAAACTCGATTTCAAGCGCGTGCCTGGAGGCCCTCCACGTCAAGAGTTGTTCAATTTTAATATCCAAATGAAGTGTTAGCAAGCCTAATGTGCATTTAAAGAATTTTCTAAGTTAGAAAAACTAATAAAAACACAAGTAAGTGATGTTTGATCTTTGTGGAGCACTTAACACCCTCTTAGGTGGACCCATCCCCATAGATGGCACTGAGATTGCAACCAATGGTTAAATTGATGGGTGATTAAAGAGGGTGAGTCCAACTACAAACTCACTTAAAGCGTCTTTATTTAATTTTTATAATTTAGGAAGTTCCTAGAATGTAGATTCTTTTTATGCCCCAAAAATTGAAGTGTGAGATATTGCAATGGTTAGTTGATCTTTTGCATTCAAGATTGAGTTTGTTTGTTCTAAGCATGCATTCCAAGAAAGATTGATTGTAATCCATGGCATTCAAGATTATGTTTGAGCAACATTCATTCAAAAGAAAAATGTTTAAACATTCAAGTTCATTTTAGCAACATGCGTTCAAAGACAAGTGTTTAAACATTCAAGTTATTTCCTTTGAGCATTCAAGATTGAGATTTTGTGTGTTGTTTTAAGAACTTTGAAGTCCTTTGTTTTAACCTTAGATCATTCAAGATTGTTTTGGACTCAAAAGTGAAAATGACTCTTTGGACTTTGGTTTTCATTCAAGATTTTGTGTTCTAGTTTGCCTGTTTTAAGCCCAAAAGTGATATTCTTAGATTGTTTTGATGCATGAAAAACCTAAGAAACATTCAAGATTTTGCAACAAGACATTTGTTTGGAACAAATAACAAAGCTCTTAGGACAATTTTGACAACCATTTAGGACTCTTAGTTTTCATGAGATTTTTAAAAGAACTTTAAAATATTTGCAAATGAGGTTCATTTTATCCTTGATTGATGCTTTGAGTTTGATTTAGATTTTAGTGTGCACTTAGTGTTGATTTTGAACCTTTTGAAATGAAAACTTGAAGTTCTTTTTAAATTCTCAAAAATGAAGTGTTCCTAACTTTGCATGAATGCATCTAAAACCTTGATGTTGCAAGGATGCAAATGATTGGATTGGTTTAGTTTCACTTGTTAAAAGTTTTTTTTTTTTTTGCAAATTTTTAGTTTTTAATGGATTTAAGTATGATTTGGGGGTTCATTTTAAGCACTAAAAAGAAGTGAGTATGATTTTGCTTCCTTAAAAAAAATGGCCAAGATCTCCCACAAGAAGAAGAAGAAGAAGTGGATGGAATAAGAAGAATATAGACAAGAAAAGGAAGAAGAATTCCAAGTGCTTTGTCCACCTATAAACTTGAAAAATCTGCAAACACTATGAGATAGACTATGAGTTCTTTTGTCTTCTTCATGCTCATGTGGACCTACAAAACTAATTTATAAAATCCTACCAATCACAAAAACAAGTAAAATTAGCCAAAATTAGCAAATGACATACAAAACTTGATTAAAAAAGCTAATGAAGATGACCCATGCAAGGTCCCACCAGGCATGCCAAAATGTATATGAGCAATGTTAGTATGCTAATAGAAACCAAATTTAAATAAAGCTTCTACAAACTAAAAAAAATTCATAAACTTCAAGATAGACTAAGATGAGCTCTCAATTAAGAATATGAGACATTAATTGGCTCTCTCAATAAGAAGCTCTCTTGTTGAGTGGCTTTGTCTAAATACATAGGATGTATGCTCAAGCTTATGCTTCAAAAAGGCCTTCAAATGGAGTTGGAATTTGGGTGTGAGTGTATGGTTTTGATGTAAAATGGCATTATGACTTTACTTCATGGATTGTGTTTTGCAAAGGGGAAGGACCCAATTTATAGGCAAGAGGTTTGAGGGATTGAGGGCTAAGATGCAAGGATGGAAAAAAGCTCATGGAGGGCTCAGATTGCATGAGAGGAGAGCACATGGATTGTGTTTCCTTACAGCCAATCAAGGAGTGACACATGTCACAAGGTGAGAGGATGGAGGAAATGGGAAGGATGAGTCAACAAAGGAGGCTCAAGGGATAAAATCTTCATAAAGACCCTCATAATGGCTTGTAAGAGCAATAAAAGGGCTTGGAAGAGTCATTTATGGTCTAATGGGCTTCATAAAGTTTTATGGTTGGGATATTTTGAAGGAGATGAAAGGAATTTTGACTTGGGCTTGATTAGGAAGGTTTTAAGCTTGCTTAGGATTGTGCAAATGATTAGAGGATGGATTAGGATGGTTTAGGATTAGCTTAGGGATAGGCAAGTGGATGGCATTTAATGAGAGTGGGTGAAGGAGGAGATATTTGTTAACTTTGGCTTGGGTTAGTAAGTCTTAACCCATGTTTAGAGAATGTGACAAGGTTAGGAGGGGATTAGGATTAGGTTTAAAGACATCTTCTAGAAGAGTCTAGACTTTGGATGAGGATAAAGACTTTCTAGAATAGTCTAGAACTTCCTAGGATGAGGATGAAGACTTTCTATAAGAGTCTAGAACTTCTTAGGATGAGAATAAATTAGATTTTTAGGAAATAAATAAAGTTTTATTTATTTCAAGGGTTTGGGTTGAGAAGATATTTATTAAAAAAAATTTAATAAACATGAGGATTAATATTTAATCTTAATTAAATATTTTGAGTTGGGATTAGGGGTAGGAAATGATGGGATTAGCCTTTAATCAAAATTAAAGAAGGATTAGAAGATTTTGGAAGAGGTTAGTGGTCTCAAGGAAATTGGCCAAGTTTTGGGAAAAAAATAAATTTTTTATTTATTTTGGATTTTTTGGTCAATTTATTAATTAAATAATTAATAAATAAGAAAATAATGTTTAAATAAGATTTAAACATTTTTGGAAGAGATTCCTTAATTAAATATTTTTAATTAAGATAAAGGGATTTAATGGCATAAAAATAAATTAATTAATTAAACAATTAATTAATTAATAAATGATGATGTCATCAGGAATTTTTCAGAAAATAAAAATACTTTATTTTCTAAAGGTTTTTAGGTGTCTACAATTATAAGTGTACCAAATTAGATCTATGTCTAGTTCCTAAGTTATAATGATGAATAGGGGGCTCATAGACTCCTACAAAATCCTTCAAAGATGCGCTTCTACTGATGAGCATAAAGACTTCCAAGATTAGATAATTTATAATTCTAATTCTACCACCACAAATGGAGCACACAGACTTCCAAAAAAAATTCTAAATCTAATTCCACCACCACAAATAGAGTACACAAATAGTGATTTCTAATTTTTGAATTTCTAAGTTATCATAGGACATAGACTAAAAGTAACCATTTATGTAAGCTCTTAGTATAAAAAAGTTTCCATGAATTGAAGAAAGAAACACAAATTTTAGAAAGAAGTACTCTACCACAATCATTCTTAGATATGGCTTGGAACCAAATCGCTTATTTGAATCACTTCTATTTAAAACTTGCACAAATAAATCATAGTTATACTCTCACAAGTTCTATAAAGTTTTCTTGCATTTAGAAATATTATATTTATAATCGAAGGAACTCTCTTATATAGGTAAAGGAGTGAGAAAAAAAAAGGAAAAAAAGGTGGGAGAAACTCAATCACCTTGACTAAGTTAAATAGAAAAGAAGACTTATTTAATTACATTGTTTAAGGCACATGTAATTCAATTTCATTTAAAATAATTGCGTGCAACATTTCTTCTAAACTAAAAATACAAAGCTAAAAAATAAAGTTGAGCAAAAATGAATAAAATGTTGAAGCTACTAAATCAATCTCATAGATTATCCACAAAGGCCTTATACTTGGTAATGCAATCATGGATGATCGCAAGATTAGGGGTTGCTATATTCCATTCCACTGCATTCATTTCGATAGTCATGGCATTGCATCTTTTGATGGTCTCGTAGTTATCTTTGATGAATTTTCATAGGTGATTCATTAAAGATTTTTTGGCTTAATATTTATTCATACCATGAACCCTTGAATCATCCAATTCAGATATTGTATTGATTTTATTGGTGAAATATGAGCTTATAGTTTCCTTTGTAGTCATATTGTTATCCTTCGTAAAAATCCTACATCTCATCTAGTCTAAGTCATCCACCATGTCAGTCTTGACAACAGTGCAACTTTTGAGAGATTCTTGCACATCTATTACCAACCCCTCTATTACTAGTCCTTTGTTGACCATAACCCCCTAATATTCATGAAAGATATCTAGATATATAATGATTTCATATGTAGTTGAAACATCCAAGTCCATTTATGACATCTTATTTCAAATGCTCAAGTCTTTGTGCAAGGTTTTTAGTCCTTGGTTGAAGAAAGAGTGTGCATCTTTGAGCTTGGAGATAATACTTCTAAGGCATCCAATGCCTTTGTGTGCATCCCTTATGGGTTGAACTCCTTCAAAGCTAATTTTCTTGAACCAACCCTTCATTGCTTCAGCTCTCATGTTCACCTGTTTAAAATGAGATGTGGTGAGAATAGACTATGAAGAGTATTAACAAATAATCTTGTAAAGATGAGATCAAGCTTGAGTTGATTCTTCCTTTCCCATAGTTCATCACTATGTTGAGACAAAGTAGAAAATTCCTTCTAAGCATCTCTTTGACATCCCAACTGTAACTTCTTGCAAGGTTTAAATTTTGTGAACTTATAATCTGAATCATGAATTTCTTTTGCTTATTTTTCTATGAAGGGTTCTTGCAATTTTAGCATACCTAACCTTCTAAAAATCAACAATGATTCATGAAAAAATCATGGATTTCTATACTAGAAGCTTTGATTTATTCTTCTTAGGAAAAAAGATCATTTGATGGGAGTTCTATCTTTCTCCTCTTTAGAGTAACATTGTTTAGGCACGTTGGCAAGCTCAAATCTTCGTCAATGGAGACTAGAATTTTTGCAATCATAGACATTGATTCTAATTGTATTTATGTCATTGGTATGCATGAATATGTCTTCACATATGGTATCATAGGTATTTTATTAGATGACTCTACCATTAACATTTCAAACCTAATAGTTGACATATCAAGTCGAGAAATGTGTCCCTTTGTAAGAGTAGAAAAAGGAGTAGCTCAAAAAAATCCAAATTATCTAATTTCTCTACCATGAGGGCAGGGGGAGCTATAGAAAAAATAGGCAATGCCACTCAAATTTTTACCTCTAAAATAGAGATAGTAGGTACAAAAACTATAGAAAATGATTCCATATTGGTGTCCAATGTAGAAAAATCATTTGGAATAGATGGCTCTTTGACATCCAGTCATTATGGAGTTCAAAGAATAACCATCTCTTATTCTTCATCTAAATCTTGAGCCTTTGGTGAATTTGGAGGAGAAATAGATGTTTGAAAAATACCCTTATCTCCTTTGATCTTCAATTTTAGTCCTTTGTTTGGTTCTGAGGTATAGGAACCATCTTTCTTTTTCCCTTCAACTTTTGATTTTATACCCATCTAACCAAAATGATTACAAACAATGTTAGCTTTCATATTTATTCTTTTCAAACCTCTTCCTTTCAATATTGATGCATTTGTATTCATCAGAATGTCTTAAAAGCTATTAAATATAGGATACTCATTTTGTTTCCACTACATAGGAGCAGGAGGGAGCTTCTCAATCTAACTATTATGGTATTCTTGATCCATTATTAGATCATCATCCTTGGCCTATGTAGGAATAAGGACTAAGTATAGATCGGTTTCTTGTTGTAAGGTGAGCCAATAGTAGTCCATCTCGATCACTTTTGTCTCATACCAAAGATCAATTAAAATATTTTTGATGTGATTTACATGGCTAAATGTTTTATTCATCTTTGAATTCATACCCATATAGTCAAAATCAGCTATAGGTTGTGTAACTAGTTGAAGTTCATTCTACATAAACTTGGCCTTAGGAATCATAATTATTGCATACTTACCAATTTGTAGAGGAATTTGAGAGGAGATTCTGGATCCTAGCTTACGATGAGAAGTTTGGTATACTTGCATGACCATGAATTTCTTGGGGAGGATGATCTTGTTAGTAGGATACCTTGGTATAGTACAAGGTTCTCCCTCAAAGAAACGAACTCTCATATATGTGAAAGTTGGGAATTACAAGAAAAAAAACCTATACTTAAATACCTATTTTTATGCCTCGTCTAATACTATTTTATTTTTCATCTTTTTATTAAAGTGACATTTAAAATATTAGTAGAAGGTGTCTTGTACCCTTTTATAATGGTATTTTCATTAAGGGTCATTTGTTCATAATAATTCCAAATTGGAACTAGGGCATTGTCCCCCTTGGTAGAGAGGTCATTCTTCACATGAACCAGTTGCTCACATATTGGTGTGCTAATTATTTCTTCCCAATAGATGTATTCTCTTCTTTACAGAATATGGTAGATAAATTTATACATCCATGGTTCAAAATGGTTGGACTCAATGAGACCACAAATCTAACTAAGTAGAGCAATTAGATCATTAACTTCCTGAAAAAATCAGTCATGTGCATCACCTTGGGCCCATCTAGAGAAATTGATTCTCTTGTTGATCAACCAATTTTTATTGGAAAACTTGATGTAATAAGGCTTTTTCTCATTCCACATTTGTTATGAATTCTCTTTTGTCAAATGTACACATTTTGGATTTATCATCGCTTTCCAAACTTTCTCAATGATGTCTGGATGTAAACTCAGAAAAAATGTCCCATCAACATCCTTGATTGATTTTATTTTTGGATCAAAATGCTTGGCACATTCCCACATGGGAAGCCATTGGGAAAGTGGAGACCAAATTAATATTTTTTCTTTTGATTCTAAGCATGTATTCTAGATAGAATATCCTTATTATTTATTTTTTTAAATTGGCATATCAACATGACCAATCTTTACATCTCTAATTCCATTGTATGAGGATGACACTTTAGATGGATTAGTATGAGCCATTTCTTTATCATATTGATATTTCATTTTACCTTTACCTTTTGAAGATGAAGATTCTTCAGACATATCGTCACTTAGAGAGTTTCTTGCAACATAAAAATTCCAAATGGTGGAAACATCTTTCAATGGGATTGAATCCATGAGGGCCTCAAGATTTCAAAAAAAATGATAGATATATGAAGAAGTGCTCTTAGTATGATTTAGACACTTTTTGAACACTTTGATAGGCTGGAAAAGATATGGACAGCTCATTTTCTGGGCATAAATTATCTAAATCAGATTTTTCTAGGTGAATTGCATATGGGCAAAATGTGGTCTTTGACTTGAATGGATAAGAGTCCAAGTATGTGTAGCTTGTGAGAACATGGATAGGAAACTTCATGTTTAAAAATTAGAGTTTACCTGAAATTGGAATTTGTAAATGCATTTACATATGGTGAAAACATATCATTTTTAACTTGTGTAAATGTGTAATCAAGATTTTAAAGTCTAATGACATATTTGGGAAATATGGAGTTGGTAAATTTTGGAGATAGAATGAGGATGAAGAATGAAATGTGGGTGAAATTTTTCATTTCTTGAGACAACTTTCATCATTTTCCTCACAAACTAACTCTCTAAAAGCACAAAAAACAAACAAACATATTTACAAAACAAGGAAAAGAAAAGAAAAACATACCTCTTGCTTTGACAAAAAATGAAGACTTGCAAACACCTCAAGCTTGCAAGCAAATTAGTTTTGGAGAAGAAAAATCTTCTTACATTTATACAGAATGAGAATTTGAATATATTTGTGCTTAAGAAAAAAAAATATAGGGCTACCAATGAACAAATGGAAGGAAAAGAGCAAAAGAATGCAATAACTATGCAACAAAAACAAAAAATACAAGGAAAACTAATTTTTTTATCTTACTTGGAGAGAAAAGAGAAAAACTTAAAGCAAAGAAGAAGTTGGAATGAAACTCTCTTCTCCAAATTGGGTTTTATAAATACAATTGCATATTGCAATCAAAACTTTAAAATGTCTTTCATTCCTAGACCTAAATCATGTTTCTCAAGTGCATATCGCTCCTTTGGAGGCTATTTACACATGGTCTTTTGCATAAAATGTGCAAGTAAAAGGCCAATCACACTTTTGTGCTTGAACTACACATTACATATTGTATCAAAGTGAGCATCCAAGAGGCAAATCGTGGTTTTCAAAGTGAAATTCATATTTCATAAAAAATGAAGTTACCTATGTGCTTTAAAAATTTACTTTAGAAGTGTGATTACATGTGCTTTTTATAAAAATGATATAATGCCCAACCTAGTAGTTTTTTTAAACCAAGTTGTTTTACATTCAAACAAGACAAATCATGGTTTTGTGATGCAACATGCAATGTGTTTCAAGAAGTATGATTTGGCACTTGAAATGAGATCATTTCAAGCCAAATCACACTTTTAAACTTCATTTGTATATTTAAATGATAGTGAATCACACTTTTCATATGCATTTACTTATTGACTTGCATGCATATGTAAATGGCTTGTTTTAACTTGTTATTTTCACTTGGTTTCTATTTTGCACATGTCTAATTATTTTAGTTAAGTGAAATCACACTTTTGGAGTCTATTGCCCAACCTAGTAGTTTTTTTAAACCAAGTTGTTTTACATTCAAACAAGACAAATCATGGTTTTGTGATGCAACATGCAATGTGTTTCAAGAAGTATGATTTGGCACTTGAAATGAGATCATTTCAAGCCAAATCACACTTTTAAACTTCATTTGTATATTTAAATGATAGTGAATCACACTTTTCATATGAATTTACTTATTGACTTGCATGCATATGTAAATGGCTTGTTTTAACTTGTTATTTTCACTTGGTTTCTATTTTGCACATGTCTAATTATTTTAGTTAAGTGAAATCACACTTTTGGAGTCTATTACATAATACATATAAAAGTTCATGTGTAATGTGTAAATGACTTGAAAAGTACACTTTTCACTTAAGTGATTTAAGTTATAACTTAAAGTGAATGTGTAATGTGTAAATAGTTTCAAAAAGTGCACTTTATAACTTAAGTGATTTAAGTTGTAACTTAAAAGATCAAAACATGCAACTTTATAACTTATTAACACATTTAAGAGTGATTTTAAGTTATAAACGTTAGAAAGTGCAACTTAACAAAAAAATAAAATATTTAAAGTTTAAAATACACAAATAAGGTTCTAAAGTCTGATTACACATCCACTTAGACATTAATAACTTTTGGTTGGCAATCATTATTAAGTCCTATGATAGCTCAAAACGAGTGTGTGATCAAAAGTAAGATATTGAAAGAAACAAAAGAACCAAAAAAAACACACTAAATACAAAAAAGAACTTTGAAGGCCTCAAAAATCAAGCATATGCTACTAGATTTGACAAATCTAGTCATAAAAACAATCTTTGATAAATCAAGCTTTAAAGAAAAAAGGTAACTTCGTGAGAACCTTTAGTAAAAGGATTCATAATATGGATTGGGAAATGTTAATTGACCTACTTTCACCTATAATATAGTGAATTAACTTAGAGAAAATGAAAACTTTAAACATCAAAGTTTCATAGTGTTTCCTTGATTTTGTGATTACAAGATGCGGGAAAACACTCCTTACACTCTCCTCACATACTCATAATTACAAATTGATCTCACATTTATATGGGTTACAAAGAATAATCAACTATTGGGTGTAATAGGTGACCTAGCATTACAAAATATATACCAATTATTCTCAATCACCTATACTATCTAAAATAACATGATTAGAACTTAAATGGGACCTAAAGCTTGAATTTTAAATATGCTACACCATCACCAATGCATCACAAAGCATCAAGACATGTGGCTTCATCAAAGTGATCAAGACTTAAATGAAGAAACACCCACATACTAGAAAAATAGTGATTTTGATCTCCATAACCAATGTGGGCCACTAGTATGATCATTATGCAATCCAAGAGCACAAACAAGAAACATTAATATCATCAAAAACCATTGCAACATCTCCAACACAAAATCCAAACTCATCTTTGTCACCGAACATAAAGAGCATTGAACTATCAAACTTAGTCAAATGAAAAGATAGCTTGGTGTACTCATAATCAATGAATAATAGCAATTACAGACATAATGGTATGGTGCAATGATAATACTTGCAATGCAACCTCTGAATCATCAAAACTAGTTCATATCAAACCAAAAAACTAAATGTTTATACACAAGAACATTATAGCACCGATAACCAAACTCTTGACCAAAAATTTTCCAAACAACCATTTAAACCTTTGTAAGTTGATAGGCATCAACTATAGACATCTTAGAAACTCTAAAAATAATAGCATTTTCATATCTTCATTGTAATACACAAACCACCAAAAAATACTATAACAATATAGTATTTGCAACAACAAATAATATGTTGATATCAATGACAAAATATTAATACCAGCATACCATAGCAACACCATCTAAGAATCTCCCCCTATGTCCAACATCATCAAACAATCTCACCAACATGTGACAAGAGTGTTCCTAGAAAGAACAACGGGTTAGGGAGAATGAGGCCCAACCACTCAAAGAAAAAATTTCCACCCAAAAGGATGAATAGAAAAAATGAGCTAAGGTTGAGAATTTGCATGTCAAAGAAGAAAAAAGGAATATCTAAAAAGAAGGCCCCTTGAAAATAAGAAATAGATAGAAGATGACAAGAGGAGAGGATGAGCACTAAAGAGCCTTTAAGGCTAGAGATAAGAGAATGTGGGATGAAATTACACAAAAATTGGAGCTCTTAATGTAACAGTAGCAAGAAAAAATAAAGCACAAAGAAATAGGCTAGTGAACAAGAAGAAAATGGACTGATGAGGACAACTCTAACCCCAAAAATTGACAACCAAACCTAGTAATAGAGACTCATCAGAACTCTTATACCAAAGAAACCAGAGTTGTGGGCACAATAATGTCCACCTCCCAAGACACTACAGTAGTAAAGCTCAATACATTTATCCCACCTCAATGTTTGGAGTTTGAATTCAAAAGGTAACAACCCCTCGAATACCACTCTAGGATATAATGGCTAGATTTGCACCTTAGAAGAAGGCAAGAAAGCAAGGACTATTTTTTCCATCAAAAGAAATGAACAAGGAGAAATAGTGGTTGAGGTTGCGATGACACCTCTCGATTAAGACCAATCATATTTTATCCTCATGGATTACCAAACTACTTGGGTTAGCCTTTGGAAATCGACTAAGTGGGGATAGGTTGATAACCTCAATGATGCAGCTAGCACGATAAATGAGAGGATGAAGAAAGAGTACAAATCAAAGAAGATATTGAAGGCCAAATTGGCTCAATTCAAGTAAGTCTTGTGAGAGTTGGCATCTTTCATTTTCTTTGTGGTTTTTTACACATCAACTGTAGCATTCATCCTATGGGAAGAAAGGAATTCTTTGTAAATAATAAAAGAGAAAAGTTGCAATTAAGGACAAATGGATCTTTGATCAAGTCGATGTCTAAGGCTTCCTCTTCAACTCCATTAATTATTATTTTGAGCTAGTGTAGATTAAGAAACTAATTTGCACAAAAGTAGGTATATGTGATACTAACATCACCGTGCACAGGAAACAAACAAGGAACCTAAAGATGACACACCTTGATGAGATGATATCAAATGACATTCTCATAAATGAGGATGTAAGTTTTGTACATATTAGTCTTTGGAAGTTGGATTTCCAAATAGATGTTATGGGTGTAGTGTGGAGATCAGTCATTGATTTTTTAATCATTTATACAAAAGTATGTTGCCTAGTTTGCAAATATAAAGAAAGCCACAAGTTACCACCTAGATAGCATAGATGGTTTTACTATTTTTTATTCTTTGATATCATATTTTGAGGAGTGAATGAAGAGTAAGTTTGGTTGGTCCAATAATTTTGAGAAATATGTCATGGATGAGTGTACAAGATTCATTCTAGCAACACAAGGCCCATAAAGACCTTTATAAAGATGAGGATCCACTCAAACTAGGAATATGCAACCTTAAATGAGACCAAGTTTTGAGTTGAGTTGGTTGAAAAGATAGACAAGGAATTCATGAATGAGTGCATCAAAATATTCGAGCACTTCAAAGTGGCTACCTGAGGTGATTGACCCCATGAACCCCATTATTTTACTCTTTATTCTTTGAGTCCAAATGGACTTTGGGATTTTGAATTTTTGCATTGTACAGTATTGTGGCATTCTTCATTCTTTAGTTCATTTAGGGGTCTTTTTCATGACTCGCCTGCCTTCATCAATAATTAGTCACTCATATTCATGCCCCTGTAATACAAATAGTGTGTGTCAAAAAAGGTACAAGTACCATTGTTAGATGGATTTGCCAAGTAGGATGGGTGTTCTACAAACATTTCTTACCTCAAGGGTTAAGTGTCATTCCTATAAAGACTACCAATCTTCCATTCATGAGGTAGATACTAGGATTACATGATGCATTATATGAGAGGGTATTTATGCACCAAAAGTACACCTCCTAGGGACTCAGACCTTCAAATTCCCTTTCTTCTTTTTTGTTATCTCTCACTTATAAAGACTTGTAAATATGTGTAAAAAATTGCAAATAATTGTATATGGTTGTACAAGGTTAAATCCCTATTGTACTATCTTAAATTGGAAGCACTCCAACTTAATGAAGATTTACCACCCATTTAATGTAGGTTTACCACCCATTTAATGTTATTCTATCATTATTTTCATTTATCTTCTATTTTTCCTCCATTTAAATAATTAAATTCATCTCATTTGACCTTTTATTAATTAGAATTAATATAAATGAGTTAGACATTTATTTCTCTTAAATATTGTGTCCTAGTTTATTTATTAATTTAAATTAATATTATGCGTCTTATCTTATTTTATAAATTGGGCCAAACCTTTATTAATTCAAGAAGAAATGTCATTTATTGCTCTGCTTTAAAATGGGTCTTGCCTCATTTTAAAATTTTGAGGCAACTAGCCACTTTGAGATCTCTATAAAAGGGAGCCTTCTCATTTAATTTTCACATCATATCATATCCAATAATTCACAAGATCAAGCATTTATACTCAAGCATTCAAGTCTTCAAGCATCATTCAAGAAATTCCTCCATTGAAGATCAAGGATTCAAGCATCAAGCCATTAAAGAAGTTCATCTAGAAATATCCTCTTTAAGATCCTCTGTTGCATCTTCTAAATCTATTTATCTTCATCTTCATCTTCTTGATCCAAATCAATTGGTAAAGTAAGCACACTACATTTGATTCAAGAGATCCTACTATTGTAAGATGAATTCTTACATTTACTTTACATGCTATTTCAATTATTTCAATTCAAGGTTAATTCCTAAACTAGGGTTTGAGTGAGCTAAATACCCCATCAACAACAAAAATCCTTTTTTATTTTAGGTTGTGAATCTTGGATTGACAAATAGGTTGCAGATCTGAGTACCCATTTTTCCTTTCATCAAACTACAAAATCAAAATCAGTGTCGCACGTTGTCATTAGGAGCACATTGTACCCTTGATGATTGAATTCACTTCTGATGGGCTAATCAGCCTTACAATGTGCCCCTAATATGACTAGGTCACCCTTTATTTCTTGTCAAACAATTTATGAGTTTTGTCTACAACACAATTTTCAGTCCAAGTTGCAAGAATTAGCCCTTTTGGAGGTCATTTGATAGTTTATTTTTCATATTTTTTACAAGTTATATATTCTCTCCTCTTTCATTTCAATACATTTTATCATTGCTTTATATATATTAACTCTACATTGCACATCTACTTACCTTATTTTCATAGCTCTTGCTACATTAGGGTTTTAAGGACCTTTATATCCTTTCTCCAACCCTATAACCATTAGATCTTTGTTTATGTTAGTGCTCCTCTATCACTCAGTTGGCACTAATCTTCCTAGATCTAGTTACTTTAGTGTTGGGATTGAGAGGATCAATATCATTAACTCCCTCTTTGAGTTTTGATAGTGGATTATGTGATGAACTTAGACTTTGTTATTCTTGATTCACATTTCCCCCTATACACCTATAAATGTAACATTTTAGACAATTAAGCAGGTTTGCAAAGTTGATATTTTTAGGCACCATAAGAAATAGGCAAGATTAATTTATGAACCCTATATTTAGTATGATCGTATGCTCCCTTGGACTGGTGTACCTGAAATGGTGATGGATGGAGTTTATTATCTTTAATCAAGACAAAGAATAAGTCTTGATCTCACTATTTTTAAGCACACTTTGGTTGTGGAAAAATGTGTATCATTTTTATCTATATTTCCTTTTACTCTAGAATTCTTGGATGCTCTATGTATTTAATGTTAACTATGTTTCTAACATGAAATGGATTTGGCTTCTTTAGCATGTATTGAGTGATGATCAAATATGTTATTGGTTCTCTTTATTGTTTAGAGTGGAGTTGATGGAGTGAAATGAGAGTGATTATAGGTAGATTATTATTGTTCACTAACCTAATCCTATCTTTTGTCATTTTTTTTTTAATATTCTCTAATGTTCTCTTTTAGGAATCAAAATTTGTTGAAACCTTCTCAATAGCTAGCAACCCCATTAAATAAATGGTTATGTATTCAACTGATTTAATCCAACATCATCATGACCCAACACCCTAGTGCTTAGGGGGATAAGAACCTTGGTTCTCTTTTCTGAGAGTTCTAAATCATACACACTTGACACATCTTGACTTTGTTGGTTTGTGCACAAAACACCAATCAACAAGTTATTTTTTTGAGAATCATGAGTATGAACTTGAAAATAAGTTGCATTCCATAAAGTAAATGCATGTGTGGGCATAAAGGTTTGTGAATATAATAATGTTATTGTAATAGATGGTAGAGAAACTGTAGGAATGGATAATAGTGAAGTTGTAGTTGAGTTTGGTTCTATAAAGAACATAAGAAAAGTTGGAATTTTGGGACAACAATGTAAAGAACATGCGGGGAAGATTAAAAATGACAAGAGAGAAGGGATAGTAGCAAAAGATGAAGAAATTGATATGTTTACTATACATTGCAGCAAAGATTGAAGACATAAAATTTAGATTTTGTGATTTTGTTAATGAATTTAAGTTGCATAGGAATTACGTGGCTAGATATGAAAAAAAATGAAAATATGTTGCAACAATAGACAAAGAAAAGATATTAACAGAATTTTTTAGTTTTTCAAAAAATTTCAATGACATTACAAAAATAAGTGAAGAAAGAGGAATATCTAAGTTCAAAAATGATAGGTTACATGCTAAAGATCATCTAAGTATTAGAGTAGATAAGCTAGAAAATATAATGGAATTCATATTATGGTAAGGTGAACTTTATGAGAGGAAGAAGGAGAGAATATGGGGGAAGAGATGGTAAGATGCAAGACAAGGTGAAGAAGATAGAACAAGAGAATAAGGAGAGAAGGTAGATCTAGAACAAGCACCAAATTTTTAAATGTTCAAGATCTCTAGCTCATGAAACATTTCTTCTTACCTAATGTGTTTGATGTAGGATCATTCAGGCGCATGGGGAATCCTACATAACCAAAAGCAAATGTTCTCTTTAATTCCTTTTATAGTGGTGTTAATTTTGTCCTTGCAAGAAAGGCTTTCAAGCATCCCTCATACTCAACCAATAGAGTGATGTTAAATTTGTAAGGTTCAAAGTTATATGGTTTAAAGACAATATTTTAATGTCTCTTGTTTCTTAAATTTTCTTCACTAGAATTGACTAGATTAAAGCCCTACATCCAAGCAAGTTGTTGATAATTTATTTCTTTTTTGTGCTTAAAAATTAAATTCTAGTGCCCCTATTTTGGGATATTCTATACCAGGCATATGGCAATGATAGGAAAGTGGAGGAGTTGCAAATGAATTAATGGAAGGAGTTACAATTAGAATATTGAAATTGATGTCAAAGGGCCAATCAATGCCATTCAAATTGAACTATTTAACACAAAAATAATATTTTATTTTGGACAATATCTTCATGTACTTTTTGGCTAACCTATTTTTTCTAGCTTATTTTTCATGAGTTGCCTTTTGGCCAACCTATTTTCATGACTTGTTTTTTGGCTGACCTACATTTTTCTGACTTGTTTTTTGGCTTACCTGGTTAGAAAAGTTTATTTTAAATTAATAAATAAATGTTAGCTTATGTAATTCAGAGATCATAACCTTTGGTGAAAGGTTGCATGTAGAGAGATATAAATAGAGATCACTTGGAGTTCATTTAATTACTCATTCATTGCATATCTTTCGTGATTCGAGAGTAGAAGAAGAATAGATTTATGAGTAGAAATCAGACTTCTTAGAGAAGATATTCATATCATACATATAAAGAGAAAACCTAAGGTAGAATTTTTCAGAGATAAATCTCATATCTAGAACATTTATTGAAAAGATCTTTGCAGATGTGAGTGGGGGCATTTTGCAGATTTTAAGAGAAAAAATTGAGGCAGATTTTCTTGAAGTCTTTAAAGGGATAGATAAAATCAAACAACATCATTATCATTCTACATTTTGAAGATTTGAGCCTTCTACTTTGCAAGAATTTGAGGTTTGAACCTCTAATTCAAGAGAGTGGAGTCTCTTGGTGAGTCAATATGTAATGGAGGGGATTGATGTCTTCGATGGGTTGGTGCTTACAAAGATTATAAGAAGTTTCTAATACAAAAGAAATATTTTGATGCAGTTTTCTCCCATGATCATTCCACTTAAAATCATGTGTGAATATTTCCTTCTTTTGTAAGATCTTAATTGTGTGGATGCTTTTTTTCTTTGCTTTCAAATTGCTAAAATTAAAAATTGTGAAAGTTGGTTTTATATTGATTTACCCTAGTTTTAGTACAAGTGTATGTGTTTTCTTTGATTACAAATTGTTGTCCTACATTTTTTCACCACAAAATGTAGGAAATGATACGAAATTTTTTCAACATAATTTTTTTTTTCTTTAAGTTAGTTCATTATTTAACTAGTTAGTATTGATCAATCAATCAAGTCCAGATTGTGTAATGAACTCTTTTACTAAAGGCTTTTGTCAAGTAATTTTAGTTTTTCTATTTGTTGAGCCTATACTTGATTTTTGAAGCCTTCAATGTCTTTTTCGCATTTTGAGTATGGGTTTGTTAGCTTTTGGTATTTTGGTTTTTCTCAAATCATTGCTTTCAATTTTTCCTTTGATTCAATCTATCTTAGGGCTTAATCAGAGTTGTCAATCAAAAGATATGATCATTTTAGTGCCCAAAAGTTGGACTCTATTAGCATGAATGTTGATGGTATTCCTTTGGGGGAGTATCCTAAGCATTGGAAAGTATTGACATGTTGCATTCATGACTATGTTTGTCATTGATGTGAACATAGCAGTAAGTCTATGAAGATTGGAAGAGTAGAAAATAGAGATCATAGTTGTATGGACAAGGTTCTGATTGTGTGGTGATGCACGGTCAAGGACATGTTGTACCCTATATCCTATTGATAAGAATAAATGCATAGAGTCTATGTCAAAGATCTACAAAAGCTATACATGATTTATAGAAAGCAATGCAAAGACAAAGTGCATGGAAAGCAGTTTCTGATGATCCTATTATATCTTCTAGCAGAGATATAATCTTGTGATGTGACATTAGACAATGATCGAGGATAGCTTGATGATGACATCAGCAAATGTGCAAGTCTTTAAGTCGCATGTGTGAATTTTTGTATAGACTATGAGCCAACAATGCTATTGTAATTAAAAAATAATTAATTATCATATTATAATTAATTGGGAAAGCCACAAGGTCAACTCGAGGAATTATTTTGAAGATAGGGTATAAAGGAAATATGTTTTCCATATTTGTATGATATGGAATGTGAATTAACTATGTGAAGTAATCAAAGAAGTATGAATTAGAGAAGAGTCTTGTGGCAAATGCAAGTAAGCAATCCAAGGGATTATTAGATGCATAGTTCATGATCTGGTATCAAGAATAGAAGGAGCAGAGGTCTGGTTGATAGGATTGAGAAAGAGGAATAAAGTACAATTAAATTCTATTATTTTGCAAGGAATAATATAGAGATCATTTGGACAGTGGGTTCATTGGTCTTTCCTTTAAAGTTGTTTGGATAGTGGGTCCATCTACCTTCTACAACTCCTAACAGGGTTGACACAACTCCTAACATGGTTGGAATCTCCTAATAGGGATTCAAAGTCTCCTAACAGGGACTTATATCAACTAAATGTTGTTATAGACTCCTAATAGGGTCCATCCTCTAACAAAGAATATTTATATTAGCACATCATCTTGTGGGTACCATCCCCACCAGGGTTTTCCCTCTAATCAAGGGTTTCCCTAGTTAACACATCTATTGTTATTGTGCATGAGTATCTTGTTGTGGTTTCTGATTATATTGTTTATATGGTCAATTTTGATTAAGATTGATAATTATACTAATAGTTATATAACTATCAAAGCATCAAGTTCTTGAAGAGAAAGCTTAGCAGCTTTGGGAGATCAATGGAAAATCTTTTCAGAAAGGATAGTCTGAAATTTGGAGTCAACTATGATAGATGGAAGGATAAGATGAAAACTCATCTATTGTGTATTGATTCAGGTTATTGGCTTTTAACAAAAGGAAAGTAGGAAATTGTAAAAGAAGAAAAGCTTGAAAAATGCAGTGAAGCAGAAAGAGATCTATTTATGTGTAATATGCAAGTTAGAGAAGCTTTACTATCAACTCTTCCAAAGAATTAATACAATTAGGTAAAGTCTCTATTAACATCTTATGAGATTCTGAAAACATTAGAATCTACTTTTGAAGGTGATAAGCATACAAAGAGAATAAGATTACAGAATTGGATATGTGCATCTCAAGATGCTAAAATGATGGAAGATGAATCTGTAAGAAGCTATGTTGGTAGAATATTTGAGATTGTTGCAGGAATCAAATCATATGGTGGATCCAAAAAAGAAGATGAGGTTGTATGGAAGATCTTGAAAACCTTGACACCACCATTCAAGCAAGCAGCCCAGATGATTGAACTTATGATACCCTGTACTACGAAATTTACTAGAGAACCTTGCTTGGAAGATTGGAATCAATAGAAGTAGGTCTGAGACATTCAAGAGAATTGATAAGAGTTGAAACAACTTTCAATGCCTTAAGTGTTCGGCCTAGTTTAACTAGTAGCACGAACACACATGGAGATTTGCTAGCAGCGGTAGAACCAAATCTAATGAAGATAAGAAGATTGAAGAAGGTATAGCCCTTCTTGTAAGAAGAGAACTAGATGGTAAGAATATGTTTAAATGTTGGACTTGTAATGAATTTGGTCATTATGCATCTAAATGTCTAAAAGGGAGAAAAAGAATAAGGGAAAGTTTAAGCCTAGAAGACCTAGAAATTGTCTATTTGCTAATGATGATGAGGAATCTAATGAAAAATTTTAGAGTGAAAGTGATGATGAGCTAGGATTCATAGCCACTAAGGAAGATGGTCTTCAAATAGAAATTAGAGAGGAAAAAGCTCTAGTTTCCCAAGTTGAAAAGAAGTTTGATTGGATAATAGATAGTGGATGTTCACATCACATGACTGGTGATATGAATAAGTTTTTAAAATTTAGGAATCATGATGGAGGTATTGTTAGAGTTGGTAACAATGCAGCCTGTCACATGATAGGGATAGGATCTATTACTCTTGATGGAAAGACTAATACTGATGATGTTTACTTTTTTGATGGATTAAAGCATAACCTGTTGAGTGTTGGACAGTTGGTAGATAAAGGTTATATGTTGCAATTCATAGAGAAGACTTGCATATCAAAGACAAAGATTGTAAGTTGATTGAGACAGGAACAAGGTCTAGAGGTAATGTATTTGAATTGAATCTTACTAAAATAACATGTTTGGTTGCTAAAGTCGATAACAATTGGCTATGGCATAGGAGTTTTTGTCATATAAATTTTGATAATATTGTGAATGTTAATAGCACATTTGCAGTTAGAGATTTGCCTAAGATAATAAAGCTCGCTAAATTGTTTGCAAATAATGTATCTTAGCTAAAAAGAAGAAAGTATCATTTCCTAACAAGAAGTTCACTACTACAGAGAAGCTGGAGATTTTTCACATAAATTTGAGTGGTCCCTCAAGAACAAGAGGATTCTATGGAGAAAGGTATTTCATGATTTTTGTTGATGATTTCACTAGAATGATGTGGGTAGCATTCCTTAAAGAAAAATCCAAAGCATTTGAGAAGTTTAAGATATCTAAGAATAGAGTTGAAAACGAATCTAGTGTTAAGATAAAATGTTTGAGATCAGATAGAGGAGGAGAGTTTTCCTCTAGAGAGTTTAACATGTTTTGTGAATAAAATGGAATCAAGAGATAGTTATCTTCACCCAAGACACCTCAGCAGAATGGAATTGTTGAAAGATGAAATAGATTAGTAGCAGAGGAAGCAAGAGAAATGATGTTCGAAAATGATGTATCCAAGACATTTTGGAGAGAAGCAATCAATACAGTAGTGTACACTATGAACAAAGTATAGATTAGAAAAGGTATGGATAAGACTCCTTGTGAATTAGGGTTTGATCATTCGCCCTCAGTAAAGTATTTCAAAATCTTTAGAAGAAAATGTTATACAAAGAGAGATGATGATATTCATAAGTTTGATCCAAGAAGTGATGAAGGTATGTTTCTTGGTTATTTGTTGAAAAGTAAAGCTTACAGATGTTTTAATCATAGAACTAAGACTACAGTTGAATGCGCAAATGTAAAAGTTGATGAAAAAATTGGAATTAAGGAAAAGATAATGGATTACAATTATGATGAAGAAGAGGATAATACTAGAATTGTTAGACAGAATGTAGAAGTTTTCTTTGAGATTAACAATGATATGCAAAATGATGTGCAAATTGTTGAGCAAAGAGGACAAAGATATAAACCAAGGGATGAGATAAGAGTGGAGTTAGCAACTCCTACTTCTAATAGGAATTTGACAAAGAATCGCCCTCCAGAGAAGATAATTGGAAGTAAGGACAAAGAAGTGTTGACAAGAAATAAAGTTAATGAAGAAAATTTTTTGATTTCTCAAGTTGAACCTAAGAGTGTAGATGAAGCCTATAAAGATTATCATTGGATTCGAGCCATAAAAGAAGAATTAGATAAGATTGTGAAAAATGAAACATGGGAATTAGTTCCACGACCTAAAGACAAGAATGTTATTGGAACCAAATGTGTATTCAAAAACAAGATGAATGAGCAAGGCGAAGTTGTAAGGAACAAGGCTAGACTTGTGTGCAAAGGGTATGCACAACAAGGAATAGAGTATGAAAAGACATATGCCCCTATAACCATAATGGAAGTAGTAAGAATGTTCTTGGCTTATGCAGCAAACAAGTAATTTCAAAGTATGTTAGATGGATGTAAAATCAGCCTTCCTGAATGGAGAACTTGAAGAAGAGGTATACACTGAGCAACCTAAAGGATTCCCTCTGACAAAGGAAAAAGATATGGTATGAAAACTGAAGAAAGCTCTATATGGTCTTAAGCAAGCACCTAGAACCTAGTATGTAGATAGTAACTTGTATTTAAAAGAAATAGAGAATGGTTTGTTGATAATAGTAATATTTGTTGATGAAATAATATTTGGAGGTAATGATGAAGCAAGTGATAAGTTTGCTAAAGAAATGAAGAATGAGTTTGAGATGAGTATGATAGGAGAAATAAAGTTTTTCTTAGGTTTGCAGATTGTTCAAAATAGTGATGGCATTTTTATTTTACAAGCTAAGTATTTGAAAGACTTGTTGAAGAGATTTAGCTTGGAAAGTTGTAAACCTATTAGTACACCAATGATAACTAGTCATAAGTTATCTAGCAAAGATGAGACACCTACAATTGAGCAGAAGAAGTATGGATCCATGATTGGAGGTCTACAATATCTTACTCATACCAGACCAGATATAGAAAATGTAGTTGGGATTGTAGCTAGATTTCAAGATGATCCTAGAGAGTATCATTATGTAGCAGTAAAAAGGATTTTCAGATATTTGAAGGGGACATCCAATTATGGGATATGATATGATAGATAGAGTTATTTCACTCTATGTGAATATACTGATGTGAATTGGGCAGGTAGTATAGATGACAAAAAGAGCACTAGTGGTAGAGCATTCTTTCTTGGAGGAAGATTGGTTTATTGGCTAAGCAAGAAACAAGATTGTATCTTGTAGAGTACAACTAAGGCAGAGTATGTTGTAGCAGCTAATAATTGTAATCAAGTGATATGGATGAAGAAAATGTTAAAAGACAATAGGATAGAATTTTCAAAATCTGGTATCATATATTGTGATAACACAAGTACAATGAGTATGTCTATGAATCTTGTATTGCATTCTAAGACTAATCATATATCTATTAAGTATCATGTTTTGAGAGAGAAAGTAGCAAAAAAATCATTAGATTAGAGTATATGAGTACCAAAGATCATATTGCAAATATCTTTACAAAGCCCTTACCTAAAGATATATTTGAGTACTTGAGAGGTATGGTCGGGGTTATGCCCCTACCTACTTCAGAGTAGATGATGTAGAGATTGCATTAGTCCAGTGGTACAGAGGATTATTGTTTGACTAAACTGAATGTTGATGCTTCCTATATGGGGGAGTATCTGTGATGAGCATAGTCATTAAGGACTCTTGGTATTTGGTATTGAATAGTGTCTTTGGACACTTGAATTGGTTAAAGTCTTTGAGCAACAATTGACATAATGAGGTCTTTGTCATTGATGTCACTGGGAAAGAAGAGTGCATGAAAAACATCTCCTAAGTGTGTATGGGGGAGATATACAGCATGAAGATATAGAATAGAGTAGTGTTCCCAAAGGATTTCAAATTTTATTGATGTGGAAGATTTGAAAAGATGAGAGCAGTAGTAGCAACCGTAGAGTATTGTTTGGTATTCTTGTAACTTAGACGTTTTTCATCTATGTTGTCATCAATGCCAAAGGGGGAGATTGTTAGCATGAATGGTGATGGTATTCCTCTGGGGGAGTATCCTAAGCATTGGAGAGTATTGACATGTTGTATTCATGACTGTGTTTGTCATTGATGTCAACATAGCAGCAAGTCTATAAAGATTGGCAGAGTAGTAGATAGAGATCATAGTTGTACGGACAAGGTTTTGATTGTCTGGTGATGTGTAGTCAAGGACATGTTATACCTTATATCCTGATAATGAGGTTAAATTTGCAGAGTCTAAGTTGAAGATGTACGAAATCTATAAGTGATTTACAGAAAGAAGTACATAGACAGACTACATGGAAAGTAGTTTCTAATGATCCTATTCTAGCAGAGATATAATCTGGTGATGTGCAATTAGACAATGATCAAGGATAGTTTGATGGTGATGTCAACAAGTGTGCAAGTCTTGAAGTCGCATCTATGAAGTATTGTATAGACTGTGAGCAAATAATGCTATTGTAATTGTGAAATAATTAATTATCTTATTATAATTAATTGGGAAAGCCTCGAGGCCGACTCAAGGAATTATTTTGAAGATAGGGTATAAAGGAAAGATTTTTTCCTTGTTTGTGTGATATGGAATGTGAATTAAGTATGTGAAGTAATCAAGGAAGTGTGAATTAGAGTAGAGTGTTGTGGAAAATGCAAGCAAGCGATCTAAGGGATTATTGGATGCAGAGTTCATGGTCTGGTATCAAGAACAGAAGGAGCAGAGGTCTAGTTGACAAGTCAGAAAAAGAGGAAGAAAGTACAATTCAAATCTATTATTCTACAAGGAATAATATAGAGATCATTTGGACAATGGGTTCATTGGTCTTTGCCTTAAAGTTTTTTGGACAATGGGTCCATCTACCTTCTACAACTCCTATCAGGGTTGGCACAACTCCTATGAGGGTTGGCACAACTCCTAACAGGGATTCAAAGTCTCCTAACAAGGACTTATATGTACTAAATGTTGCTATAGACTCCTAACAGAGTTTATCCTTTAACAAGGCATATTTATAATAGTACATCATCTTGTGGGTACCACCCCACTAGGATTTTCCCTCTGATCAAGGGTTTTCCTAGTTAACATCTCTGGTGTTATTGTGCATGAGTATCTTGTTGTGGCTTCTAATTATATTGTTCACATAGTCAAGTTTGATCAAGGTTGATAACTGTGATAATAGTTGTATAATTGATTCACCCCCCACCCTCAATTATATTGGTGGACTATATATTCTAACATACTCTCTAGATGGAACTGCGTAATTTAAAATATCATATTTTATTTTAATGTTGACATTCACTTTTTGAAAATATAACTTAAATTCACTTTATGTTATTTTTTAAAGTTTCTTTATCTTTCAATTTTTTCACTTAAATTAACTATAGAGCACTTTATGTTATATTTTTAAGTTGAGTTGCTTTTTAATTTTTCACTTAAGTGGCTATATTAACTATATAGCTTGATTTAATTTTTGAGTTACTTTATCTTTTAATTTAAAACATTTTAGGAAATATTACTTTTTGAATGATATTTGCACATTGTATGTTAAAATATATAGTGTAAATATTAGTTATGGCCCAATTAAGTGATATTTCTTCAAAAATCAATTAAACATATGCTTAATTGATCACTTAATTGTGCAAACATGTCTTTTAACTCATCGGCAAGTTAATATGCAAATGCTCCTAGAGAATGAGTTTTTGAATAGAGGCGTGTAAATGCCTTTAACTTAAAATATGCAATCACTCTTCTAGAGTGAGCAATGTATATCCAAGTTTTTAAAATGTGCAATCACCCTTCTAGAGTATGTTTTGCACTAAAAAAGCTTATCAAATTCTTATTTTTAAAATATGTAATGCTCCTCCAAGAGTGTGTTTTGCACCTTGAGGGAATTTGACATATTTTTAAGCATGTCATTGCACTTGGGGAATGTGTTTTGCATGTACATGTTTTTAAAATGTGTAATTGCACTCCAAGAGTGTATTTTTTACCAAATACATATTTTAAAACATGTAAACACTCCTCAAGAGTGTGTGTGGCATGAAAGAGGCAAAAGAGATGTTATTTAAAATACATAATAGCACTCCAAGAGTGTGTTTGGGAAAAAAAATACATGTAATGCCTTCTTGAATCTAATTTTTTGCTTCTTAGAGCAAAAAATGTCTATGTTCTTGCTCTAAGAGACCACGTTTTTGGTGATTTTTCCCAGACCTCTCCATGAAGTGTCTTGAAATCTCTTTCTCAAGAGGCATTTTTGCATCCTCATACATTTCCATGCATTTGGCATCCATATCCATGCAAGAATCGATTGATTTCATGCTCATTTGGATCCACATTTTGCTCAAAAACACCCAAATTTGGGGTTTTGAAAGTACAATTTGGTTTTTAAGTGTCATTTTGGCCTTTGATGGTATTATCTTTGCATTAGAGGTCACGTTTTTGTTGTCTAATGCAAAAAAATGTTGCATGTAATGCCTTCT